>OY776280.1:30480491-31080491 GCA_963675445.1 Linnaemya vulpina
ATGCTCCTATTTGTGCCGACATGACCCTCACTGGCTGCGGTACCCCAGTCATGCGAATACCCTGCATTTGCTGTTGCTGAGGATTTACAGAATTGTTTTGTAACATACCTGGGCCTCCTGTATTCCCCCCTATAGCACCTTGCATTCCCATGCTATCGAATCGGCGTATTTCTTGATTTGGATTTTGGCCGGCATTTTGCATTTGTTGGCTCATATCAGTATTAGGTTTTATGTTCATTTGACTTTGGTTTGGTCCAACGCCCGAACCAGCCATGCTCGCAGGAACCGTAACAACGTTCTGGCCACCACCGACTTGTTGAACACCTCCAGTCTGTTGTGGTCCTCCTACATGTTGCGTACCGAGAATTCCAGGACCCTGCTTATCATTAGCGTGTTGTTGAACCTGTTGTTGCTGATTTGCGTTGTTTGTACCGGCATTTCCACCACCACTATTATTTGGATTGTTATTTTGATAGGCATGATTCTGTCGAAATGTAAAACAGATCACGCAGTCTGGACGTGAACAAGTTTTATAATGAAGCAGAATTTGCCGTGACGATATACAGTGCTGCACGGTACAGTCTCGGCTTTGTTTGCAAGTTGCCATATGTGTTAGTACATCCTGCATAGGTTTACAGTATGGTATGTTACATTTTTCACGATTGGGATTAATGCTATCGCGCCGATTACATTTATGGGCATGAAGTAATAACATTAGCTGCTGTTGAATTTGTTTCTTTCTTTCCTCGGTGATATGTTGATTGCCTGTACCTCCCGTGCCACTTGCCCCAGATGTAGTTCCACCAGCGTTTCCCACCTGCTGTGAAGTTCCCGGTCCTTGTTGTTGTTGTTGTTGTTGCTGCTGCTGCTGTTGTTGTTGTTGCTGTTGTTGTTGTGATATCATCATAGCGTTTTGCTGAGGACCTCCAGGCCCCACACCAACTTGAGGTGGTCGTATTCCCATACCACCAGGACCCATTAAGCCGCCTTGTGGGTTTTGCTGTTGGTTTGGATTCATTTGAGCGTTGTTCATTTGTTGTTGAGGACCACTGATTAAACCACCACTGCTGCCATCATTACCGACACCTCCACCTCCCATGGTAATGGGAACACCACCAGGTCCACGGTTCCCTTGTTGAAGAGCAGCGGTCATATTTGGAGGCACACCGCCGTGTTGTGCTGCCATTTGTTGCGCTATTATTTGTTGTTGTGGATTATTGGCATTTACGTTAATGCCGCCTTGAGGACATCCTGGACCACCGTAGTTGCCAACGACTCCTACCCCACCTCCATAGGGTCCATTCGGTCCAACACCGCCACCAACCATATTATTCATTTGACCTGTGTAATTTAATTAACATTTTCAAAACAAAAATTCCATTGCAACAAATTCGATTACTTAAACTACTACACAAATATTAAAAATTCTAATTAATTCGCATCAAATTTATTTTTCAATGCCTGAAAATAAAAATCTGTTTGTGAATGAAAAAATGGACCTAATTATAATATCTACAATATACCAATCATGATTTTTCTAACCAAATAATTAATATATTTATTTGAAGAAATCTTACATGTGTATATTATTTTATTATTTTATTTTCATTGAAATATTCAAATTTTTTTTAGAATTATATTCCTCATCCAGTAAAATATTCGACGTTTGACAATAAAAATTCATATATCGGAAACAATTTCTACACCATTTTGGAGAGACTAATGAATCGTTTTTTTCAGTAGACCCTCATCGCAACTTTCCGTTCCGCTTAAGATTTCATCTTGTGATTAAGGGTAGTAACATTCTAAAATCTCATTATCTGTAGCAAAGCTAGATGTGCAAGACTCATCTCTACTTTTTAATGCATTTTTCATTAATTTTAGAATAAGTATCATAAAAATAAACTTACGTTTCCATTCTTAACTTTTTTCAGGCGAAATTTAATATAAATGCTACTTTCACACTAATTTTATAATTGTAAAGTAAATATGTATAATTTTATATAGTTATTTGTCTTTTCAAAAATTATTAAGCACAGTACAGATTTATTGATAGCATTTTTATTTGTGAAGGGTGTTTTTATTTTGGTAACAGCTCTTTAACTGTGGTCCATTTTGCCAACATTCAAGTTATTTATCTTTATTTTGGTTTAACTTTTCAGCATGAATAAACTTACGCCTAAACAAAGCTTCAAAATTGAAAAATTTATTAAGCACGAAATACGTATCGCGCATTGTGCAAATTGCTATCAATATAATTGATTAACTATAAACATTTTCGCAAAAGGTTTACTCAAAATGAGCTATTATATAGCTTGAGGTACAGGAAGATCCGGATCAGTCAGTCTGACGGGTTAGTAATAACCACAAAATTAGATGTATGCAATGAAAATTTAGTGATAGTTTGTTTTGTAGGTTACAGTAGTATCTAGCTTTTTATTCAGTTAAAGAGATGATTTAATTAAAATTTGTTTAAGCGTTTTGCTATTCACTCATTTATGTCTTTATCCATTTTACAGAAATACCTAACAGAGAAGTGTTACATGTGGAAGGCATACAATAAGGTCATCCTTGTTACATGAACAAACTTGAGATTCAAATTTACCGATTATTGAATTTTATTTATTGTTTAGGAAACAAAAAGTATTGCTTAAGTTTTATTGATTCCTCAGAAACTTCTCTATTTATATTTATTCTTCAGGTGATAATTCATTCTTGGAACTTAATTTATTTAATATTTAACTTATTTCTTGAGTTATTTTGTTAAAATCAACATTACCCGATTTAAGGTCGGATTTATGCCGGAGTCCGTGGAAACCCCCTTATTCGAATTATAATTTTTTCATTTGCCATTTTCATTTAATATAAATTTAAAAAATCAAGAAATAACTATCATTATTTGAGAAATAAATAAAACGTAGAACATTACATGCATTTGGCAAAGTAAACTTTTTATTCTCTCCGAAATAAAACAAAACTCAGGAAAAAACTTTTATTTTCTGAACTAGATATAAAGCTCCAGATTTCATGACTAAAATTATATAAGCGAAGTCAGTCATTGCTAATGACTCATATTTTTTACTGTCTGGAAGTTAACAGCGGTTTCACAATAGCCTTAACTTAAATCGTGTAAGACTGACTTTAATCGAATAGTTAGATATTTTTAGAATGAAAATCTGTCAACATATTTGACATCACGTTAAAGTATTTTTAGGATTTACTTTTTTTTTCCAACAATTTTATTAATATACATACATGTTTTGTATATATACATACATATATCTTGTTTGATTTTCCCAATATGACGTTAATGTTTTTATTTTTATCGAATTTAGATATCTTCTTCAGGATAATTATTAACAATAAGTAATATTAACAATAAATTCTATAACATAAGAGATAAAGTGATTTTTTTTTTTTGTTGTTTTGTTTTTTATTTAAAACTGATTTTTTTAATATATTTTTTAATCATAATTAAAAATATTTAATATAAAATTTTTTCTTTTCCGTCTTTTTTGAAATAGTTCCTGAAGATATCCATATCCAAACCAAAGGTTCAATATTTACATAAAAAAACGAGTCGAAATATTAGAAATCAAACTAAATTTTTTTATATTATTTTTACTGTATTATAAAATCCAATACCCAGAATAAATAATATCTTTTTTATTTCCTTTTTTGTATTACCTCATTATAGTTATGTATATCAACATGTAAACCGTATAAGACCATGAGATCGATTTAAATGAATTAATAAAAAATAAATCATTTCGCATTTTATATATTTGCGTCATCATCAAAGTTATTGAAATTAAAACTTGCATACATTTTATTTTTAAAAGATATACACTTACACAAACTTTCACGATGTCAAAATATTTTATAATTTTGTTTTTGTTTGAAAGAAATAACTCCTTCGACATTGTGATAACTTAAAATTTTTATTTTAGTTTGTTTACCCCAATATGATAATCTGTTAATTACTCCTATAATTCTTCACATTTTTATGCTCGTTTTATTATAAATTCAACAGAAGTGAGCTAGAATCGTTAATACAAAAATAAAAAGTGTATAGTTGACTAAATATTAAGGGCATTAATTATTATATATTATGTTTGATGAAGTTATTAAACATAGTTTTAACAGTTTAACGAGCAACAGTATAATTACACTTCCAAAAGTAAGCTCCTAAACAAATCTTTTTGATTAGTTTACCAAAGTTCCATTAACGTAAATATTATTTTAAAAAAACTTCTGTGTAAAGGAAATAAACATTTAATAGCCCAAAAATTTTGAAGTATAATGAGTAAAAGATGTCGAAGTGATAAAATAGATAAAACAATTTGTGACGCATGTAAATTGTAAATATAGAAAAAGGAATATTCTATTGTTTGTAACAAATGTAACAAAAACTTTCATGCACTTTGTACATCATAAGATAAGAGAAAATAAGAAATTTTCTTAAGCATAAAATAGAATATTACTTCTGTCTAAAAAACTTGATCATGCATAGATTGTTTGATGTCATGTAAAAAAATATAGCAGTCAACAATAAGAAATTGAAAACTCTTTCAGACTTTGAAAATCTAGAAACTACCGGCAAATCATGGATAGAGCCAATAATAACTTTTGCATTCGAGGTTTTAACTCTAAGGCTAGTTCATATGCAGTAGAACCAAACCTAAAATTAACAACAAAGCTTGGAGTCACTGCAGCCGGAGTACTGATGATGCATATTTTATTAAAAACAACAATACTAAGGAAAAGAAGATGCAGCTATTAGTAGGGAATTCAACTCTAAGCATTTATATCAACAAAAAAATTAAGCTTCTTCGGAAACTCGAATATATGTATTTATATTATATGTATTTATAAATTATTATTATTATATTATTATATTATATGTATTTATAAATCATTGCTTAAGTAAAGAAACTTTACGATTATTTAGTTATGCTGAAATACTGCAAAGCAGAGGCTATCATTTTGTTTTGTTTGCTTTTTAGTCTGATTTAGTTTCTTAATTGATAAAATTTAGAAGAAACACTTAAAATATAAGTGACCCTAATAAAAATACGTGCCACTTCATTGAAAAGATGGGCCACCCACTCTGATACCAAAATATTGTACTGTAAAGTTAAAATTTGGGCATCCTAATAAACGTTATTTTTTCAAATCGTAGAAATCTCAATGTAAATGTGGGCCACCTCAATGACACCAACATATTGCATTGTTATGGATCAAAAATGAGTTAGCAGATTTTAATTTACAAACAAACGCCCCAATGAAAAGATGGGCTACCCTATGATAACAATATATTGTATTGTTAAGCGTAAATTTAAAATTTGGACAATTCTACTAAAAATACTTAAAATACCTCAATGAAAATATGGACCACCCTAATGTCAACAAAATTTTTTATTGTAATCCAAGATTGATCTGTGATCCAAATTTTAGCTAAACCCATTGAGGAAGGGGATCAAAAATGAGTTGCCAGGTTTGAACGGAATTATAAACAAACAAGAAAGTATGTTGAATAAAACAGTATAAAAACTAATATTTTTTTTAACAATTGAATAACGATTTAAAAATTCGAATGAGTTGTTATACTAACATATTTTAATGTCGGAAGCATATATGAACAATTAGGTCGAGTTTTTAGGATTGAGATTAAAATTTTTAACCATAATTAACTAATTTTATATTTGTAATTTTTAAATTCTAGCTTAAAACCTGTATAATTACCATACTTAATAACACAAGTTATGTCAAATTTTATTCAATGCAGATATGAATTTGTTACAGAACTATTATGCCTAATATAATTGTATAAACGCAAGTTTTAGTAAAGTGTTTTTTATGTCAAATTATATACAAATTATTAAAAATTTTGGTAGCTGCTTTGTAATATATTTGTTGTATGTGTTAACATTAGTGATATTTAAACCCCTATCATTGACCGCTTAAGATCTGGAATAAAAGTAGCTAATTATGCGATTGGAAAATTAAAACAGAGATTTAGGAAGCCTCAATATTAAATCTTTATTAAATTGATTAGAATTAATTGAAATACTCATTTCACTAGCATTGTTCTTTAATAATTATTTTTTGTTTTCAGTGTATATAGTAAATATTTATTTTTAAGTCATGATTTTACAAACTGTACGGCACATAATCAGTTCTGTAATGAAATTACCGCATTCGTCGGACCCAAAATCAAAATAGACGTCACAACAACATCTGATAGTGCCAAGTGCTTGCCTAATTATTCCTATTAATATCGAACAAGGGTCCTTCTTCCTTCGGATATTTATGAGTAAAGAATAAAAGTTGTTCGCAATTATGGTAGAAGTCCCAATGGGATCAAATGGGTTTTCGACTTCAACTTGTAAAATTATATTGTGTATTTTTATAGTAAAAATGAATGGAAAAGTAATCCTATTTGAAGATGGCAGTCACGCTTAGGATTACTCCAACAGTGAATTTGGCTAACGCTGCAAATTGTGGCCCAGCAGTTGGCCCTATGTCTGAGGTCATGTTGAAGGGACATTTTAAGATTCTGAATCAAAAATCGTGAAAGACATACAATCTCTTAGGGTAGGTTTGATTGGCTTTGTGATAACATGGTATAGAGGACTTCTTATGGGCTGTCCTCGGCTACATTGAACCACCCTGTGGCCCTTAAGAAATATGATATCATGACAAACTTAATGTTCGTCAGGCTGTCTAAGTTTGGGAGAAAGTTAAAGACCGTTAGTCCTGCTGTTGATCATAACATCTTCTGCAATAGTCATTATACACCACACCCATCCTTTTCGCGTGGGATCCAAAGTTTTATTAAAAAAATTATTTAGCTTACTGTCTGCATAAACTGTATTTATAATTTTTTAATTTTATTATTATTTTTTTTGTAAGAGCTTTGAAACAAAATCGATTAAAAAGGCTTTCTTATAATACTTGCATTGCTTTCCATGATAGCGCCAGTAAACATATTCGCGTTTGTGATTAAAAATTATTTTATTATTATAAACAACAAGGAATTTGAAAAATAATAAGAAAAATTACAATAAAATTTCTTTTTTTTGATCAAACGAGTTATGAATGTTCTTCTTCTTCTTATCAGGAACTACAATGTTTCTACATTTTCAGCGACATCGTCAATATTCAAACAATTCTCACTGTGATATCTATTAGGGACGGCCGGAAAAAGATTTTCAACTATTTAAAATTTTTTTCTTCTTTAATGTCTATTTCCAGTGTAGTGAATTACGATAGTTAACAAACCATACTTGCGATTGGTAAAACATACTAGAAGTTAACGGAATAAAGAAGAGTTCTACTTTTACAAACTATTTATTGGATTGTCAATCTCCTCATGTAAAAATAATGATTCTTATAGCTCGGATATAAAGTAGTTTTGCGAGAGCAGATTTTTACTTTTGCTTTTCCAGAATCATATGTATTATATACGCATATTTTTATCGGTTGTTCGTGCTATTGATATTATTAACAAATCTATGTCTTCACCTACAACGATGGTTCTTCTTACATCGGCAGGAATTGGTGCGAACATTATCATCGTTTTGATTTATTTTGCATTAAAATGCGCCAAATTTTGGCCACAAAATTGTCAACAATTAAACAAAACTTTTATCAAACTATATATTTACTTTACGATGTGTTTGGTTGAAAAACAACTATATAATTTTTGTATAACTAATTAGTTTAGTGGCATGATTATATTTCCAAAATATTTATCCTGACAAATAGATTTACATTGCATTTTAGTTTTGATTAACAAGTTATTGGCGGATTATTCTTAAAAAATATGGTGTGCATAATATCATATCCATAAAATATTATTTTATATAATGTAATAAGGGATCAACAAAAATGGATCATTATGAAATTTCATAGAACTGGATGTTGTTAAGAGCATGTTATCTGTCAGCATGTTTCAGTACAAATATTTTGTTTAAGCAATTTTCTAAGACTTACATTTCATTAATACATATGTTAGTAGTAAAATTTTTACGGAGTAACAATTATCTTGGCCCTTAAAATGATATGTTCGTGCTATAAATAAGATTTTTTTTAGTTTTTCCAGATCATTCTTATTCCCACACATATTAACATAACTTGTACTTATGCATAAATAAATATAACTTAATCTATAAACTTACCCATTTGCATATTTGGATTTTGCATGCGCGGCCCACCTCCACCAGGTCCATTTCCACTCATAAGGTGGGGATTTGGACCACGTATCATGTGTTGTTGTCCCACCATACGCATCATAGGGCCATTCTGCATTACTTGTGGATGGGCTGGTCCACTCATGTGCATCCCTTGATTTGGCCCCACAACATTACCAGGACCCATGTTACCAGGACCAACAGGGCCGACGCCGGGACCCGAACTCATCATACCACCTGGCCCTGAGCCAATTTGCTGTTTTATCATACCTGCTCCCATGCCACCCATTCCACTATTGGTCAGCACCATATTACCCATATTACCTTGGGCAATTGTGTTCATACCTAAAATCAAGCCATATATATATATATATATATATATATATATATATACACATGTATATATATATATATATATATATATATATATACAGATATATATATATATATATATATATATATATACAGATATATATATATATATATATATATATATATATACAGATATATATATATATATATATATATATATATATACACATATATATATATACATACATATATATATATATATATATATATATATATATATACACATATATATATATACATATATATATATATATATATATATATATATACAGATATATATATATATATATATATATATATATATATATATACACAGATATATATATACATATATATATATATATATATATATATATATATATACATATATATATATATATATATATATATATATATACACATATACATATATACATATATATATATATATATATATATATATATATATACACATATATATATATACATACATATATATATATATATATATATACAGATATATACAGATATATATATATATATATATATATATATATATATACACAGATATATACAGATATATATATATATATATATATATATATACACACAGATATATACAGATATATATATATATATATATATATATATATATATACATATATATATATATATATATATATATATATATATATACATATATATATATATATATATATATATATATACATATATATATATATATATATATATGTATATATATATATATATATATATATATATATATATATATACATATATATACATATATATACATATATATATATATATATATATATACATATATATATATATATATATATATATATATTATGAAATTTATTTGTTGGGTGGCTAAGCAATGTCTATATGTATTTCATTGGTCCTTTTACCAAATCATCAGTAGAATTCAACCGCAGTTTTGAAAAGTTTCAGACTTCTCAACTTAGCAAAAGAATTTTATAAACCATTTGAGAATTTAAATGAAAACTCACAAATGATTTAAAAAAATCACATTATTATAGTGTAGTAGGCTATGAAACAGTTAATAAAAACGTTCACTTTATTTGTAAAAAAAAATCAAAAACAGACCATTTGAATATAATTGCTCTCTGGAGTATTAATTTTCTTGTTTTGTTAGTTTCTTAAGAAACGGATGAGAACTTTTTTCACTAAAACTATATTTATTTATATACTAATCAACTTACTTGGCATAGAATTCATTTGGGAACCATTGTTTGATATAGACATTGGCATAGAGTTAACCATTCCACACATTTGACCAACGTTAACTTGCATGCCTCCAGTATTTGGCGATTGCAAATTAGGGGATTTACTCCCCAATTGGTTCATTCCGCCAGCACCCATCGGGTTTCCAACCATTCCAGGATTTTTATTGCCCTGTTTTACAATAAGCAATAGACAATTTTTAGAGTTGTACATATGTATATCTATCTACACAGAGAAATTTCTGTGTTTACTTATAATACATCGTTAAACTTACTTGTTGCTGTAATAAATGTTGTAAGTGTTGATGATGTTGCATTTGCCTTAAAGGATTCGGGCCGCCAGATCCTTGATTGCCAACGCTTCCATCATCTACAGATCCATTTATCTGGGATCCTGGACCACCAGGACCAGGGCCTTGTGCTGGAGGTTTATTTTGTCCCCCCACAACATTACCCCCTAATCCGTGATTTGGAGGGCCACCTGTACCGGGATCGCCCCATGATGACACTAGCTCATCGGGTAAATTCTCTTCTAATAAGAATAATTCGTCCATTTTAACCCGCTTTTGTGGCGGTTCTTCCATATGATCGGTCATCATTCAAAATGTTTTATTAATTTCCGTTTATATAGTTTAAACAATTAAGATTTTTTTTAAATACTTTTTGGAGTTCTACAAATTTATTCAGAATTTGTTCACTTTTTACTTTAATGGTTTAAGTCTTAATGTTTTGTCAAACGACGAGTGGCTTTAATAACTTTTCACAGAACAATCAATAGCAGAAAAACAGGAACTTTTCGATGTAAGTATTTCAGCTCGATTTTTGTAAAATATCAAAGAGTTTAATTTTGTTATATATAATGCTGATTTTATCTTTACTGCAGGAGTATTTTTTATTTTAAATTTATATACTAGTGGGAGCTGAAACTCAATTTGCCAAGGTTGTAAACGTCGTCGCATTTGTTGTTTTTGTGAGCTCCACAGAGGTGATAAAAGGTTTTGTTGCGTTCGCTGTTTATTCCCTTTATACAAAAAGTGTTCTTCTTGTTGATTATTAATGACAAAATTTATATTTTTAGTATTCACCACATATTTAGCGTTATTGATTAATACGCTTGAGGGCATTTTGTACAAAAAATAGCAATTTTACTTATATATTAGCCGCAATCAATTTCATTTAATGTATTTAACGGCCATTTTAAAGGTTTTTATTATATTCCCGATATCCAAGAAGTTGGCCATGACAACAAATACTTGCCAGTCGGACTTAAAGCAGGCTATGAGCCACATTTTTTAAAGTAGTTGAATATAATGTTGATGAAGTTTTTGTATATTTTATAAACATATTTTATAAATGTTATATATTTAATTTATTTGATTTGCTCAATTGTTTTTATATCTTTAAGACATTTGATTGTTATCTATTATTTAACTGTTTGTATTCATTATATATTTTTTTTATAGAAAATTGCACAAAAATCTAAAAGATCACACAAATAAATAAAGTGAAAACAATAAATATAACTGAAATTGCTTTCCAATTATCTGGTTTTATAAGTGTTGCGCGCTTTTTTCTATCTTATTTTCATTTCATTTGTTGAGTAAAAAGTACATGTTGAATTGAAAACTATAAAGAAATATTTTTAAAATATATAGATACACAGATCTCTCGAGGGCTTATATTGCATTTAATATTGTAACAAATTTTTATGAAAACAAATCTCATTTTATTTTTTATACTTTTCTTTGAACTAGTCAACATTTCTCGTTATTTTTGTGAATATTCCTTCACTCGCTGATTAATTTCTCTTCTCGATACACAACGAGATCCAATGCACTCACACTCCTTCACACTCTTTCACATACGGCTCTCGGTCTTCTTTTCGACAATAAAATATCCACCATCTAAACATAACGAGTGCGAGCAGTAATGGAAAAAGAAGGAAAAACACAGACTGGCGACTGTAAAATTTTTGGTTGTTCGTTTTTCTTCACGTCGTATCTTAAAATTTCTAATGCACATACAACACAAAAAAAATTTGTTTTAATTTTTTTACTTTATTAAAAAAATTTATAAAATTATTTTACCAAAAACCGAAATAACAGAAAAAATTTAGAATTATTTCGAAATTTTTTTATCCGAATATTTTTTGTAGAAGATTTTTTATGGAACACTTTTATTTCAGAGGTTTTAATTTCGAATTAAAGTTTAAAATTTTCTTTAATTTTGGTTTTTAATTTCATATTTTTAAGATTTTTTTTTGATTTAAAATAATTTTTTTTTTAAATTTTGCAACAGTAAAACAAATTTTCTGTCCGTTTATGTTGCAGTAGCGAAAAAGTCAACTGATTTTGCAAACGAGCAGCAACAGAACTAGGAAGAAGACTGAAGCCGAGTACGATTAAACATAAAAGAAGCCGGTGTTGCCATTGCAATCCGCTTAACATAGTGGGCTAAACGGGTTGTGATTTTACATGTTTTGTAATAATACAGGAAAACCTTTGAATCAATTAACTCATAATGATATTTCAAGTATTTTGTTACGACTCTTCTTCAAGTTGACGTTATTCTAGCCAGTTCTGTAGAAGGAATTCAAATGTATTTCTCGTAAGCATTAAAACAGGGATATATATATATATATATATATATATATACTATTTCGGAACTGAGAACTTATGAATCAAACTTTTTTTCATAACATGCTTGATTAGCACCGATTAAGGTGTTGTGATACTATATTATATATACATATATTTATATATATATATATATATATATATATATACAGCATACACTATTAGCTTGTAATAATACACATAATAGAGTCAGGTGCGCGCCTATTACAGTTTGGCATATATATAATACTTTGGATCTCTAAATTTTCAAGGAACTAGTTCCATTATGCATAACTAAAATAAGGGCGTGAGAAATCAAAATGGCAACACTCACTTCTTTTGGGCAAGTGTAGAAAAAGAACTTCGGGTGTTTTCGGTTTTCACACAACAATGACTTATAACGAGTGGGAGCATGAAAAGAAACGAGTACAGCAGCGCTTTATCCCAAATATTGTAAGTTTTTACAATATATCTCCTTATATTTTTGTTAATATTTGAGAATATATACATAGTTTTGCAAAAATTAATTAACTATCGCTACACAAATCTATAAAGAAACAGTAGATAAAAACGATTTGTGCTTCCGTCTCTAAAAATCGACATGTTATTTATTGTTGCAGGCATCTCTTTCTTTCTTATACAACATGTATACACAAAAGAAGCGAACACACAATCAACTCGCTGTGTAGAAGAAAAAACACATACTTGCATATTACACTCGTCCGAATTGTCCGTCAGCATCATAAAAATATATATAAAATGTATATATGAACGACCATATACCATAGAAAAAAATTTCAACCATAGAGACCAGAGAAAATTTTCATCAAAAATATTTCTTTCTATCGAAATTCAGTTCGGCAAAAGCCCACAATTTTATTGAATATGTATATTCCAATTATTTTCAAAGTTTTTTCAATTATAATTCACACTCCCAAAATTTTTTCATTGCACCCGCTTTTATATTTATTTCATACATTATTGATTTTATCAAATTTATTCTTCACTTGACAAAAATACACTTTCATCACTTAGAAAACGGAACTGTGGTTTTTAATTTTTAGCATTTCTTAACTTCAACTTTGAAATGGAACATTTACATTTATATACACACTTTTCACATTCTTATCAATATTAAAATACCAATAGTCTTTTTTTTAGTTTTTACCGCAAGTTGTTTTATAAAAACTACAAAATTTCATCAACTTTCAACACCGAAAATAAAATGACGCTGAATATAAAAAGCAAAAAGAACTCGACAACTAAACTCGTTGTTTACAAAAAATTACTATTACATTTCTCGTTGAAATCGTAATCGGGTCAGCTCGTTTATTGCTGTTACTGTGAATAATTTTTATGTACCTGCAGAGCTGTAGTTACACGCATGATGTTATAAATATAAGGTGGCATCGCTACGTTAGATAACTGCTTTTGCTGAACCATTATATTTCTAAAATGGTGTCAAGATCTTATGTACCACAAATTGTCGTTGTGCTTGAACATATGCGCGTTGATTGGAATTGCACATGTGTGCAGAACTTCAATCTGTTTTGTTGCTATAATATTTGAAATGACTTTACGTTTCGATACCATCTTATATACATAAATTATATATTGTTCATATGTATTTTCTCTATAAGATTAATATTGATGAGCTGATGACACATATGACTTACGTGTTATAACTTTTACAGGCCACGGCAACATATGATATTGCTTGATTTAAATATACACATATATATATATATATATATATATATATATATTAATAATATTAGTCAATATGTTTTATTGAGTTTATTCAGTATTGAGCATGAGACCCCTTTTTTTTTGTCAATAAAATAACTTTTTGTTATATATCAATATTTCAACATCCTCTGGATATCTTCTTCAGGACAGTGATTTAAATCATAGTCCAGATTTTAAAAACATTTACGTTTATTTTTTTTCAGATATATTTAGTAATTGGCACAGTAAGAAAACTACTTCAATTACATCCCATAGATCAGGGAGCATATTACAGCACTCGTTATCGAACGAAATTACGAAATATTTCAATAGATTTATATGGAAATATTTTAAAATTTCGAATCGTATCGCATGCCGTAATTTGCCCCCAGACTCGTGTTATATTACCCGAGGCCGTAAGAATTTAATGACGTTATTATAAATTCATTTATTCTGTTTCAAAATTATTTCATAGATTCACAACAATGGATTTCATACAGTAGTTAAAAAAGTTCACACTGCAAAAACAAAATTCACTTGGTTGTGAGGTTATGGTGACTATGTGGACTACTCTGTTACCCTTAGGATTGCTTTGTGCTGCATTATCATTTAGGGTTAAAGTGCTTTATTTGTCACGTTTAATTTCAGCCTATTTCATGCGTTTGATGCATTAATATATATATATATATATATATATATATATAATATTAACCACACACAATTTGTTATAAAAATTTCAAGTTTAGGATGTACACCTGGAACATGTTAAGAACTGCACTACCAGTACTGGTTCTCGTCTTAGGAAACAAAGAAGCTAAATTAAGTCAAGCTTAGAACCAATGGCAGTGCTGTTACACAGCATAGCAAACAGCCAGAGTATTGCCAGAATATAGATTTTATATTATTTTAGCAAAAGTTTCTACCAAATTGAGGTCCATCCGTAACTGCTCAATCAAGGGTCCATTCCATTAGTTTTGGATTATATTGTTCGCATTGTGAAAGCGATACCTAAACTGAAGCTTGGATTGAACGTGCCATAACCACTATGGGGGTTGATATGGATATTGTCAAATCAAGTCAGGCTAAAATCTCATTTTATATTCAAAATTATCATGACAAAAGCACGTAAATAATTTTATGACCGCTTGGAGATGAGTAGATTTTTGAGAGGAAATGATAAGAATGACACAATTTTATGTTTTAAAAATCCATCTGTAGTACCAAGTCTCCCCCCATTTCGCAAATTACTAGAAACTCAGGTAAATTTAACAAGTATATATATAAAAATTAATTATATTGTGAATATTATTACATCAACAAAATATCAATAATTTGCGAAAAGGTTTGCTGTATTTTGCTCAATTTTTCTCTGATTTATTTGGAAACAATTATATATTTATAAAATTTTTTTTCCCACCATCCAGCTGAGCGTGTGCAGTAGGAGAACAGCATGAGAGAAATATATAAGAACCAAGTGCCGACGCAGCAGGACATCCAATGCAACTAGATTTCAACACCACACGGTAAAGGATCAAGTGTAACACAAAATAACACTATTTTCTAATAAATAATGGGATGAAAGGAGAAACACAAATAAATGTTGATATATAAAACGTAAAAAGCAGAGAAATTATTGACACATTTCTGAGAAATTTCATGCTCAGTTGGCCCCGTAGTTCACCAAAAGGGAATGCCATTGCGAGAAGTTGTTTTTTTCAACTACTCTTGAAACTGTTCGTATTTCATAAATGTCATATGAGCAAATAATATGGATCTCAACAATATCAAATACATGCACATACAAGCATGTGTGTTACTCTCTCTATGCAGTTAACCAGCCCTGATTTATGCGGTCTCTTACTACACTTGTAAATGGTATCGGGTAAAAATTCATCATTAGCTTGAGAGAGCGATCGTCATTAAGTGGACTTTCGGTCACCTGGTACAAATACTAGAATAGTTTCAATGCCAAACATTCCAGTCTTGCGTGGAAAATTAATGACAAGGCGATTTCCAAAAGAAGTACCAACATTTGCAAATCCTTTTGGATGCTACATTTAGAGGTCTAGGCCGCCGCTAAGCCCGAAACGATTGACCACATTAGCAGCATTGTTGCCGATATACGTTCCCATACGACAGAAAAAGTCGTCCAAAATTCCACCTCGAGACTAGACTACGTCCGGGCCAGCCGTAGCGGTCGATGCCAAAAAATTACCTTTCGAATACAGTATATTTTGTGTCAATTAAAATATTTATTTTTATTTTATCTCATTTTAAAGCTCTACGGATCTTTAAAAAAATCACCCTTTATTAAGGTAACGCTCTCTAAGCTTGGAAGCCTGAATATAATACCAGCAAATCAGTTGCAGTTCACACGCATCAAGTTTATTTGATCAGTTTTTTAACTGCCCGATAGGAAAATTTAAAAGTTAAAAAAAATCGGCAAATTATTGGTCTTATCTAGTTTTGAAAAAAATCCAGTTCTCATTCAATCTGGATACTTTAAAGTCATTGGAAGCTTCCCGGACTAATTCTGAGAGCCGATCACTAAATCTGTATTGTGTGTGTATATAAGTGTGTGTGCTTATAACTTTTAAACGCTTGAACCGAATCAAACCAAACTAATAACACTCTGAAGAGCGTTCCTGTATATTACAAAAAAAATAAAATTATTCGAAAGAGACAGTTTTCAGTGTTTTTTTTTTTAATAACTTTAAAGCGGCTTCACCGATTAATTCCACAAACTACTCACGCCGATCACCCTAAAGCAGATCAAATTCAGTTAATCCATTCTTGAGATATCGCAAACGAGAATTTTCATAAAATGTTACTATAATAATAATTATTATTTTATTATTTTTTTTTAAGTTCCGAAATTATATATCTGATCACTTGGTGTTATCGATTCTTTTATACCAATCGAAAGCTACATCATTTAGGAATCGGTTGACTGGAAAATTTAAATTAGTGTTTTAGCCCGAAGAGCTCAAAAGCATAGAAGAACACAAATATCAGGTTACGATAGTTTTGCAGTTAAAAGTAGCGGGAAGTTACAGGGATGGACTTTGGGTCAACCGTCCACCCTCCTTTCAAAATCGTTTTATAGTGCCACACATGCAGTCAGTGAAAGAATTATTGCTTTTGTCAGCAAAAACCTTGAAATCGCCACAACCACACCAGAACAACAACTGCACCATTTTACAGAACCTCTGCGTATAATTCAAGTTGCGTGCAGTAAATTAAAGTGCAGCAAGAATTTTACATTAACATCACTTTTACCATCCAACGCGGTTTGAATGTGAATCCACTTCTTTGATTCAGTATCAGCCATCATCTCCAATTCATATGACATGCATTTCGTTCGAGCATCATAAAAATGTTTATTATCATCCCACCAGATGTACAATTTCTAATAAATTTCGATGATTTTTGCGCCGTTTAAAAGTGAGTATCTATAATTTTAACAAATTACCAAGAATTAAATAACACAAACTCTCTATTCTACTTCAACTGCACTCCTTTTTCTTTTAGATATCTTTTTGTAGTCTTAAATAATGCCGCTTTTTATTTATGTGTGTGTGTGTGTGTGCGTGTGTGAATTGTCCTTGTTATAGCACTTGTGCTGGCCGCACTTGTGTCTTATGGACATGTGCAACCCCCATTACAAAAACAAAAGGAATTCCTTAATAAAAAACTCATAAAAAGGCTGAAATGACATAATTCTTGTTTTTGGTTTCAGTTCTTCTTTTTTATTTTTATTATTGTTATTGTTTCCACTTGTAGCTCTACCTAAAACCGTCTTCTTGCACACACAAACAAGGCTGCTAAGAACAACAAAACAAAAATTTTTTGTTATTATTTTATTATATATATATATTTTTTTAATCAAAAAACACCGCCTCAGTGTTAAATTTTCTGATTCTTTTTATATTGTGTCTGAAAGCAAATTTTTTAATAGTAAATAAATGAAACTTCATGTCCGAAAATATGTAGACCAGGAGCAGTCAGTTCTACGTCCTTATGCCTTCGGGTTTTCCAGACGAAAATCTACGCCCTTCCACTATTGGGGGCCTTCCACGTTCTTATAGTCAAAATAAAAGTCAAGGAAGAACAAAGTGTCCTCAGCCAGGACGCATGAGCCAAGCCTCGTGGATTTTCCATAACGGACTAGATTAATTTGCAAGTTGAAGCATCTGCAACTCCTCCCAGGCTGTCTTGTTGCATGCATATCGTTACACGAAAACTTCACACGCGTCAGGTTTGGTTCGTCAAGTCTTGAGTCTCTGGGAGAGATCGCTGAAAATGAAAAGGATTATAAAACTGTCTGTCACGTATCTGTAGTTCGCTGCAGAATACTTATTTATATTAATTGATATATTAATTTGAAGGCGAAAAACATGAAACTTGATGAAAAAAAATATTCGTGTATGAACGTGAATGCGGGTTCACAACAAAATTTAGGAAAATATGAAAAACGGTTGGCCCTTAAAGTCACATACTTGTAACTTCCCGCTTATATCAACTGCTTTTCTATGCTTTTGAGATTTTTGAGCTAAAAATATATCAATTTTCAAATCTACCGATTCTCACATTTTCAAAAATGATTGATGTAATTCTCGATTAGTATAAAAGAATCAAAAACACTAACTGATGAGATATATAATTTTGGAGCTTAAAAAGAATAACTCTTTACGAATATATTCGTTTGCGATATCTCAAGAACGGTTTACCGATTTGTACCCGGTTACTGATTTAAGAGCTGATTAGTTTGTAGAAACGAGGAGGATGTTTGAAAATTATAAAAAAAAAAAATAATTCGAAAGATGATTTTTTCTAAGTTTTTTTTTGTGATATCTGGCAATCTGCCGGTTCCAAACGGATTAAGTTCCCACACACTTCACAACGCCGGTTCAGCCGTTCGAATGTTATAAGCGGGTTGCACACACACACACACACACAAACACACGCACATACAGACTTAGTGAAACATAATCTTTGGTGAAACTTAGTCAGGAACGCTTTCTAGGGACTCAAGACCGCGAGATCTGAAGAGATCTAAATAGGTCCAATAATATCCCGATTTTTAACAATTTTTAATTTTTCCAGCGGGAAGTTAAAAAACCCACTGTGGTTGTGTAAACTGTGCCTCGTTTCTGTAACTGAAGTGAGAACTTCTCGCATCGAAAGAATTGCCGTCACTCTGTGAACCACAGGATGAGTCAGAATATATTTCTGAATGCATTTAATATTTTATTGGTATTTTATAATAATAAATATATTATTCTATGGATAACCCTACAATAAAAAGCATGACACGCATAATTATTTAGTTTTCCGATGTGAGAACTTCTCACATCAGCTACAGAAACGAGTCACTGATTTCAGTACAACATTTGATAAGCCACAATCTAAATAAATCGGGCTTAACTCTAAGAAGCTGCTATAAGATCGGTAAGAAAATTAAGGATGGACAGAGGCGTTGAATTGACGTTCTAGTACAACTCCTACCATTTTTAGGAGTAGACGAATTAAAAAAAAAAAAATCGTCGTTAAATTATTCTGCCGATAACGCATCATTTCCTATTTCTTCTGTTGATAAAAGTTATTCATAATATACAACTGCAAATATATTGACATTTCTAAAGGAGTGACTGACTGCTTCTTCAGAAATATTCGGAGGGGCCCACTCCCGCCAAGAGTTTGATTCTATGAGTTCTACTTGTGTGTCAAAGTCTTCCATAAGGGTATTTGCGCACTTCAAAATTTGAAAAAGGCTACCTGCCTTTCTTTTTGCAAAAAGAAAAGAAAATAAATTAAAAAAATTTTTTTTTTGAAAAGGCTGAATATTTGTTGGCACCCTCCTTTCGGTAGGTAGTCAAAAATGAAGTATTTTGAAAAGCAGAGAAGCTGATTTTTCAATAAGAAAAATAATTAGAATTTAAAATGGAAACAAAAAGACAACTATTTTCACTTTTTTTTAGAAAAGGTTGAAATTTCATTACAACCCTCGTTTTGCTCAGTAGAGTCAGATATAAAGGATTTTCAAACGCTTATTTTTAATATTTTTTTTTCATTTTATTTAAACAACAAATTATTTTATGTATAATTTTTTTACAATAGGCTGACTTTTGGTCAGTAGAGTCAGAAATAAAGGATTTCCAATAGTAGAGAAGATTATTTTACAATAAAAAAATTGTTTAAATTCAAAATTTAAACAATAACCATTTTACTTAAAAATTTTTGGAAAAGGCTGAATTTTCGTTAGCATCCTCCTTTCGGTCAGCAGAGTCTGATATAGAGAGTTTTCAACTATATTTTCCAAATAAAATTTCAAAAAAAATATGAATAAAATTGAAAACTTTAAAAGGGGTGTCTCTTTGCAATAACATTTAAAAAGTTCTCGAAAGTAGAATATATATAAAATAAATATATATAAATATAATAAAAAATAAATATATATGAAATAAAATTATAGCAGATATAAAACTTAAGGCGATTTCATTACAATTCCTGAAGGAAATCAAAGTTCTTTGTCCTTGACTTAACCCATAACCGAGCCAAACCTAAATAACCGAGCTAAAGAAAATTTTACAGAGAAATTCCAAATCGAGTATTTAATTGGTACGACATTCAATATTTTAAGAAATTTCGCCATCGTAATTTTCCAAAAAAACATCAACCACTTTAGAAAAGAAATTGTTATTGAAATTAAACGTTGTGTAATTGAAAAAACACACACGCTACTTTCTATTAGAAAATTGTTCAAAATACGCCTGCACGACTTCTTAAGCAGGCCTCTAAAATATTCAGTTTGTAAAAATGTTTTTATATTTCCAACGAAGAAACAAAAACCCTTTTCTTTCCCAACAATGGAAATGTTGAAAAGAAAAAGTCAAATTCATTTGAAACGCATAACAACGGATGCGTTTGCAAAAATTTAACTCTTTACAAAATGCGATAACGGAACAGCACGGCTTCAACGAGTCAATTGACGAAAACCCCCAGATTAGGAAGCGATTAAGATGGTTAATCGCCCAACAATGTACAAGTATTTGACGATACAAAAGGATAGCAAAATATTTGTTTACGCCAGCAGGGATTACAGCAGGACTAGAAATATTAATCCAATTAACTAATCTGCGTATGCAAGAAAACATTAACACGGTTATGGACGGTTTTGACCCAAGATTTAACTCTTTAAATATTTCTTTTCTCGCATTCGAAAACAATGCAAATTAAATCTTTTACTCTCTTCGCGGCCATTCCCACAATATCATGATCCTGAAAACATGTGTGTTGAAAATATAGACATTCGGCTTGATGAATAATATTTTATGGGAAGCTAATGGAAGAATCCTCTTACATACACCCACTCAGACGTACACACGTATGTAAGTGTGTCATTACGGATTACCACAAATGCATCCCTTGACTTTTCCAGTTAAATACAAATTTTATGGGAAGCTTGTTAATGATTTTGCATAAATGCCTGCAGACATGATGACATTTCCTTGCGCTACCTGCGTGTGCACTGTTGTGGGGTTTGTGTGTGATGGTAAGAGTTGTACATTTACCAACGACTGAGGATAATCACGACCTGTGGTTTAATCCCTGACTACCACAGGCAACTTGACCAAGCGTTTCATACAAGTGATAGAAACGAGGAGAGAGAGAGAGAGAGAGGAAGAATTAAGATCCTTTGCCTAGAAAAAAATATCAAGACTTTTTAAAATCCCTACAAATGCAGGCTTAACTTTTCACAAATTGACGATCAAGCGTAACGCTTCGTAAAGACTTTTTGTGAGTGTAAATGTTTTGGTGATTATTTGAAACATGCGTACACATCAGGGATTATCAGTGAGTAAACAATTCTTAGCTCAACCTGCGATATATGGAGAGATGACAACGCTCGTCTTTGTCCGGGCACATGGAGGACTTATTGCAGGCATATTGTTTTGCTTTGTGTTGCGTTGATGATTAAGTTTTTGTATTTATCTGATTATGGCAGGGATGGCACGAGGGAGGAAGTGGGCATTACGTTTTCCATCTGTGGGAGGCGTGTGAATTTGTTTGCTTAATTTATTTAGAGATAGGAATTCTGAAAACTATAGGAACTTAAAGGACTTTTAAAACTTTACTTAGAGTCATTTTATGTAGGTATTATTTATTTCTGTTATACACAAAAGCTTATGATAGATTTTTGATACGGTGAGTTAAGAGCGTTTTCACACTCATCGGAAGATTTAATATGTTTATAAAGTTTGAAGGATTGCAATATGTCCTGAGGCCTTTGTAATAATAAAGCAATTATTTAATAATTAAGAATAGAATTATATATTTAAATAACTATGCGAATAACAAAGTCTTTTACTTAGTCTCGTGTAATTCTTAAAAATTTTTTAAACAAACTTTTTTTCTAAATCTCAAAAACAATTTTATTTAAATATTTACAAATATGAAATTTATGTGTTGGCTGGATACGCAATGTCTATATGCATTTCATTGGCGCTTTTTGCCAAATCGTCAGTAGACTTCAATCACAGTTTTGAAAAGTTACAAACTTCTCAACTTATTAAGAGACTTTTATAAGCCATCTGAGAATTATGTTAATAAATTAACTATAAAAATTCACAAATGATTTCCAAAAATCACATTATAATAAGTGTAGTAGGCTATGAAACTTATACAAACCAAAACCCAACAAACAACTTTTATTCGATATGACTCTATTATATTTTTCTATACCTTTATACAATTAGAAGTCCTTTGGATAACAATGAAAGTATTTATAAGGCAAAATGAAAAATAAAATCTCAATTTAATTGTTAGTAAATTATCTATATGACATACTGTCATTGTACAAATATTTACTAAAAAATTCACTCTTAACTAAATGTTGGTAAAACATTAATTTTGATTATAATTTTTTTGTTATGTAGCTCAGAAAGCCCCAATTCAGACCACGATTCTATACGTCAAATATTAGAAGTCATATTTCGTTTGGTAGCAAAAGGGGCAGTGAAGCAGGCCGGGTAGAAAAATAGACTTGCACTTAATTCATACCACGAATTTTATGATGCCCAGCTTTCTTAAATCTACTTAATTACTTCTAAAAATTCTATATGCTCACACGACGAATTCGGGTTTCACGACTGTTTTTAATAATTAATAATGTTCAAGTGTTTGCCCTTTCAGATTCGAAAGAACTACTTTACCGAATTGACTATTTTCGATCTTAATACCTTTTTCCATATGCCAAACACGGGTTTACGTAAAATGTGTTTTTGTTTTCGTGTTGTCATAAAACGATAAAACTACTTCCTTCATAAAAAAATGTACTTGTTTTACTCCTTGCAGATAATTTTATTAATGATATTATAAATAACTAACCCCCTGATTCACAAACGATTGTTAAAGTCAATGAATGCTTTAAGGGGCAGGATCTTTAACCATAAAAATTCCATACTCTAAAGCCACTTTGATTTTAATAAACGTTTATGAATAACAGCGTAAATCTATTGCAGTCACTGCTGGCAGTTCTGATATTTACAAATTCTTACAAAAAAAAAAAAAAATTGTTGGTTAATATAACCGATTTTATTTGTGAATTAACTGTTAATGTAAATTGTTGTAGTAATTTTAATGTTTACAATAACTCCGTTAGTTAAACTAACTACGTTACAGTAGTAACTAAATTATTAATGTAAATAGTTTTTGAAATATTCTTGAACAAACTATTTTTATTTACTAAAATAACAATTTGATTTAGTTACTTTACTGCCAATGTTAACTGTAGATGCAATTTGTTCAACCTAACAATTTTTGTTAGTTAAAATATCCATTAAAAGTGGTTTCAGGACTGATCATTCCATGACTCTTTAACTGATACCATTGAAGTAAATAACTAATTGAAACATTTAATTGTAAGTTCTTGCTTAATTTCCACTAACTTAATTGTAATTTTTACCAACAAATAAGTTAAAATAAAATTAACTGTTTCTGTGGGTGCTCTTGGCTAATGAGTAACACCCTGAGTTCGACTGCTGAATCAGACATGAATATGGTATTGAATTTTTCTGATCTGCATTAATGCATGGTTGTGTTAGTTGTTGTCTCAATATAAAAAAAAAAAATACTATAAAAATATGTTATTTTACAATTAAAATTGTAAACAAACTGCATTTGAAAGTTTTATTTGTAACCTAACCGCAAATATTGTACCGTCACTACATATTTTGTAAATATTTATTTTACAATTCCACTTGATGTATATCAGTTTGATATATATTTTTTGATTCGAGCAGTTTGAACCCACAAAATTGGTTAGATCTACCTACCCACATATTTTTTTGAGTGTACTAACACTGTTCAATTGGTTTAAGACGTACAAACGAAATGAATTTAATGCAAACAATTATGTAAACAATTACTCGGTGAATGTGTGCAGTAAAAGAAATGTAATTTCAAAAACCATGACCCACTAACAACTCCACTCAAACGAAGAATCAGTTAGAGACCACCATTGAAGAAATATTAAAGTCCAGTACGTGAAACGCCATTTATAAAACGTCTATTCTTTTAATTGATGACAATCAATCTGGAAATTAATAAAAACAGACAAAAGCCAGCAATAAAAAACATAAACAAAAATCACTTACGAGTTGATGATGGTTTATAAAGGACTATAAAAGCGCTATAAATCTCTCTTATACTGCGTACGCAAGAACATGAAGGCAACAAATTTACTCGCATGTACTTAAAGCGTTTAGGTATAAATAAATGAAAATGATGTTAAATACAAAACGAATTGAGAACACCCTTCATGACATATATAATATGGGTTCAATTGACATGCTGATGCAAAGAAATTAATCGTATTCATTCTTATCTCGACTGTCAGTCCGGGCATCGACACTCCCACTCCCACTCCCAGTATATCGGTTTTGCGAATGTTTTGTGGGCAAAAGTATCTATTATGAATTGTTTGAAAGTGTTGCGGTGTTATTCACAAACTATTTAAAGTGTCTTTAATGTGTGAATTTTGTGAGCTTAAATTTATTGTCAGTTCTTTAGTTTAACAATCGTTAGTTAATAACGACGTTAGTGTTTAATGTGAACTATTTGTCAGTGCTTGGAAGAAATAAGCTTAAGCGTTCTTCTAAGCTTTTTGATGACTGGATAGGAAAATTAGGTCATGGACCTATTACAGCGATCAATCGGCTTCGGTAGACCATGGTACAATTATATACTAGGTAATTTCGAACGGTCATCTGTTTATTTTTTACTGTACTAGAACAGACCGAATGTTGTTTGTGTTATAAAAGTATGCATACAAACAATTAAAAGACAACACGCCCGATTTGTTACAGATAATGGCATTTACGGAATATTCAAGAGAACGTGCTATTTCTCTTGTGTTTTTCTACGTGTGCTGCTTGACAGTGTGTAACCATTTACGACTATACAACGCCCTGTTGTCTTAGATGTGGTTAACTTGTTGTATTCTAGCGTCTACCTACACAGATAATTGTATGATCGGGTACAGATTGAAGCTACATCGCACTCAGCGGAAATATTTCACACTCAATATCGAATTTAGAATCAAAAGCGAATAAATTGTTGTTTGTATAACGTCACGGGTTCACGTCAAAAGTTATAGCAATAAGACACATTGAAATGTTGCAACCAGATAAATATACACAACACAACGTTCACTTGCTGTACCCAAAAACTGGACATTAATGAAGTCAAACAATGGCTGAGCAAACAACTGCCATCTGGCGTAGCAATGTCACCTTGTATTTTCACCATGCTTTTAACAGCCTCTTGTTTATTTCAAGGCCTCAGGGAATATTCTGAGGCTGCCAGGAATAGTCAAATATTTCTTATCCACAACGGATTTGCGTTTAATTTATTAATAGGCAGTCACTGGAATGGAGTTTGGTGTTTTACGCCTTCAAATTCTACATTTTTTATGAAAAAGATTAGAGACAGATATCTAAATATTTCTTTAATCTTTTGGAATATATTAGAAAAAAGGCTAGATTTTTCTTTAATCTATTGCAACATGTTAAATTTAAAAAACAAGAAAAGGTTTCCTATTTCTGCTTTTAAGGACTCCTGTGCTTTTTATTACCTTTACTTGTACAGGGTGTTTTCTTTTAGTGTCACAACTTTGAGTTGGCATCACTGATTTGTTTCAGCCCCCATTTAACAGCTGATAGTTGTTGTCTGCTTATTTTCCTTTGACATTTCATTATCAATCGGCTCACACCAGAGCAACGCGTGCAAATTGTTAAAATTTCCTATAAAAAAAATATTTCTATTAATCAAACTCATCCGTTCAAAATTTAATTTTCCGATGCAGCCCATTTCTGGTTGAAAGGGTACGTATATAAGCAGATTTGTCAAATTTGCAGCGAGGAGAGTCCACATGTGGAAACACCATCATGGCACAGCCACATAAAACGACTGTTTGTAGCGCTTTATAGGCTAGCGCAATCATTGGCCCCTATATCTTCAAACACGATGATGGTGGGAATGTTACAGTCAATGGTTAGCGGTATAGGATCACGATTCGAAATATTTCCATACCTCAATTCCTGGCATTAACCTTAATATATTTCCTTGTTTTATTGTGATTTAAACTTGTGTCAGTATATCCAACTAAGTTGAAAATAAATATATATTTTTTTAATTTCTGACTTGGATTTTCTAAGAAAAGTGTATTTTATTATATATTTCAAGACCATATTTATAAATTTGAACTTACATCATGTCACATAATAGACGTTAATCTAAAATGATGACTTAATGAAGGGTGCATGAATGATTGTGAGAAGATCTACAATGAATCACGCCCAATCATCTAAAGATAGACAGCCAGCCAGCTGAACAATTTATTGTTTATTGTTGGCATAAGACAAAGATTTCTGTATATGCAGCGAATTGATATTTTATTAAGCGAGTTTTATTTTTATATAAAATATAATTGTATCTTCCGTTTCATTATACGTTATACACACATGGCTATTAGATACTTTATCTTTAAGTAACAATAACTTGGAAAAAAAATATATTCTGCAAAGCCTCAGGATTTCAAATGAGAGTGAAACTTTTGAAAAGGAAGCTAAAAGTATATATGTGCACTGAATTTCAAAGTGTTGTCAACTTGAAACTCTACGGAAACTCGTCAGTGTTTTGAACAACAACATTTTTAGTGTTGAAGGCCTCAGTTATATTCAATGAAAGAAAGCAACAACATGCAATAAAATTTGATTCAAAGATGCTGAAGTATTAGGGCTTTAATTCTGTTTATTACAGCGTGTTACCAAAATTTATATGGAAATAAAAAAATTGTGAAGACAGTAAAAGCTCATTCATGTTTTCCATACGATTTGTGTTTCCTAAATGTTCTTGACTCGTGCGTTATTCCAAACAAAAGTACCAGGAAGGAAAAATTTAGAAATATCTTAGAGACAATAAACAAAACAATGTCCTTAAATTAATCCACCTATTTAAACTTCTCACTTGGAAAATTTACAAGCTGAAACTCCACAATTGATCACCTTGAATTTCTTAAGAAGATTTTGGGAAAAGAGAACCTCCACTAGTTTAAAATTAAAGAGCTTAAAAAAACACTGATCGTTTGCATGATATGCCTGCTATTTGAAAAACGCTGAATTAGCAACTTTTCCATGACGTATGCCAACACTTGTACTCTCCCTCATATAGGAGCCCATTTTATACATAAAAAGAAATAAAAAAATATATCTTTTCTTGCTGAAGACTAAGCGGGTGACCACAATGTACTACAGCTTGTTCCATGTTGTGTTATTATTTCAATGGAATGACGTGAATAGGGGAAAAAGGAGAAGAATATGTGTGGCGTGCATGCTCCACAGTGTGACCGACTGTATATGCGTGCGTGTGTGTGAATAGTTGTGTTTGTGTTGCTAAAGCGATGGTGTTTGGTAACGCCTCTTTAAATACAGTTATTTCATTGGGCGCAACCACGAAAATATTAAAAGAATTATATATTCATTTATAATTCAATAGGTGCTGCCTAAACGGATTTTTATGAACAACAAATTGTCAGCTCAGTAGCATGACTGGCTTCAGTCACTTCAAGTTCGATGTTTGACTGAACAAAGTATAACACAAACTTTGTGAAAGCTGAGGCTTGAAGAATTTCACACCATTTTCCGAGAATTGTAGGCACATTTTTAATTCTTTTTCTTATCTCACAGGGGAGTAAACCTGGTAAGTAGATGTCTTGGGTGAAGGTTATACCGTAGAGCAGAGTAATTTTAGCTCAAATTATCCTTTTTAGTTACACAAATATAAGGGAATAAAAAAACGAAAGAGTGCGTGAGCATCCTTTGTGCCACACATGCACACAGAGAAATATGTTTAAATGGGTACGTTTGATTCAAGCAGAGACAAATAAGTATTCATGTTAGAAAGAGATAATAAATGCAGAGTTTATACAAAAACAAACTGCATGCCCACATCACAATCAAGCAAACAATATTTTCTTTTTATTTTTTATTCGTGTTTGTTTGTACTTTTTTCGCCTTCTGGTTCTTGGACTTATTTTAGTTGTGTTTTTTTTGCTTTTATATATTTTAGCCAAGCACACGCGTGCGTATATCCTGCGGCCAGGTTACACAAGAGAACTGGAACCATTTAGTAAGGCCATCTCTTTCTCTCACATTGCATTTATCCACATTTTTGCATGCTCTGCAGTAATGCTATTATAAAACGCGCAGCTCTTTGCTTCTAACCTCACACTCTCTGCCTTGCCTTCTTCATCAATACACCACCACACAACAAACCATAAAAATTTTATGTTTACATTCGTCAGATACACACAACTACATAAACGACTTTGGTGTGTGATTCGTAATTCGTACGTTGAACATTTCTCTCGCTGCGTTTCAACATTCAGTCGGCATCGATAATTACCGGTGGACGTATCGTGGACGTCGTTAATGTGTTTGGAACGAAAAAAACCTTCTCAAGATCTTTTAAGAAACAAGAAAAAAAAACAAAGAACTTAACTATATGGCTAAAGAGCTGGCAGCCACTGTTGCCACGTTATTGGAAATTATTATCATTATTTTGGGCACTGAAATTATTTTTGTGCAGTAGTTCATAAGTGATTCCTGCAATTAAGTTGGCTGAGACAAAAAGAAGCTTTAGTTTCTTCTTATTGCAATGCTGAACGATTATAATAATTATAGTGCGAATATATAAACAAAACAAGTGTAACGAAAACGTTTAGACATAATTCGATTGAACTGCAAAAAAAAAAACAGCAAAACTTATAAACGAATCGAATAAGTTAAGTGCAGTTAATAACAACAGAATTGTGCCATATTAAAATAAATAAAATTGAAGAATGTGTGGGGTGTGAAAAAATATTATGTGTATAAAAAATTTAATTTAAAAACAATAAAAGAAATAATAAAAAAAATATCTGTCTACTTTTTCAACATGATTGACTCAGCGTGTAACTATCTAAATCCTTATGCCACAACATCCTTGGCTGCCTCCTCCACACAATCATCGAATGTCAATGAGTTTTCACCCTCTGCTGCCGCTGCTTCGGTTTTGTACAACGGGAAAACAGTATCATCGTTAGCTACAGCCTGCAATCCCATGAAATTGGAAATGCAATATCCGCCACAATCATCATCTACGGGCTCTGCATCGCCCAATTCGAGCATACAATCGGCACCATCATCAGCCTCAGTGTCACCAAGCATTTTTCCATCACCCGCCCAATCTTTCGCGTCGATTTCATCGAGTCCGCCTGCTTCGGCCACCTCAGCATCACCCTTATCCGGCTCACATACAGAATTGGGTGCGGCTGCTGCTGCCTCGGCTGCTTACACATGGAATACGGCTGCCTATACAGCTGCATTGCCCACAAGGTGTGTATTGGATGATTCACATGCTTGTCCACACACAACCATTGCAAAAATGCACTTGATTGTGTGACATCCTTTTAAAGGAAAGGGATGTTGTTTAATTTCGTCAATATTAGATTTGCGTTTAACACTTTAGCTCTCCGTTTCCTTGCGGTCATGTACCACAGAGATTTTATTTTGTTTTCCGTTTCATTTTTCTTTTTAGGACGCAGTTTCCGTACGCTCAATATGCAACCGATTATTACGGCAATACCGTTGGAATGTCTGCTGCATCGGCAGCTGCAGGTGCTTGGTTTTCGCATCAGGATCGTTTGTACCAGCCGTGGTCTAGCCAAACATACCCCAGTTTTAATTTCGACGATATCGCCTTCCAAACTCAGTTGCAAAGACGTTCGGTGCGTTGCACTTGTCCCAATTGTACCAATGAGATGTCCGGTCTACCGCCAATTGTGGGACCCGATGAGAGAGGTCGAAAACAGCACATCTGCCATATTCCAGGCTGTGAACGCTTGTATGGCAAAGCGTCCCATTTGAAAACCCATTTACGTTGGCACACCGGCGAAAGACCGTTTTTGTGTTTAACATGCGGCAAGAGATTTTCACGTTCCGATGAATTGCAACGACATGGTCGTACACACACGAACTATCGTCCATATGCTTGTCCCATTTGCTCCAAGAAATTTTCACGCAGTGACCATTTAAGTAAACACAAAAAGACCCATTTCAAGGACAAGAAGAGTAAAAAAGCTATAGCTGCAGAGGCCAAAGAACAGGCGGCCGCTGCTGTAAAGCAGGAAAAGTCTGCGGAACAGTTGCAACAGCAATCGGAAAAATCCAGTCCAGCCAAGTCTCCCAACATGGCCAGCGGCATGCCCAATACTCCAACAGCTTCAGCGGCCACTACTGTCAAGGCACCCTTATCTGTTAATAGCCGATTAAATAACAACACCAACAGTAATCAACAACAACAGCAATCAGTTATACCCCAAATTCAATTGAAAACAGAACAAACAGAAATTCCCACAACAAATTATGCGCCATACACGAATTTATATCACCAGACATCGACGTTGTTCCAACCTCATCTAACATCATCAACAAATTATGGAGCATCAACATCGACAAGTGCACAACAAACACCACCAACCTTTGATTTGTGGAATACTCAACAGCAACAGCAAACCAGAAGTGCCATGGAACAACAGCCACAACAAATAAGTAGAAGCAACAGCAACGCGACAGCCGCAACCTTAGCTACCTCAAGTAATGCCCATTTACCACAATCTCCAAACATGCAAACGCAACAAGAAACTTCCCAGGCTCAACAGCAACAACAACAGCAACAGCATTCCCAAACATCCCACCACTACAACTCCTTGGCCATGCAAAGTGAATCGCAATTAGCAGCGGAATACGGCATTACAATGTCTTCGTCTCATACAAATAACGGTAATACCTCTCCCATTCCTCACCACCATTCACACCCTTCATATTCACATTCTCATCATCATCACCATCATCACATGCAGCACCATATGCCACATTCATCCACCTATTCAAATTTAATTGGACAAATGAAATCCGAATATCCTTCATACGCGGATTTTTCCTCAACCACAACATATCCTCCGCCATCCTCAGCTTTCCATCACCATCCGCATAATCCATGGGCTGCAGCGGCGGCTTACCAACATCCTCATCATGCCACTGCATAAGATCACTGATATTCCAAAGTAGTATTAATGGAAACGTTTGACCGTTAAGTATTTTTTTGTATGTTTCTTCTGCAATTCCTTAATGCGGATTGCGCCGATTTTATTGTTGCCTAATTGTGTAATTCGTTCTATTATTTTGCAATTAATATTATTACATCATTATAAGTTGCTCTAACTGTACAATTTGTTGTTAGTTTTATTTCTGAAATCCCTTCACCCCTCACAATTGCATCTATTTAGTATCACATTAAATCGAATACACTCTGTAAATATTAGCCGCTATTGAATAGTTTTAAGTTTGAGCTGTACATAATTAATTAATTTAACCAACAAACGATTTCAGCTGCGAACAAACTATAATAAATTGTAATAATAATAACAACAATAATAATACTCTTGTTATGTTCATATAAACAAAACTATCTTTAAGAAATTTAACAAACATAAAAATAAACAACAAATAAAATATATAACAGAGAGCAGTTTTTATTTCATAAATATTTTAAAAGGGAATAGAATCGATTTCATTTTTTTTGCAAAGAATCCATATACGACGATGCCAAAAAGCGAAGAACGGCAACGACGGCCCCCTGTTTGTTTCGAAATTTTGTAAAGCGACAAAATTATAAAGACAACTGTTGTTGTATTCGAAAAGAATATTTGAAATAAAACCCCTAAAATATTAATTATCGGTGAAATGTTTTACTTTTGAAGAAAATATGTCATTATTAGGGGCCAAATTAAGGCATTCGATATCAATCGAAATTTAAATAAAATTTTAATAGAAAATTCTATCCATATCGAATGCCATAATTTGCCCCCGGGTCTATAATCATCATGTAACTACTTAAGTCCACTTATATCTTCAAATGATTCTATAATGCCGACAAAATAACCATAAGCCGCTAAGGAAAAAAAGCTAGAAGTTTACATTCTTCCTTCTTTATGCCCGACAAGAATTCGTAGCAGATTGTCCCGGCTAGTGGAAACAATTGAACCCTATTCAAAAAGTTCCATACCAAACATATAACACTGCAACAACGTTCTCCGAGAACTCAATGAATTCCAGCGTCAAAAATAAACTGGCCATAGTCGTGCCTTAACTGCCAGCATGACTGAAGTCCTGAGACCGTAACGTTTATAAGTGATATGAAAAAAAATGTATCTGTTAATAAATTAACTATGTGACATAAGTTCATTGTACTATTATAATATGAAACTTTTCAAAACGGTGTAATGCATATAGACATTGCTTAACAACCCAACAAATAAATTTCATATTATAAAAAATATTTCTAAAATTTTTTTACTTTAATATCAAAGTAAAAATAAAAGAATGGGCAAATCTCTTGAACAGAGAGTTTTAAATGGAACGCCGTAAAATAAAACTGTTTTAAGGAGTTCAGTTTTAAACATATTTGGGGAGTTTTATTTTTCTCATCAGAAAACTAAACTTTTTTTTTATAAAGATTGAGACTCTAAACTGTTTGATTGGATCGTTATTAACATGGAAATAATATGCTGCTTGTCATCTTTTACATTATGATAACTTTTATTTTAAATTTCTTATAAACCTGCATTTACGTTTATACACGGACATTTTGTTTCATCAAATTTTATTTATTTTTGCTTTCAACTTGAAATGCTTTTTACCCTTCTGCAGCCAACTTCAAGTATGAAATTTACTCAAACTTGATGGTACGGTCAGGCTAGTACCCCTCTTCATTCTCTTCTCCCCTTTCTCATAAAAATTTAGGACTTGGCGAATCAAACCTGATGTGGTTTAAAAAGTGACGTATTGTTTGATTCCTATTATGCAATTGTCCTTGTTGGTATTGAGCCTCGCCTCTTGCATGCATATCTTTTGTTGGAAAATTTGCTCAGATTTTATATCAGGGAAAAAGAGAGAGACTTATATAAAAATATTGGAAAAGAAAGAACGAAATACAAACCAAAGCCATGATTATGATTTTAAAATCTATAATATAAATGGAAAAATAAAATGCCTCTTAAAAAGTAAAACATTTTTCCTGAAACGAGAGTTTTATTCAGAACTCCTTGAAAGAATTTAATTTTATGGCGGCAATATAAAATTCACTTTTAAACAGTTTCTTTTGAACTTTTATGATTTTTATTTTTTGGAAAATAACTCTGATATGTGGAGTTGAGAGTATTTTTTTTAAATCACTATAGATTCGGAAGGAGCAGCTCAGTATGAATTGAATGATAAATGAAAGTAGAGGTTTCCAACTACTTGGGGTTAAAATTTTCTTTTAGCTGCTATATAGGGTGTTTTTGATAGATTGATACAAGTTTAAATCATAATAAAACATAGTAATATATTTTTGATATCAATGAAACGGTCTTTATTGGATAATTTTATGACATTAATGTTTAAATATGATTTCGGGCCATGTGGCCGCCACGGCTGGCGTGTTACAATTTTCACAAACAGTAACATTCTGACCATTATCGTTTTTGAAGGCATATGAGCCAATGGATCTGCCAGCCCATAAAGCGCATCAAACAGTAATTTTCTGTGGATGTAATGAAGTTTCGACAAAAGCTTGCGGATTCTCCTCACTCCAAATGCGACAATTCTGTTTATTTACGTACCCATTCAACCAAAAATGGGCTTGATCGGAAAATACAATATTTAATGGACGAAGTGCACGATAAGTTTGACGAACAGAACTATTATTTTGATTAAAAATTTTCACAATTTGCACGCGTTGCTCTGGTGTAAGTCGATCCATAATAATATGTCGAAGCAAACAAAACAAAAAGCAACATCTGTTAAATAAGTGGTCAAATAAAGCAGTGAATCCAACTCAAATTTATATCACTCCTTAAAAAATACCCTATATATGGTTCTTGCTAGAATCGCCAGAAAGTTTGGTAATATTTCCATTACACTGTGCAGAACAAAAAAATAAAATACATAAATTTATCCGAAAAATCAATAACTATGAGTTATTAATTGAAAATGAGAACACATTTTTCTATTAACTCAGTTAATTCCGTGTTCGATACAAAGACGACTGTTGCTTGCTTTCCAAGATTGTATAGTTCTTTTATTTATCTATATATAAAAAGTCTTATTTGAAGCGATTCTTTGCATTTAAGTCTTAAAAACATTTGTTTTCATACCTAAAGTAGTTTCGTTTCAAATAGTTTTTCCTTGTGAAAAGTGATGTTACAATTTTTAGCATTTCAGGTGGCGATATCTATGCTGAGACATACATGCAAAGAATGTAAAATATTTGTATAAAAATCATAAGATGGCTTATGAAAGTATTTGAAGTATATAGACAAACTACAAACAAGACACTATCTCAACTATTTTCCAAAATGTGGGAAGGATTTTCAGACCAGTTTTTCACTATTTGCCGAAGAGTCAACTCTAGATAAGTTAATATCCTCTGCTGGCATTTGTTTTACATGAGTAAATTGCCATAAATCATAACAAGAGTTCTCATGTATGTTTGCCTCAAAAGATTGATTTATTTAATATCAAATGCACGGCAATAAGCTCGTGTTCACTAACTTTAACTCTATTCAAATTGATTTAACATCAAAAGCAATAGAGAAAGCTTTGGCTGATGGCATGAAATAAAGATTCATTCACCTGCTTCAAATAAAATAACAACATTAAAGTAAAGTTTAATTACAATAAAATTAAGGGAATACTAAAACAATTTTTATTTATATTCTTGATCTCTGCAAGTGTTTTGTACCCTAATAAAAATGATTAGACATTTTCTAAGTGCTTGAGAGAGGGAGAGAAGGAGGTGAAGCAATTATCTTTGCATAAGAATTCATGCTACAAAAATCAAAGATGTATTAACGCATCATAACATAATCATTAATCATAATTAACTGCGACTACGAAGAAAAAAACAACAACGGCCAACCTCTTTAAATATCTTCCAAATGCACTGAAGGCGCTACACTGAATACATAACGAACTGCAAGTATCTAAGATTTTATATTTTTGTAACATATTTGGTAAATTTTATAACTCAACTAGAGCTGTAGAACTAACGATAGTTTAAAAATATCGATGGAAAAATATAACGCTATCGTGAGTTTTCAGTATTTTCGGTGAATATTTCAAGGATTTGAAATGAAATTTAACAACTTGGCAATTTTGATAGCATCTGCAATAAATTTTTTTTCAACGTTTTCTAATATCTTTCCAATATATATATACATATATTTTTATATATATATTCTTATAAAAGGTTCAAGCCTATAATTTTTAATCGTGTACATTCACAATATTTTTTTTTTTCAATTGAAAATCATAAACTCACACATTTTTTGTTAAAGTTAAGTGTTTGTTGCTGACAACACTGGCTATGGTCCAGCCTTACAACACCGTATCGTTAAAAACCGCGTTTTTGATTACTTGGAGAATACTCCTAGTCCACTCCATACACGTTTTTATAGACTAGTCGTGTCATTAGCAGGGATATATTTGAGTCGACCTGAACATAAAAGATTTTGGTGCCTGTTTTTCCGGTCGAATGTAAATACATTAAACATAAAATGTTGTTCCCTTAGCTGAAAGTTATAAATCAATCAAATTTATTAATATTTTTTTCTCATCTGGTATTTAACTACGCGAGTATTTATTTAGCTACAGGCTTGTATTTATATATATTCGCGCTTAAACTTTTTTTTTTCATTACTGACGTTTTCTCAAAAAAAGAGATATAGAAGTGAAAGAAAAAAAAATTATGATAACAAAGTGCGTGTTTTTGTGGCAACTCCCAAAAAGACGAAAGCAACAAATAGTTTGTTGTTAAAAAAAAAAAAAATCATACTGGACATCTTCCAAAGTTGTGTGTACCTTCAGCGTTTTGGTCTCTTTCTAACTTTGTTAGCACATTGTCCGAGATCATTACCAAAAATGATGTTTCATTTTTCTAGCAGCATTCTCTTGGCTTGTTTTTTTTTTTTTTTAAGTTTTTATGGCTGCAACAGCAAACGTCATGCAACAAAATGTGTTTAACTGTCAACGCATTTAATAGTTTTTCATATTTTTTCTTACTCATAACAGTTGTTTAACTTCATTCATTTTGATTTGAAGTTTCGTGTCTGAAGAGGTGTTTCAAAGTTTATCGCTTTTTGATGTTTATTTTTTTGTTTGTTTGTTTGTTGTTGTTTATTCTCGTTATCTATAATTCCAGCTTTTATTTCAATTGAAGTTTTTCTCTGGTTGAATAGAAAATTAAGAAAAACGATTTACACACAACCATTAACTTTTAACAGAGCCCCTGGCCAAAAGTGATTTAATAATTACTAGTTTTTTATGTCCTAATCTACGCCCTTAAATTAAAACAATAATAAATACGACCTCATACATTGATCGCCGTTGTGGACATTTAAGAAATAAAAAAAAAAGAGAAAAATATGTTAAGACAATAAATTTATAATCGATTGTGATGTGTGTTATTGCTTTTTATGTTAAACTTTTATGTAGTAGAATAATTTTATTTTTTTTCTAAATTTGCTAATTAATCTGTCTGTTTTATGATCAGCCCAGTGAATAAATCAATTTTATTAGCCACATTTGGTGGTGGTTAAGATTAAGATTTATTTCATATACATAATCAAAAGAGTATGAGGAATTTCTGTTACGCACTTTCAGAGTGGGACACTAAAAAATTAACACTAAAATATAATCAGTGGAAACCGTGTTTATTATTAAATATATAATATATTATAATAAAAGTGTTTATAAAATAGTCTTACAATTTTAAACTTTGGCAATAGCCTTCTCTCTCCTGCATCAGGAAAGATATTTTAATATTTTCTAAATTTCTTGTAACTCTATTCAGAAGTTGTGACATCCACGTAACGTACGCACTTTGTAATTTAACAAAATTTAAAAGCCTTGAAATAATGCAGATGGTGTGTTGCAAAGCAATTCAAGGACCATAAAATATTATTATTCGTTTTTCTATTAGGGTTTGTATATTTATAGCAATTTTGTGGAAATTAATATGATATTCTAAAAAAAATAACAACAACTATAAAAATAGTAAAATGGATGTTCATAATATTAAAAACGCGAAAATCCTTCAACATTTTCAGGAATAGCCCTTGAAATATTTAGTAAAAATATGCTGACCATAATTTGGTGTAGTTTTGGACCTGCGCTTACAGGTGTGAGAAGGAGATGGTGTTAAGACGAAAGATGAAGACAGCCGGTGAATTTTTTTTTAAGACTCTTTAAGACATGAGGTTGTTAATCGATGTCGGCAACGTTCAGCGAGCCTTCGTCATTGAGACAAGCCGAGAATAATTAAAAAAATCCTGCAGTGATGCAGATCAGAAAAATTCGAGACCTTATTCATCATCATGTAGGCAAACTCTCGATCTAAGGCATCGTAGTCTTGTGTTGTATACGTAGTGGTTTCCATCAGATATCAACGCTTTGAGGAAGCTTCCCTGATTACTCCTGAAAGGGTGTCCTTTTGATTATGTGTGGATCGCTTATAGGTTTTGAGTGGCTTAACTGAATCGAACTAAAGTCTTCTGCCAAATTTAGAGTTGGAACCGATTCGCACCGACAGATTTCGAGAACTCTTAAAAATACCACAATAATATTTTTTCAATAATTGGTTGTACCAATCGCTTCCATAGACTCATCAGCTCTTGCCACCAAAAAACTAACTGCGATCGCCGCTATCCAGCTCAAAGTTGGTTGATTCGTTTGTGAGATATTGTGAAAAAAAAAATTGTTTTATTTTTCCAAGAATTTCGGTTTCATATATCTGAAAATCACTGCTAATTACGTGAGAATCGGTTGAATTATTTAAATGTCATGGCGCAAAGGGCTCAAAAGCATAGAACCGCAGAACAAATCACGATTAATGCAAGCGGGAAGTTACAGGGAAGGGTTTTATTGTCAGACGCTTTCCAAATTTTTCAAAAGGCTGTTAGTCTAAATCTATCTATTTAACAGTTAAATAGCTTGATTTAAATTTAATCAAACGCTTAGAATCGTGGGTTAAAGAGTTAACATAATTTGCAAAATTTTATTTGTACAGTGACATTTTTCAACCACAACAATCAAATGCTAGTCAAAACGAAATGCTGTAAATGCTGTTTAACTCAATTATTTTGGAATTGTTATCAAATAATTTTTGAAACACTATCAAATAATTATTATTTGATAGAAGTATAATCATTTTAAAACAAACCTTTAGCACAATAAATTATATCTAAAAAAGATGTACATGTTTGTTAAGCCCCTTTAGACACGCGCTCTCTATTTGCATTTACCAATTATTTTTCAGAGAATTTTATGCGATTTGACACTTTTTTATTAGTTAGATAATCCATAAAGCATTTTATGCAGCCAATCATCTACATAAAAAGGCATGTTAATTTAGATTTATTGACTTCTTTGTATTTGTGAAGTCCACCGCTTACTGCATACAATAGATACAAGAAGAATATCAAAGATCAGAAATCATAATGAGTGAGAAGAATTGAGCCGAGTTCGTGGAAATATATATTTGACAGCTATTTTGATCACCGATACAGTAAATAATAAATGGAGTTGTTATATAACAAGTGTTTTAAAATCTTAAACCACTTAACTAACATGCAAGTGCATTTGAAGAGTTTTTGAAAAATAAGTAGCCTGCAATTGAAATAAAATTTGTTGTTCGACACATTTTAATCTTTAAGTACTCTTGTGGTTGATGGTTAATGGTTGATGTCCTTGTAGCAGCATACAGAAAACAGACAACACTGCGATCATCATTGTTTTCTACTTGTACAAAAAGAAAAAAAAAAAGAAAAAAAAATAAATAACAAGTCAAACTGATCTCGTTTTGTGTTTCGTTTTACAAACCGCCTTTTTTCCTAAGAATTCTATATACAATTTCCAGTAAAAAATAGATCTATTGAAAAAGGACATTTATATTAGATTAACTATCTGGATTTTTGGTCAGATAAGTAACCGTAACCAAAATGAACACAATGAATACCAGGAGAGTGAAAAAACCAATATTTTCATGTTTTATTTCTGATCCTGCAGTTTATCACAACGTCTGTCGTGGGCTCTTTGCCAATTGATGCAATGCAACATATACTGCACTGCCAACAGAGCATTTCGATTCTTCTATTCAAAAATTATTTTTGTGGTGTTGTGGGCGTTTTAAACATAAAAGTTGGTCATATTGCTCAGCTTGTGTAATTTATGTTTTAAGGATTTTTGCTGTTTGTTTTTTTTGTGTGTGTTATTTACTTTCAGATGTTTGTCCTTCTCTCTGTTAATAAATTTATCAATGTTTAGTTTTGTTTATGAACAATTATTGCAACCATATGGCTTAAGAAAATATTGCGGATTACAAGTCGAGTATTAAGATTAAATAAAGTGGTCGTGTTAGTAGATTTTCAGCTTTAATTTAGCGGCGTAGATAAGGAAAAAAGGACAAGTTACCTGTTTAATTTATTGCAATTTAGTGTCATATGGCAGATGAGTTTGAAAATGTGAAAAATTTTATATCAAATTAATTTACTACATATTAGAGTTTGGTAATAAAATCAACGGTTCTTGATTTGTAAACTATTAATTTGTGTGTTGCTTGGTGTACCAACATTCCCAGCACATGTTTTGTGTCGCATTTTTCGCCATTTGCATTCTCAGGCATCTTAGAGATCGTTCAAGTCTATACTTTAGCAAGTTTTACTATTCTGTACCCAAGAGATTATATTAACAAATGTATGTTATTTAAATCTCTTTTTCGAAATTCGTTAACGCTGTACAAGGACATTTATGAAACATTGAATATCTGTATTTTTGTTCAGGAATTCCTGGACATTTATGGAAGTAAATTTTTAATCTTCTTTAGTAGAAACGATATGAAATACAATGTAAATATATTTCCAATTCAGTGCCCATTAAATCATGTGTACAATCTAGGCAAAAATACGAATAAGGCACAAGTTTGCTTGACTTTTAATAAGTTTAACACTTCCAATTTTAACTGGTTTAACTTTCGTAAGTTGTTATTGATATTGATCCTTCATCAGGAATTTTTTCATTCACATTATATACGAAATATCTGTTGTGTAGTAGAATGTAAGGAATATAAACGACGAAAGTCTCATGCGAGTACGGCCTGAAACTCAACAAGTGTTCTTGATAATCGACGCCGTGTTAATATTTAGACTCATGGGCTTTATACAAAGAAAATATCCTAATGCTACTTGAGATAGTGTTTTATGCCGTATATATTTATCAACTATTGTCAGATATCGAAAATCTTTTTCTATTATCGATTACAGCAGATCTGTTTTAAAATATTAAATAAAAAGAACACGTTGTCTTGCGTTAAAAGCCATTAAGACCCTAAGTAATTTAAGTGGCGGCTGAACACTTTTTGGGCTCCAATTATATAAGGAGATTGTGAAAAAATCGATTTTATTAGCAATCGTGTTTGTTTCTGAAGGTCCTGAAATTGGCTAAGTGTTTCCATGCAGAGCCTGCCAGGAGGATGACTAGACACTTGAGCACTACTTATGCCACTGTCCAGACAAACACTTAATCGAGATATTGTACCGGGAATGGAATGTCATAGGGGACATTAAGAAGACACATTGAGAAACGTTCTTAAAGTAACCAGTTCATAAAGGAACTGCCCAAGATAGAGAGCACAAAAGGCCTATGAAGCTTAAGTGCAATCCTGAACGGATTGGGACAGCTCTTACTTAGTGTTTCTTATTATGAGTTACAATCGTTATAAAAAACTATACTTTGGGGAATTTATTTCCTTAAGAGATTAGAACATGAAATAAAAATTTCCGAGATATACCTGCAATTTTAGTTTCCTGAAATTTTTGTTGCAACTGCGAGTGACAGAAATCATTCGCTCGTATTTTGAATGACGACGTCGATGTCACATAAATACGACAGCAAAAAGTTGTCACTCGTCCTTTAATTGTCGACAATATTTAATTATTATTAACAGCCGTTTGGTATTCTCCAAGGCATATCATATTAATAGAACATGTTACCAGAAGTTGATTTCTGTCGCTAAAGACTGGACAAGGAACGATATTTTGCTGTCATGTTGATGTAGCGTCGACGTCGTCATTCATAATACGGGCGATTAATTCAAATGCATAGTTTATTTTAAAATTTGCTCTTTTATTAAAGTTCATTACAAGCATTCTTATATCTAAATAGTATTCAAAAAATCTAAAAAGATGAAGGATTAAAAAAGGGATTCTGTGGGACACACAAAGAGCTTTCCGTATTACGATTACACTTAAACCTAAAGAGATCGATAAGTTGGCTCACTCGTCCTACCTGGTAAAAGAAACGCTTTAATAGAAATAAGCTTTTTATGTATCCAACAAAATTCTTCTTTTAACTTATATGAATTTGTAATAATAATTTAAATATAATTATTAAGATATGGAATTTATTTGTTGGGTGGTTAAGCAATGTCTATATGCATTTCATTGGCGCTTCTTACCAAATCGTTAGTAGACTTCAACCACAGTTTTGAAAATTTTCAAACTTCTCAACTTATTAAGAGACTTTTATAAACCATCTGAGAATTATGTTAATAAATTAACTATAAAAATTCACAAATGACTTCCAAAAATCACATTATAATAAGTGTAGTTGGCTATGAAACTTATACACAGAGAAAATCAAAGCCTGGTTTTAGTATTAAGAACATGAACATGTAAATTTTGCGCTCATACTGCAACTTTTATAACTTCTGATTTTAACAAAGAAGTGGCCCAATTAATTTAATCATAATAAAGTAAATCTCTCATAGTAGTTGGTGTATTTATTGTAGTATTTTTCTCCAAATTTTGCAATATTTAATGAACAAACTGTACTGCTGCTGTTTTTGTTCGAATAACAATATAAACAATATATATCTAGGAATTGATTTTTTGTACAACAATATCTAAGAGATTTATTTAGAAATTGTTCTACATATTGCAAATTAATATATTAAAAGTATGGAAATACTTATACACAAGAAATGAAAGCTTCGAAAGCACATACTTTCATATAAAATTATGCAAAATCCGACAGAAAAATTAAGATTTTTCTATGATTTTTTCATAGATGTTTCCAATTTATAGCTTCGCAGCACTCAATTTGTCGCAGACAAAAACTGGATTGTATTTCATAAAACCTACTTAAAATTATTTTAAAAATGGTAGTCTGTTGTGAATTATTAAATATCCTGCAGGGTATTTTTGTACGTGTAGAAACATCATAATTTGCAACTACCGGAATATTAAAATTTCTTGTGATTCCAATGCATTTCACAAAAACTAAAATAATTCAGGTATAAACAGGCTGGTTTCGCGTATGTGCCATCTCCAGTATTATCTTACCTAAATATACTACAGAAAAACGACGAAAAATCGTTTTAGTCGAATATTTAGTTTGAGGGCGTTATATTACCTGCGTATCACTATTCACAGAACTGCATAAAATTCAATGTTATTACATTTTGGTGTTGTGCTACTGACAATATTACGAGCAAAGAAATAATAAAACTTTCAGCACATTCTCGGAAAAAAGGTCCTGACATCTAATTACTTATGCATTTGCTTAGAATTTGTAATTGTTTTGCATTTAAAATATGTTGTTTGCAAACAAATTTATAAAGGATCTGGGCACAAGTAGCGACTAGTGACTATGGCCATTGTGGTGTTGTTGTTAAGCCGTATATTATTAATTATGGTGACTGAGTGTACACGACTTACAGCCATTGAAAATGCCGTCAAAAGAACCGTAAGTTAACTAGTGCGAGTGAGAAGCAAAACTGTCGATCGCAGAACTGGCTGCCCGTTACAAAATCATTGCCAACGAGGTTTGATGGTTATTGACGCTGCTCTTTGCAAGTATATTTTGGTAGTATGCTGCAAGATCGGATGACTATTTATTAAGAATTTTAATTAATGTTGTTGAATTATTTTATTCTATTCATAAAACTATTTTTTATTTAGAATTTAACTTTATTATTTGTTTGAACAACACTGACAACCCAATAAAAAATCATATATACAAAGTTACTCCTTTTAGTCAGTTTCTTTGTTGGCACACTCACCATCCCATGATTGTGCCAAATGTTAATGATTAAACAACAAAATAATATATATTAATAATATGGTCAGGTTTAGAATTGATATTTTTGATCATGAAAAAAAATATCTTATATTTTAAAACTATGATTATTTGTCTGCATTTGAAATGTGATGCAGAGAAATGTTAAAAGAATTAAAAGAATATATAAATTAATAGTTGATATGGAATGCATTTGTTAAATGTTGGTTGGCAGTTGGAAGAGATGTTGGCTGTGCCACATCTACCTACACACCAAGTTATGGCTGGTTCATCCAAACAAACAGACACTCATAATCGTGGCAGTTGCATATAGAAACAGAAAAATAACAAAAAAAAAAAAAAAAAAATGTTTATATACGATAAATCAGTTTTCATTAACCCTTCGGCTAAACAAAATTTTTCATTTTTTTCGATAATTATAGTGTACACTTTTGAAAAACATCAACATATCAGTTTTAGATACAGAATGAAAGAATAATTTTGTTTTATATTTTTTTTTAAATATTATTTATACTGCACATTTTGTTTAATATATTATTTCATATATATTTTGGAACATTTGGTTTTCATTTCATTTCGTTTCATTACGTCTGTTGTACGATTGTGTTGTACAAGAAGGGCTTGTCTTTTTGTTTGTTTGTGCCAGCTAAAGAAGTTGATCTGAAATTCTCATGGTTTTGCGTTATTTTAGGGAAACAGAGTGTAATAAATTTAAGTGATACACAAATGTTTAATGGCTTTTAAGTAAAACAGGCTTAAAATGAAATTTATAGTTAACTTTGAATTTGCCTTCTACACCGCTAATGTATTTTTGTCTTAATTTTTAACAATTTGATTTTATTTAGTTGAAATATTTCCATGATTTTTTTCCGCATACAGCAGCCATATATCAATTCCTTTGAATCCTTTGGTAGAGCTAAATTCTAAAATGGCGTTGTACACATTAAAAACGATCAGCCATCCTTTGCTTCAACTGATGAGAGATGCACCAGCAGTTAAAGAGAATGCATCAATTGTTTGTTTTAAAGGGATTGAAAAATCATTTTAGAAAATTCCTGAATTGGAAAGATTTTGACCCTAAAATACATCAATTATGTGTTATGGAATGTATTTCACCCTGTTACGTTCGGAACCACAACTTTGTGGAAGTCGAACAATTATTATCAACTATATCAAACAATATAAATTTTACATCCATACACACACGTACACATATAGTGGATACTCTCTATTTCTCTCTCATTGTGTTAGGAACGCTTCCTACTGACTCAAAACATCGTGATCTGATGAAAGCTTTTTTTCCGAAACGGGGTAACACCAACAACTTTAAATTTTCCTAATAGGAAGTAAAAATAGTTTTTATTTGAAATATCAGTATTTTATTTGAAAGATCAGTCTCTTGAACCGGTGATCTTATCGAAGTAACATTAAATATCAGCACAGAAGCAATTAATTGCATGAATTGAAATGTTGGTATGTGGTTCCAAAGCGGATAAATACTTCATGAAAAAATTACATTGAGGTTGTTAGAAAGTTGGCTTAAAAGCCGATTATGAATGAGACAATAAGTTCAATCCAAATTCATGGCAAAAAATTAAGTTTTGGAAAGTATACTAAATTAATAAGCCGTGAAGTTGCTGGATTGCTTAATGGATGTCCTTAACACCAACTGCACTGCAGTATTCATTTCAAAACTATAAAACATTAATATCGTTTTCTTTTCTAGAAAATATGCAACATTTTTTCACTTTCTTTTTTAAAAAGTGGCCGTTTAGAGGAGTTTTAAGACAGAAGCGATTTTTTGTTAAGGATGATGGATTAATTACCAATGAGTTCTATATTTTCAAATGAAACAATGTTGCCATTTTCCAATAAAAAGTATAAAAAAATTTTGCATTATTTTTTTAGAAAAGAAAACAGCATAAGTTTGCTTTGTAATTATTTCATATAAAATATATTGTAATCTTCAGAATATTTAGGCAAAAATATTTAGCTATGAAGTAAAAATAGCAGCAACTAATTTTCTATCTGTCCTCTTAACACTGTCCCCTCTTCAGTTCCAGCGCACATGTAGGGATGGTCCCCTGAGAGCTGGTCCTACTCATAAAACAAATGAAAAAAAAAAAATTGGTGAAGTTCATAGGTGAAGATCAAGGGACTTAAAGTGAAGCTCGTAGGCGAAGATCACATGACTTGGAAATTGTTTATGCATGAAATTTCTCTTATAAAATATTTCCAAAGCCCGATCTTCTCACAAATGATTTGAAGAAAGCACTACAAACATCAAGATTGGCAACATACAAAAAAATATACATGCATGAACATGCATACACACGAATATAAAAGTCCACAATAAGTGACAGCTTTGACAGTTTAAGATTTATATTATGATTAATAGTCTTGTTAAATCAAGCAGCCTACATTTAATACACTCTCACACACATACTCTCACTGCCGTGCTGCTCTTGTTGCTGCGGTGTTCCTCAATCACTTCACAGTGGGTGCTAAGTGGCGCCATATATTTTATAAAAAGAAAAAAATAAAGTTATAAAACTCACACTAAATAATGCGGTACATAAAATCATAAAAATCGATGAAATAAAATTCAACAAAACCACAAACAAATGGCTTTTAAACACCCTCAGTAACCACACAATTGTATAAAAAGGGCCACCATTATTAGCAAGATTACACACTTTGCGTCTCGCACTCCTTCAAGTGTAAGGACAAAGAGCATACAACAGGGACCCCTTTACGCCATGCACTTGAGCCATACAATTGGACGAGAAATAACAAAAGAGAAGAAAAGGAGAAAGAAGTTGGTGAAACAAATCGATTTAATCAATTCGTTACGCTATTTTGTTGGTCAAAATGTTTCATTATTTAAATACAATCCAACATAAATCGTTGTACTCATGCTAAGGACATTCACATGAGACGTTATTTCCATTTGTTTTGGTCAAATGTAATGAAAATGAAACTAAGAATAAGTGCCACAAAAGCAACAAAAAAAAATATTGTTATAACAATAACAGACCAGTAAAATAATGATCGCTTTGAAATTACACTACTTCTTAAGCCTATCAGTAAAATAGTTATTCTTTTAAAAGTCTGTTCACAGGATATTTGCAGCAATTCGTAGTAAATAGAGTGTAAATAAGTAACAAACATTCCAACCGACTGTGGGAGTGCTAAACTGCATACAATTGACCAAACAATTGTTCAACATTAATATATTTTGTCCTTTAGCTCCTTGCAGAAACACATAAATGGAGGCTATCGAAATAAAATGACAAACAAATAAAAACCACAAAAGCAAAATAAAAACAGGCGAACAACTCAACGAACAATAAGCCCATCATGAATAATAAAAGTACAAACATTTTTTTGGAATGGAATATAATTAATTGTATTGAAACAAGTAAAATTCCAAAATTCATTCATTTTTAACAACTAAAAAAGAAATAGGGAAATAAAATCCTGAAAAAGTGCCTGGTCATTTATGACGGACGATCCATTAGCACCAACAACTCAACTGCCTGTATATTCATGATTGTATGCGGTAATTGTTTTTTTCTTTTGTCTTTGTAGTCCGGTGTAGTCGCGGCAGCAGCACGCGTTTCTAATGGTCATGACAGCAATAATCATATTCAAACGTTACGACTAACAAAATACTCAGTTTAGTTGTTGTTTAAACAGAAAATAGATTAGAAGAACGAACATTTGGTACCATGAAACTAGAAATTTCAAGCCTCGCATATGTCATTGTTTCCTATTCCTTTTTGTTATCCTCTTTGGCTGCCTGGGGAGGTTGTCCTTGTTAAGGCTTACATCTCAATTTTTGTGGAAAAACCGAAACATTTGTTTATGAAAAGAATACGCTGTTGGAAAAAGTGTGCCCGTCTCCTTTAATAACTCCATTATTAATTAGTTTGGAGAACAACAACATGATTTCCTTGTCAATGTAAACAACACGTGTTGCAATATGCTTGGATTTGGTTTTCTAATGCAAATGGCCGAAAATGAAAACTTTATTTGTTTGTTATACATGTTTGTTTGGAGCCATATGACATTTTCAAGAAATTTAAATATATTTTTTTGTCTTGGACTAACATTCAGGGGATGTCCCCTACATAGGAACTTGGCTAATTGCAACTTTCTTATGTAATTGTTTTTTAAGTTCCATCAAATATGCCATCCATTAATATTTAAAAACAAACCTGACCGCTCATGCAAAGGAAGTGTTTAAGTTCCGCTCCCTTCTTCCGTGAATTAGAAGAACGTACTGAGTTGTTCGCCATTGTTGTCAACTTTTCAACTTCAAAAAGTATCAATATCGTGAAAGAACCGCGTTTTATTGTGGGAGTTTAAACCTACCGCGATTAATATACAACCATGTATTTTAAATGTCATCCTTAGATTATTGTTTCCTGAAAAATTAAAGATCTCTCTCCTTGTTTTGTAAGACAAAGTAGAAGGACACGCTTCTTGTAACTAATTAAATTATATATAATTTAATTGTTCTTGAATTAAGGAGTTGGGGGTTTTTATTTATTGTCCAAACCATAATAAGTTTAAAATGTTTATTTATATTTAAATAAAAATAATATAAGCAAGAAGTATAAATTTGAGCCTTCCATAAAGAAAAATACATATAGTTTTAGATGTCCAAGGATATATAATAGAGCAATTCTAGATATAAAAATATTTTGTGAAAATTTAAACTTTTAAAGTTCGATAAAACAAGGACCAAGAGAAAGTTAATAACAATTTAAATATCCAAAGCAAAGCGGGAAATAAAGTTTTTCGGAAGTTACCATGTCCCCATTATCAGTTCTATTTACTATTTGCCACGGTTATCAGCGGTTGTTATTGCGCTTCCGCACAGGCAAAGAAATGGGATTGTGATTGCAGACTTGAATGTACATCTTTCATCTCATAGTTGTACTGGGCTGACTGTTTATTAAAAATTAAAAATATTTTAAAGGAAAGCACATCGTCTTTGTCAAAGTAAACGAAAAACGGTGCGAAAAGCACTGAGTTGACAACGTTGTTGTTTGCATGTGTAAGTAACAAATAGTTTGGCCGTGCATTAAAATTAAATGTACAACTTTGAGATCAGGGTAGTGGTGATTTCATCAGCGATCTATTTTATATTAAGCGATTAATGTCAATATGTTTAATATACTGATTAAGAAAACTAATAAATGATATTGAACAGGGAATGGGGTCTACAAATCAAAACTGACATGGGCGGAAGAAAAATCTATTCATATTAAAGGTATAAACAATTTTGGTTGTTTTAATCATTAAGGAATTATTCGAATGCGTTCGATCTTGCTGTTTCATATGTTTTGATTTTTGAATCAAATCTGCCATTTTCATATAGTAACAAAATCTTACACTCATATTAATGAAACAGGTGGGAGCAGACCCAATAACTTTTATATGAGTATTCATAAAACTCACGTAATTCACACAATGAATCTTATGAGGCCTAAATGTTTAAAGGCACTTTTGAAATTGTTTCCAAAAATTCTCTGCGTTCATATAAAAAATTACTTCCTAAAACTAATGAATTTTGAACCTAAACCACTGAAAAATATCATCAAAAATCAACCAACGTCATTCTTCTTGGGTTAATGGAAAAAGTCTCCTTAAAGTTTCTTTAATTCACACAATGAATCTTATAAAGTTTAGTTTTCTTAATTTTGTCTTGAGAAAAAATGTTTTCCATGATTCCTATAAAATTTGAACATAAACTAATGAAAATTTTCATTAATATTCGATTAACGTCACGCTTCTTGTGCTCAATGGAAAAAATAGCATTAAAGTTTTTTTGATTCACACAATGAATTTTGTGATTTCTGGTTTCCAAAAATTCTATGTTTTGAAAAAATTGTGTGTATAAACTCTATGAAGTTGAAATCTTAACCAATGAAAAGTTTCATTGAAATTCATGCTTCATGGGTTTAATGGAATAAGTTTCATAAAAGTGTCTTTAATCACATCTTCGTCAAATAAATTAAATACATTCGCTGATGCATTGAACTAATTTCACTGATTGATTTTTAAATATTTTTAAACAAGAATACCGCAGCAAGAAGTTGCCATCTTTTCACATCTATCCTCTACACTTTGTCCACTTATTTGTAGATCTGACATAATACATGGCATATATAGGGGTCAAGCCCTTAGTGCTGCTCCAGGATTAAGACGAAAGAAAAGAAAAACAAGATCGAGCTCGCAACTGATAAGCACAAGTTTTGGTTTATTTAAACGAAATTGGTTTACTCTCACTCACAAGATTTTTTTAATCGATGGAACTATTTCATAAAGGTGGAACTCACAGTCATACTTCATGCACGCCAAAAGCATGAAGCGATCTCATCTCAATGTCTTATATGAAACAATTTTTTTCAATCAACATTTTTGCCACATCTGCGATTTATATAAAAGAACTATTTTAATAAAAAAGAAAGGGAAAACAATCATATAAAACTAGTGAATATATAAAATTTAAATAATGAGATTTCGCTTCATCTGCTCTCGAAACACCCCCGCGTCATATGATCCGTGGTTTCCTTCAATACTTCGCTGCATACGAAGAGTATTTGATTTCTTTAACAATTTTTGTTCTGCACGAGTATGTAAAATTTTCTTATTACATTCAAGTTTTCCTAGAGGCGTAGTTTTTTCTTAGTCTGGTAGAAAAAAAAGAAGTATCAAATTGTAACACATTCAATATCTGTCGCTGTAGATGACAACATATGCAGCTAATTTCCTATCAAATCAGGAAAATCTCTGATATCATATTGTACGAGTATCTGCTTCTCAGTCTCAAATTTGTATTCCGTTTGGTGTCTTTTGATATAAAAAAAAACTAGACATTTTTATACGTTTACAATTACACTTGAAATGTATTCAATTGAGTTGAGTGCATTAAATTGAAAATAAGTAGAAACTATTGACAGGAAATGTCAAGGATATCCTTAACACTCGTTAGTCTCTACAAACAATGCAAAAATGTATAAATATTTTTTTCTGATTGTAGATTTTTATTGTTGATGTTGTCGTTGTTATTTTTTCATATATTTTGTCGTCAACACGATTACAAACTGTTGATAAATATGCGAAAAAAAAACAAACACGATGGATGAATATAAAAAAGTTATTGTGAAAAATATTTATAAATTCATGACATATTAGAGTGCTGCATGTACTGCATGGAGCAGCATCCTTAAACAGGAAATACAGACCATGTTGACATACGAGTCACTTGCTTACTCATGCACACACACACAAACACGCGAATTTATATGTGTTTGTGTGGCTGGTTCAGATTTTCATGTTGTTCTGGTTTATTCTTTTTCACAAAAGGACATTTTCCCCCATCTCGCACTCTTGTGTTTTTGTATAAAATATTGCAAACAACGTTTTTTGTTTGTTTGTTTGTTTGTTCACGATGTTGTTTTATCGTTTCATAGTTTATTTTTTTCATTTTTTATTTACTCGCTTTACGAATGTGTAAATTTTTTATAGCAACAAAACATTGACAATATTCTTGTTCTTTGCGCAGCAACTAAAATACTTGATGGAGATAAAAAACAGGATTCCTTGTTTATCAATAAATTTTCTGTGTTGTCATGGCTGTTTTATATTTTGTTTCCTCTTTTTGTCCTTTAACGGTATGTTTGTAGAAATTTAAGAGCTTTTTTATGTTGTTGTCTTGTTGCTTGGATCGTTGGTTGTGCTTTTGTCATTTTGCGCAGATTTATGGCCGCTAAAATCTTAAGGATGAACTTTTTTTTTTATTCCACCAGTTAAGTGCGAGTAATGGATTTCCGTTTCCTTCGAATATTTGAAGATATTAAGTTGGAAAAGGAAAACGGCAAACATTTTTTATTTAATTACTGAGCATTTCTTTTTCAGAATATATTGTAATTAAAGTTGGTTCTATTATATTAAAGTCTCCTGCTTTACTTTTGATTATATTTGCAACGCGTTTTTAATATTTGATATAATTGTCAGATATATTTTGAGCCAAAGATGTTGTTGTATTGGGTGTGGATATCATTATTCAGAATATTTGAATAAAAATTTTATATCCAAAATATATAAAGAATCATTTATACGCATAAAAACCGTTGGTCGGATATAATATTTCAGTGTTCTTGACTCTTGTTATCCTTCTTAACTATTCTTAAAGCCCCTCCTGTTTATTTGGAATTTCTGCGGGGTTTCGCTGCTATTGAATCGTTTCTGCTAAAAACTGTCAAACATATTTAAAATCATATTCCATATCTTATTTTATATGAGAATTTTTTTATAGGAAAAATAGCTCCGTTTTCTTCAAAAATTCTCCATTTTTCAGGAGATATTTAGAGTAATTTTTTCTTTGAAAAATATTGTACGCACAAACATTTTGACACTGCTGGTGTTTTTGTTAGTCCTGGTTCATACAAGGCTGGTGCTGTTCATCTTTTTAGTATCTTGGAGAGAGGGGGCAGGAGAATGGTATTTGATACGGAGCTGCTGATAATAGAGAAGTTTGTTTTGTTGTGGCACTCGTAAGCATTTTGATTTGACTTTTTGTTTTTCATTTGCTGCTACCTTATGACGATAAGTTTTAAAAGAAACCGTTTATTGTGACAAAATTCCATTTTAATAAAAACAATATGGAATAAAATAATTTATATTTTTCACTTTGAATCAGGACTAAATTCTTTACCACAAATAAGTAAAATTAATGCTATAAATGAGGCTATAGAAAACGAAAATCGTTAGAAAGGGTTCCTCTGTGTGAACATTCACGCAGCATCAATATGAAATTGAAAATAAAACTCTACTTGTTTCTATAATAAATTTGTTTTCTGAAACAAAATTGAGCTCAATTTCAGCTGAAAAGTCGAAAAATGAAACCGAATGGAATACTTTTTTTTAACTGTCAAGTCTTCGAAAGAACCGATTTTCACGTGATTTTTTTTGATCTCATTGATGTCATTTTTCTGGCTCTAAGAAATAGTCGTGAACATTAATTGTTTAGATATATAATTTCGGCGTTGTCTAAACAACCCATTTGAGCCGACTAAAGGCGATCTATTTCTTTGGAATCGATGAATACAACCGTTTAAAAGTTATTACAAATTATAACAATCAAATTTGATAATTTATTAAAAAGCCAGTCTTGCAACTTCCCCTAATTTTAACCGCAAAGTTATCCTAACGTGGGTTGTTGTGCTGTTCCATACTTTTAAGAACTTCGAGCTCAAAAGTCAAATGAGTATTTTATAAATTTATTAATTTCCCAACAGCTTTGGATTGTGAATGAACCAACCTATTCTCACGTGATTACTGGGGATCGATAAGCTCTATAAAAGAATTAAGAACAGTAATTGATCAGATAAATAATTTGGGAGTTTAAAAAATAAATAGCTTTTCTTGAAATTTTTTTCGTTTGCGATATCTCAGGAATAGATTAACCGATTTTGAATCGATTTGCAGTGTTAAATCTGGCAATCGATCGGTTAAGTCGTTTAAACGTTTTTTGAAAAATCTGTTTGTTCTAAGTTTTTTACAATTTCTTGAAATCTACCGGCTCGAATCGGCTCAAATTCATCAGATTTCTCAGTTCAGTAATATTCTTTAGAGCTTTATCAGTTTGGTTTGATTCGGCTTAGTTATTTAAAAGTTATGAGCGGGCCACATACACACATACACACACTAACATACAAACATACACACATATATACAGACATAGTGGTGGGCTCTCAGAATTACTCAGGAAAGCTTTCTAGAACCTTTATATGTCGAGGTTTTCTAAGAACTCGATTTTTACAAAACATAGTAAAACCAATAACTTCCTTATTTTTGAAAATTTTAAACTTCGTTTACTGCGAGTTAGAACTTCACAAATCCCATACAACAAATTGTAAACGGTGTTTGATAGCAGCATTAGTAAAAGATCTGGTGTGAAAATAATAGTAAGAAAAAAAAATTAATTAATTTTATGATGGTTTTTGCAATATATTAAATGCTTCGAATTTATTTATAAACTTATAACTGGAAAATTTTTTCTAACATTCGGTTAAACGTTTCTTGACGAGCAGCTACAAACACCAGCGCATAAATTGCTTTGAGTGAAAACTTCCAAATCTGGCTTTTTCATAAAAGACTGACTCCATTTTTTGGTTGTTATCTAAATGGCTGCAAAAACATTACAAGTCGTCTTGCAAGCTCGCTGATGGAATGCTTAAGTGTGTCGGCTGTTGTGTGGAAAACGTGTACTGTGTGGGTAAGAGCCGAAATAAGCCATGTTAACTAAACTAAATAAAAATAAAAAAACATAAAATGCATATAATGCCAATGATCTTAAGGTTAAAAGATAAAAATCTAATAAAGTTGTACGGGTAACTTTAGCAAAGTGAAAATATAGATGATGTCCTTTGTGCGCCGCACCATAAGCGTAAGCAACTTAAGCTTAAACTAATCCCAATAAACACAAACGTTTCAGAGAAGACAATAGAGTTTTTTAGTTTCTTTAATGCAGCCTAAAAACAGCACAAACAGAGTGCATAACATTAAACATACAGGGCCTTATTCATAACATATAGTTTATGTTTATAAACTGCTTACAAGAAAAATATCGTATAAAAAATTTTCATTATTTTTTCATCAGAAGCTTCCTTGGAGACACCGATGTGTAGCATATGGCTCCATCCTGTTGAAACCACATATCAGCAAAATTAACGCCACATATTTGAGGTACGAAAAAATTTTGAATCGTGTTCCAATACCGTTCATCATTGATAGTAACATTCTGAGCATCATCGTTTTTGAAGGCATGGGCCAATGACTCCGCCGGCCCATAAAGTGCACTAAACAGTAATTTTCTGTGGATGTGTCATGATAATATTTCGACAAAAACTTGTGGATTCTTGTCAATCCAAATGCGACAATTCTTCTCATTTACTTACCCATTCAACCAGAAATGGGCTGCATCGGAAAATAAAATTTTGAAAGAATAAGGACAAATAGAAAAATTATTTTGATCAAAAATTTCATCTATCTTTATCTTTGCCAATTCATAATGATATTTCAAAGCAAATTAAACAAAAAGCAACCATCAGCTGTTAAATGGGTGCTCAAATAAAGCAGTGGTGCCAACTTACATCAATAATATCGTGACTACATACGTTAATGTGACGACTCAATTATTGTTCACTGGGTCACTTACACACAGACACACACATACAACTGTTTTATAAATATATGAACGAAAGCTGGTCTGAAAATACGCGTCGAAAATTTTAAATAAATTTTTTCCATTAAAGTTTCATTAAAAAAAACTCATGCACACACATACCGCTTTAACATCTACTTATGTGCGCACGTCCATGTGTAATCGTATATGTAAATGTACTCGTACACATGGTATGTGTATGTATGGATTTTAATTTGTAAAAATATATTCTAAAGGTGTGCGGCACACTTTGCATTATCAATGCAGATCTTTAATGCACGAGTATTTCCATAGAAGACATAATAAAAAAAAAATATGAACGGACAGACAAATTTACAAGTAAATTTTTGCATCGACGCACTTTTAAGCTCAAGCGTATTTAAAGTCTTATGATGTTCAGTTAAAATGTACAAATAATCGAGATAAAATAATAATTTTTAATTAACTTACAAGAAATAACTGCAAAAGAAATTTTAATTAAGTTTATAAAAAAAAAAATGCATGACGTACAATCTGCCGCTTATGTTTGTTGTTGTGGTAGAATGAATTAAATGAAGAGGACGCATAACAAATAGAATTTAAAGACAATAAAGAAGGTCACCTATTTTTGTGATTAAATGAAAGAAATCAAAAGGTCAGCGGTTATGATATTGTCGTGAGAAAAAACATATGGAAAACGGTTGATGCTAAAGGCCATCCCTGTAACTTTTTGCCAATTTTAGCCGCAAAGCTTTCGTTACCTGATTTTGGATCTCTTCAAACAAAAACATTTTTATTTTAATTTCAAAATTGTTTTGTTCTAAGCCAACACACAAGGGATGAGGGCTACCTGAGCTGTGGATTGCGTTAGATATAGTGAGAAGAGATGGAAAGGACAGATCAGAAACAGGTGGAGAATTTTGTTGCAGCTATTTTTCATGTTTTACTTCGACAGGGAAATTTCTTTTCTGCTGGGGTGCTGTATTTTTCGCTTTTAGTACATGACAATGCTAATCGCTGTCGGAAATGTCCAGCGAATCGACCGATACCCACGTGACAAGCCATTTTAGGTGCAGTTTTCGATTAATATAAACAAATCGAGAGATTTAAGTGATCAGGTTTAAAATTTCGAAGTTAAAATAATAAAACTTTTTCAAGAAGTTAAATTACAGCATTCGATATCGATCGAAATTTGCCCCCTGATTAGTTTGTCACATCGTCTAAAAGTTATTCTTAAAACAGCTATTTTTTTTCTAAACCTCGAGAAATCTACCAGTTAAAATTGATTCGCAGGATATCTAAAATTGGGGAATCTCTTCAGAACGCCATTAACTTGAATTGATTCGGTTCAGTTGTTCACAGGTTATGAAATGACCAGATACTTACATACACACACAGAGCCAGAGAGAGAGAGAGAGAGAGAGTCCAACACCCATATCCAAACATACAGCCAGAGTGACCCCTTCTCAAATTTAATCAATTCTTCTTGTAGAGTCAAAACATCGATATCTGATGAGAAATCGTTCTTTTCAAAACAGGTCAAAAACCAATAACTTTCCGAATTTTTAAATCTTAAATTTTTTTAGCGGGAAGTTAAAAAGCGAACACTTTGACCCGCTATCGAATAGTAAAATAACGGAGTATCAAATCCAAATACTACATCGGCCCACTGTTTGCGAGTTTTCAGTGTTGAAGTGAACATATTATTTTCTTAGTTTTCCTTCTTTCGATTTTTCAAAAAAAAAAACAGATTCTTGGAAATCTGTCTGATATTCACGGTGTACAAAATTTTACAAATCTGTTGCTTTTGTGATAGTTTCGATGACATTTTGTTTGATGGCGTTTTGCTACTTACGGCCATAGAAGATATTTTCAATCACTCGTTGTCTTGAACTTGTTTTCAAAATATACTCATTGTTGGTAGTTTTATAACGAGTTCCTATGTTTTGGAAAGTCCCAATGGCTTTACCAGCCATTATTTAATTTGAATTAAAAATAAATCCCAGGTAATAAAACATTCGCTACATTTTGAGTTAGTAAAAGAAAAAATATCAATCGGAAACGAATAGTAAAAACAACAATTTGTTGCAATAAAATAATGACACACGTGACCAACGAGACACATGCACAGACAAACACACACAAATAAAATGTGAAAGTATAAGCGAGAATATAAAAATCAGGATCACAAAATTTGTGATGTGATTTCAAAATAGACGTTTCAATAGAAATTTTACACTCACAAAGCCAAAATTCTCTATTTTGAAGCAGACTTGGATCTCAGTGCAGGAGAAATGATGAAAATGTGGGTACATTTTCTCAACTTATGTACGAGTAATTTACGCTCATTAAGCGGTTATAAAATTACGTCAAACTTGGGTAGTAAATAATCATCCCCCTTGTTATAGAGAAACTTAAAATTTTATGTGTGTGAGTGTAATCAAGTCGTTGTCATTAGAAAAATTTTATAATTTATTAACGTCAACAAACAGACGCCCTTAAGGCCACAAATTGAAAATAGTGAAAGCACTGACACACACACTCGCATACACTCACACATTCACACGCTGCGCATTAAAGTAACAAACGGCAGACACATGCTATTATCTGCTACAGTATACGCTTTAGCACCCACATCCTTCTTGTGTGTGTTACACAGGCAGAAGTCAACTCATTCCCGTCCTTTACACGCTCGTAATTATTGTTTCATATTAATTTTCTGGGGGGTTTTCCATTTTTCTATTTGATCTTATTTGGATGTTCTTGTATTTGTTTTTGAAAACCATGAAAGATTATTTATTTAAAGTCTTACATCCAGTTTCCTCTTGTTTCTTCCAGCGTTTGTACAAATTTCAACTATAAAATTTTTAAGTGGCCATCCAAGCGGATGCACTTTAATTTTGTTGTCGTTAGTAGCAGGATTGTGTTGAAAATTTGTGAAAAGAAAACTTAAATTGTATAGAGACGATGAGTTAAATGTGTATACAAATAGACTTTGGCTATGACTTGTGTCGGCTTAAAATTTTTATTGCGTTCTTGTTGTCAGACAACAATTGACACTAATGTGTCAAAGGTCACGTGGCGTTTTGTTAACGAATGCTATTTGTCAGATACTGTTTGATTTTGTATTGAAAATTATTTTAAACAGCATCTTTAATTCGTGAAATGTTTCAAACGTGTTTCGATGCCACATATAAGATGCTGTTGAGGGTTGGGAGTTCTAGCGATTTGAAAACTGTTGTGTTTGTTTTTGTAATGAAATATCCATCTACTTGTTAGCTGAAAAGTTATTTGATGGCGAGTTGTCTGGGAAGTCAACTGCGGCTTCATATTCGAATATTTTTTTTCCGTGTTATTGTTGAAAATACTCTCGCTTATCACATGTCCTTTTCGGTAAGTTTAATTTCATTCAGATTCCATTAGTTTTTACCAATTTGAAAAATAATTTTTATAATAATTTTTCATCAAGTTGCGGCAACACCGCAGTTACTTAGCAACACAAAACCCAGCGCAATATGATAGATGATCATATTCTGATCTTCTGTTAATCCCAGCTGAGCTAAGAACATTTTACTGTTAATATTTGCACACTGACATGGTTTTAATGAATTCTGCTTGTAACGTTAAAACCAACTCTTAAAACCTGGTTTCGCCATACAAAATGATTTTGTCGAAACCAATTTGAAACCACTTTTAAATTGGTTTTAAGTAGGTTTTATGAAATGCAACTTTGATTTTGCCAGTTTTTGTCCGTGCTAAGTTGAGTGCTGCCAAGTTACATATTGAAAACATCTGTTGATTTCCAAAGAATGCACAGACAATTCCACAGAATTCAAATGATTTTTATATGAAATAATTTCTTTTCTTTGTGAATATATATAAAAAAATTTTGATTTTAGAGTTCAGTGAAAAATTTCTGAAACTTTTTGTTATCAGCAAATAAATTACTTTTAAATAGATTTATTTTAGAAGAGCCTGTTTTTGGAGATTTTTATAGCACCTCCCAAACGAAATTTTGAAAACACACAAAAATTGTCGAAATTGATTTACGTTCCACTGTAGTATTCTGGGAAATTTTTATAGTTTCTTCCAAAAAAATTTGAATTGATTTACATTCCGCTGTTTTATTCACTCGCTATTAGCTAATAAGTCTGTTATTAAAGTTTGTTTCATTAAACTATTGAATAACATTCGCAATAAAATATCGCATTTTTGGTTGAAGGGGTACGTAAATAAACAAAATTGTTGCATTTGGAGTGCGGAGAATCCACAAGCTTTTGTCGAAACACCATAATGACACATCCACAGAAAATTACTGTTCAGTGCACTTTATGGGCTGGCGGAGTCTTTGGCCCATGTGTTCAAAACTGATGATAAGCGGTATAGAAACTGGATTCGAAGTTTTTACGTACCTCCGTACCACGTCATGTGGTTCCAACAGGATGGAGCCACATGCCACACAGTGGGTGCTACAATTGATTTACTCAAGGAAACTTTTGACGAAAAAATAATTTCACGAAATGGCCCAATTAATTGGCCCCCAAGATTGTGTGGGGTTATGTAAAGTCACTTGCGTACGTGGATAAACCACAAACAATTGAACACGTGGAAGAGTTACCGGCGAAATACGGCCGCAAATACTGCGGACAGTGTGGCAGCCATATGGTCGAAATCATATTTAAACATTAATGTCATAAAATTTTCTATCCAAAATATCATAGATATCAAAAATATATTACTATGCTTTATCATAATTTAAACTTGTATCACTGTATAAGAACACCTGATATATACAGTGCACCCCATATATGCAGAGGATCATAATATGATCCTCTGTCTTATAATGCTGGCGTTGTCACAATTGATAGCGTTGCCAATTATAAACATTAAAAAGATTTTGAAAATTTTTTCGGATTAAAAAAGTGACGGGAATCTGAAGCGCCATAAAGAAATTCGCATGGATTTTCAAACTGCAATCAAACCCATTTCGAACGAAATCTGTGACATGGCTGATTAAAAATGATTTCATTCCAATAAATATATTCGGTTTTCGTTTTCTGACAAGTCAAGCTACGGCGTAAAATTCTTTTCAGTACGAAATTTCATTTAGTGAAATGGCTGATGGATTTATATAGAAATGATACGCTTGACTTGATCATCATATAAAAGAAGATCGTTTTGATACACAAACTTTATGTTGTCGTAGAAACACAAGTTGGTTGCGCATAAATACATAAATAACTAAATAACCCCGGGTCTATAATAAAAGTTTTGGAATGGCAAGTGATCTAGTCATCTGCGAAATTAAAGTTTGAAATGGAAGTTTGAAAGTCACAATGAAAAATTGATTTATAAAAAGGATGAGGATATTCAAAACTTTAACGCAGTTGAAATTTCATAGCCGAACTGTAACAAGGAAACTATTTGAATATTTTTGTACCAGATGTCCGTCCAACAGGATTCCAATATAATTTCAATAACAGTATTTTTATGGAATGATATTTCAATATCATTTAAGAGCTGTAAAAAAATTCAAACACCCACAACAAACAAAAACATCTCTAAAATAAAACTAAATTGCTTATCCTGAACCCTTTTTCCAATAAAAAAAGTCGCTTCTCACTTTCAAAAAAGGTTTCATTTACTTTCTTCTCTCTAGACCATTTTCAAAACATCATTAAAACAGACTTAAACCAAATTAATTCACATTTCGATGAAATTGTGCGATTATGCGAAAAAGGGTTAACTTTCCTTTCCATTCTATTTGAGTAATTTTTTTTATGAGTTACAAATTCATCTACAAAAATGTGCGCAATTTTAGGGTGTGAACGCAGAAAACTCATAAAAACACTTTCACACTGAAAAATAATTTTGTTCAGATTTAACTTATTTAAATTCCCCCTCATTGAAAACTCATATTAGAAGCAGAATGGCAAGAAAGCAAACAACAACATCAAAAGCATTTGAGTTGAAAAATAAAAAAAAACTTTCACAATCAAATAAAATTGGCTGAATTATTGTTAACTTTTTTTTTATATATATATGGAAGGGTTTTAATTTAATGCTCGTTTGCTCGCTTTGTGGCATCACAACGTATTCAAATGTTGTGTTGTCGCATGAAAGTGTAATGACGCATGTTCTTCTGCTTTTTAAGTTGAAATTTACGAGTATTTTCTATTCAAATCGCGTAAATATTCCCTGAATTGCCATTTTGCTGCCGCTGACGTGGTGGTTGGTTATGATCTTGTGACAATAGTTTTCTAATGCTAATGCGGCTAATACGTATGCAAATGCGAGGATTTGCAAAATTTATTCAATTGTCGATAAGCAATTGTTCAATCTATTTAGTTGGTACGGGTGTGTGTGTGTATAAATATTGTCTGTCATTATTGGCAATGATTTGAAGTAGAGTGTCTTATAATTATGCCGCGTACATTTGGCACATGTCAGTGGATTAATTTAACTCTTTGGCATTTCGGCATTTTATTTTCACAATTATTTTAGTGATTTGTTTAAGCAACGCTACTGATTTCATGTATCTTTTAAATATTAAAGACATGCTTTTGCTAAGAGTAAGGAAGTTTTAGAAGAAGTATTTTTTTTATTGGTAAGTCGAATTAGCTCTCCATATTTATTTTTCTAATATATAAATCATTAGCAGAGTAAGTTAATTAATAGTAAATTAAAATTTTATATAAATGGGGTATTCCCCATTTAGTGGTCATCCATACAGACGAGTTTCTCGTTTTGTGCCACTTTTGAAGCATTCGGAGAAATATATGAAATTGAAGAAGGTAAACTAAATAGGAACACTGAACATGAAGGGGTTATATATCCTTTGCTTTTACGATGATACGCATTTTTAGGATGATATGCATCCTAAATTTTACTGAGGCTTTCTTAATAATCTTTCATCCACAACGAATTCAAAGAATACGTGAGGAAACATATTTTGTATTAAATGTCCGCCTACAGGACTCTCCTTGTTAGGGCCGTGGCTTTTTTTTTTTGGAGAATAATTCATATTTTTTACCATTTTTATGGAGGCTACGCAACTGCTGATTTCTGCAGACTGCGTAAAAAATTTTATACATAATTATATGAAACATTTTACTGTGGTACGTTCTTAATTATTTTATCGTCCATTGATATTGATGAATTTCTAAGAATTGAAAAGGTATTTTTATATTGATATACATAATATAATAAGTATTTTTAAATTTTCGGTTAAGCGCTTTTAGTTTACTTGAAAAACAATAACAAAATCTTTCTACTTCTCTTTGTTTTGGACACACACTTGTGATATGCCGAAAGTCAGTTTTCGATATTCGCGAATACAACTACCAGTATTTGAAATAATATTCGCGGATGCGAATATATGTTGAGTTTAAATTTACATAATTGAATTATGATTAACGCTTGCACAATGGGATATAAAAAAAGAACTTCATAATTTTGTTAACGGACCTAAAAGTCAACAAATTCTTCTAGTTTTTTTTACCCCTTTTTGATTAATAGTATGCACTAATATGCTTAAGCTTAAGGTTTCTTTATTTTTATTAAATTATAAATTGTTTTTCGACATTTCGTCACTCCTTTGTGTGACTTCTTCAGGAAATTTATTTTTTATTTGATGTGAAAGCGACCTCAAGCTTAAAATCTAAGATCTTGAACAAACATTTTTGTATGAAATTGATATAAACGCTCCATTACAAATTTACGTTTATTTGATTTATTTAGAGAAAAGTCGGTTATCTCAAAGATGTTTTCCTGATTTTTTCTGTCGTGGACTAGCATTCAGGAAATGACCCTCATGCATGCAGTGCATTGTGCCACAACTAGCAAGTAGAGAAAATAGCCTTAAGAGGATAGATTAAAAGAAAGAAAATTTGTTGTTGCTACTTTTACCTTTTACTTCGTTGGTGAATTTTGGTCTGCAGGAACCGATAACGAACGCTGCTTTTTTCAATTCTCCAAGACAGGACGGTGTTAATAGCTTTCGGTAAAATCTTTGTCATTGAAACACAACACAACAACAATTAACACAATCCTGCACTGATGCAGATCAAAAAAATTTCTTCCCCATATTCATGACTGAGCGTGGAGTCAAACTTAAGGCAGAGTAGCCCTGTATTCACTACTTTTGCAGGCGTTCACATGTTTCACTACAATGCCTCGAATCTATACATGATCGATGATGAATCTACCGGCAGTAAAATGTGAACTTTTCCGATTTAAGAGGAAAATCTAACTCATTCTCAAGTAAAACTATGACCTAAATCGTAACGAGTATGACTTTTTTATACGTAATAAAAAATTAGAACGTTGTTATTTTTAAAGTTATTCAGTGTCGTGTGAAAGTTCATAGTAGTCCTCCTGAGCATTCGTCCTTATTGCCCTGCAGCAGTGCGATTAATTCTTAATAATCTGAAGAACTTTTTCTTAAATAATTTCTGCTCATCGATTTATCTGCGAAAATTCTTCTTATGGTTGTTCAATAATTTATTAGGTTTATTCAAGCAAAAGGTCTATTATTTTTTTATTATTATTTATGTTTGATTAATTGTTACTGACACATAAAAAGAAAGCTTTTGCTACTTCAGTGTCATTTGAATTATAAAAAAACTTAATATCTGAAGAGATACTAACAAAATCGAATTTAAATTGAAAAAATGCTACTTGAAATTTCGATTATTTTTGAAATTTCTTCCTTAAAAATGGGGGCAACAAAAAATCTTCTTTCTCTCGACTTATCCTGAGATATTTGCAAGGCCTCAAAATCTGTAGTCAAATTCGCCAGGCTCCATTCATTTCCATTTATCTTGCTGCCAGAGCTGGATAGCCTACAATTTTTGTGTTCATAGTTTTATAAATTTTATACCAAGATATATAAGACATTCAAAATAGCAAGAGCAAAAAAAAAAGCGCTGCATAACGCCGACATCAATCAAATTTGACTTTCAATTTCTTCACTTACAGCTTCTGTAATTGCTATTAAGGTAACGACAATGAAAACGCTTTATTCACTTTGTTAGCGGCTGTTTGTTGTCTTGTAGGCTTCTTTGATAAACTCTCTCAAAGATGAAGGGAAAGACAGCGCACAAGGTAAGTGTGCAAAAAAACGCCATTATTATTGTTATTGTGCTCAGGTTGGCTGGTTGGTTGGTTTCTGATGCTTATCTTTTGATTTCATCTTTAATCTAGACATGAAGTCAAACTTAACAGTTTTTTCTTGCTGTTGTTGTTTCTTTTTTTTTTTTACAGCAGCCAAAAGGAACAATATTTATGCCATCAAATATACAGCACTTTTGAGGGAAAATAACACTAAAAACTTCTTTTATAAATTTGAGGTTTTATGCTGATGTAAAGATGACCAAACAAATTTTTCAATTTTGTGATCGGCACTTTACAAAAAAAAAACCTTCGATTTAAAAAAAAATAAAACTTATAAATAGGATACAACATGCATAAAATATGCTGGTGATTCAAAAGATACCGCCGCTTAACTTGTCAATGAATAAGCAAATTATGTTTCAGAGATGTTTGCTGTTGCTGTTAATGTCCGATTTGTAGCAAACTTGCGATCACACGCACACCCATACATGTTTATAAATAAATATTTTATTAAAATGTTTTTTAAATCTTGACTGCAGTGTTGAAGATAATTCAATTCGCTTTTTATTGTTCATGTTGTTTTTTTATTTTTTATGAATTCTGTTATCATGACTCAAATACAGGTGCGTCAACACTTGCCACCCTCTCTTTGATGGTCCGCCCTAAAATTATTTCTTGTAAAAGTTGGCAGCTGATAGCTGATCACTTTTATAGAATGTGCCATAGAAAAACGATGCCTTTTGTTAATAGAGTTTTATTATAGTTTTAATGGAGTTTGGAGTTCTCTTACCAGCATCTTATTTAAAATGATTGAAGTGTCTATTGAATGAATGCATACTTAAGAATAATAGAATGGTTTTATTTCATTATTGTTGGAGTTAAATTGACGCTGAGATACTGGCAAATGAGTGTCTTGAATGGAAGATGCTACTAGATGTGCAACAATAAATTGTTGCATTTAAGTGCTGCATTATCACACATTATAAAAGGGATTTTGCTCGTTTAAATCTTAAATGCAAATCTCAAAAGCAAAAAATAAAATACTCTCAGGTGAAAGCAAATCTTATTATTTCTCAAGTCAACTATTCAGAACAATGATCATATTACGGCACTCAATATCGATCAAAATTTGTGTAGAAATTGTATTAAAATTTCTATCGATATCGAAGGCGGTAATTTGGTCACTGATCAAGAACTTTTTTCCATCGTACTAACTACTGCGGAATTAATACCGCTTTCCTTGCACAAGTTATAAAAAACTTTTTTATATATAATCGGAGAAGCCTGATTGTTTGAAAAATATATTTAATTCACAAGCATAAAGTACAGCGTGTAACAAGTACATCCTTTGTGATACAAAAAAATCGTGTATATGCAACTATTCAGAACAGATCAAGAACCTCGTCCAATTGTACCAACGACTGCGGAATTCCGTCTTCATTCCGCCTGTGCTCGCCGCCAAGTGAATAGCGTTTCTAATGCGTATTTTTTTAGATTGTCATAACATTTTAGAGTGTCACTGCTTTATTTCAGCACCCATTTAACAGCTGAGGGTTGCTTTTTGTTTAGTTTACTTTGAAATTTCATTATGAATTGGCTTATGCCAGGCAATGCTATCAAATTAATAAAATTTTTGATTAAAATAATTGTTTTATTCGTCAAACTCATCCATCAACGATTTTATTTTTCGATGCAGCCAATTTCTGATGGAAAAGATACGTAAATAAGCAGAACTGTTGCGTTTGGAGTGATAAGAATCCCAAAGCTTTTGTGGAAACACTTATACATCTACAGAAAATTACTTTTTGGTGTGCTTCATGGGCTGGCGGATTCATGAGCCCACATACCTTCAAAAACAATGATGGTCAGAATGTTAATGCCAATATTGAACGGTATGGGAACACGATTCAAAATTTTTTCGTATCTCAATTACATGGCGTTAATTAAGCTGATATGTGGTTTCAAAAGGATGGGGCCATATGCCACACAATGGGTGCTAAAATTGATTTACTCAAAGAATCATTTGATGAGAAAATAATTTCAGATAATGACCAAATAAATTGGCCCCAAGATCGTGTGCTATAACACCATTGATGTATTTTCTTTGGAGTTAATTCAAGTCACTTGTCTGCCTCGACAAACCACAAACAATTGAGTAAATGGAAATGCCGCAAATGCTGTGAAAAGTTGTTGAAAATCGGTGTTCCAGATTGCGCCCTCTATGCGCCAGCCGTGGCGCCCACAGGGTAGATATCATATTGAAGCATTAATTTCATAAAATTTTCTTTCAAATAAAGCCCGTTTTATTGATGTTGAAAATATATTTCCTTGTTTTATTATGATTCAAACTTACAACACTCTATAAAAAACAGCCATTAGCTGCTAAAAATAGAGACTCAACTATTTTATCATAACTCTTATATATTATGCATAATTTCATGATTAATTTATAATACTTAAACATTAAGTTTTAAATAACTTAATTATTTTTAAAAGTGTTTTGCTCGCTAGAAGCTTAATAAAGATGTACTCACACCGAACATACTGGTTTATTGATTAATATAGATTAATTGTCAATATCTGTTGGCGATCATTAATCAAGAAAGACTAATTGAAACCTTTCAAAATAACATATTAAAATTTTAATAATATGGTAAATTCAAAAACACATATACAGCAAATACATGTGAGTGGTTTTGTGCTTGTAAATAATTTCGTTGCCAGCCACTTTTCATAGTTTTTCAACGTTCAAAATGACATCGTTTAAACGAACATGTTTGCACAACAATTAGTTTCCATTAGCGTGGCTAAATATTTTTCTAAAAAGATTTGAAGCATAAGATTTTGTTAATATACTTAAAAAATAATTCCCAATAATTCTCAGTACTCGATAAGCACTAACACTGATGTTAACAGCAGAATGAGCTCTAAAAGCCTTAAAGCAATAGAGTATTTAATTAATCGGTGGTTTGCTTTAATCGGTTAAATATTGGAAGTTTTTGTTTAACAATTTCTTAATTTTATATACATCGGTCCACCGATTCATTAAAATATTTCTTAAATTCATTAGTTTCATTGCCTGTCTTATGAAGTCACTGGACATCGTCCTGTAGAAGAAAATGACATTCAAAACCAAAATAAATTGGCGGGCAGAACGATATCAAGTGACATCGTGGGCCAGGTAGTTAACAAATCAAAATATTATTAGGAACAGAAGATCAATTTGTTAATATGCATTAATTAGAAGTAATAGAAAAGCTTAACATCTTCTGAAATAATCGTTCAGAAATATAATTTGGTTCCGCTTTTTTCTTATTTATAATAAACGTTGAGTTAAACAACAAATTTTGCTGTTGTAACATCGTTTTCAGACGCATCCTGGCGTACAGAATGTTGCATAACAGCATTACGGTCATTTGTAACATACAAGTCATTTTCACTATCATTCTTAGAAGAGTCTACTAAGACAAGAGCCGATCAATAGCAATAGAGCCGGGTAATATAAATAATTTCACATAAAACTAATCATACATAACATACAGTGTCATATCAGAACTGCAGGGTTCGCCTATGGAAAAAGGAAGCAAACATTTTACAAATAAACTTATCAAACATGTGCCCAACACCGATTCTAATTAAAAACATTAAGCATCTGAATGTATGAACGTGTCACAAGTTAGAAATATATGAACATTATAAAAATTAAACCGACTACAAACACGATATTTAATCTAATATTAATTGAGTCTTGTATATAAATAAAATAAAAAAAGCAACTTGCTGCTACTGCTATTATTGACAAACTAATTGTCACCTTTTGACAAAATGTTTTTTTTTAGTGGTTGTTTTAACGAGCCCAACACTAAAAGGAATGGCATTTAAGTCATACGATATAAGAAGAGTGGTAAAGCACACACTTGCAAAATGTTGCAACTGCCCACGTTTCAATGGATTTGTGTTAATGTGAAAAGCAATAAATTCATGTGTTAAGTGAATAGCCTGAAGCTCTTATAATAGAACTACTCACAACAGTAAATATTTAGAGGCAACGGAAAATCCCTTTTCATATAAACCTGCGAATTTGCTAAAATTTCTATAGGTTTGAAAATTTTTCTTATACAAAAATATAAAACAAAAATATGTTTCAGTACCCGCAAATAGCGAAAATTTTTCAAACTTAAACCTAAAAAGGAACAAACCAAAAGTGACGCAAAACACTTGTCACATGGACTACACTCAGATGCATTGATTAAATCTTTTATAAATTTTAATTTAAATTTCAACTTCTCCGACTGTTTTTAAGTCTTCTTTATTCCCTTGAGATTAAAAGTGATTTCTTGTTTCTTATTTATTAACCAGAAAATAATTATTTCCTCTTTTTGCTTTTTATTTATTTTTCAGAAAATAAAAGTTATGACTGTAATTTGTCCATTAAAAATAAAAGTTATCTCTTGATTCTTGTATATAATGATTATTATATATAATGATTATTTCTTGATTTTTATATATTCTTCAGGAATTAAAAGTTATATTATGACTTTTACTTTTCGATAAAAATTTTGGCTTTTAATATATGATTAGAAAATAAAAGTTATCTCACTTATTTTTCTAATATGAATTTTATTTTGCTAAAATAAAGATCGAATCCATGATCATATTCCGTGTAAAAAGTCCTATTTAATATAATAAATAAATTTTCGTTATATATTTTCAGACTAGAAATGCTTTCTAAATAATTTTTTATCTGATGAATACATAAGAATCAATACATAATTTTTGTTTTCTGATCGAAACATAAAAGTCAAGAACTAACTTTTTATTTTCTGAAGAATAAATTAAATTCCAAATTATAAATCAAACAATTATTGTCTCATCGAAGAATAAAAGTAAAGATATAACTTATATTTTTTTTTATTATCGTAAAGTAAAACTCAAGAAATAACTTCCATTTTTTAAGGAATAAATAAGTTCCAGAATTAGTTTTTATTTTCTGAGGAACGAATAAAATTCAATATATAATATTTACTTTCTGATTGAAAAGTCTTGAAATAATTTTTATTTTTCTGAAGAATAATTAACATCAAAATATATTTTTAATTTTATGATCGAAAAATAAAAGTCAAGAATTGACTTTTATTTTCTGAAGAATAAATTATGCACAAAACACAACTTTTATTATCTGATCGAAGAGTACAAGTCAAGATTTATTTTTTAGTCTCTGCACAATAAATCAGATCAAGAAATAGTTCTTATTTTCTGAGGAAGAAATAAAGTTTAAAATACAACTTTTATTTTCTGATATAAAAATTAAAGTCTTGAAATAACTTTTATTTTCTGAAGAATAAAATATATCAAGAAATAATTCCTATTCTCTGAGGAACGGATAAAATTCAAGATATAAATTTTATTTTGTGATAAAAGTCAGGAAATAATTTTTATTTTCTGAGATATAAAAATATCAAGAAATAGTTATTATTTTCTCATCGACTAATAAAAGTCAAGAAATAATATTTATTTTTCTGAAGAACAAATTATATTAAAAATATTTTTATTATCTGATAGAACAGTACAAGTCAAGATATATTTTTTAGTTTCTGCAGAATAAATCAGATCAAGAAATAGTTCTTATTTTCTGAGAGACAAATAAAGTTCAAAATATTATTTTTATTTTCTAGTTGAGAAATAAGAGTATTGAAATAACTTTTATTTTCTGAAGAATACGAGATATCAAGAAATAGTTCTTATTTTCTGAGGAACGAAGAAAACTCAAAATATAACTTTTATTTTCCGATCGAAAATAATAGTCAAAAAATAATTTTTATATTCTGAAGAATAAAATGATTTTTCTGAAGAATAAATTATATTCAAAATATTTTTGTTGCCAGTTGGAAGAGTTCAAGTCAAGAAATAGTTTCTGAGCAAGAAATAAAGTTCACAATATAACTTTTATTTTCTGATTGAAAAATAAGAGTCTTAAAATAACTTTTATTTTCTGGAGAATAAAACAGATCAGGAAATAGTTCTTATTTTCTGATCGAAGAATAAAAGTCAAGAGTTTTTTTTATTTTCTGAAGAGTAAATTATATTCAAAATATAACTTTTATTGTCTGATCAAAAATGAAAGTCAAGATCTTACTTTTATTTTCTGCATAATAAATTATATTCAAAATGTAAGTTTTATTATCTGATCGAAGTGTGCAAAAGATATATCTTCTTTTAGTTTCTGCAGACTAAATCAGACAAAGAAATAGTTTTTATTTTCTAAGGAATAATTAAAGTTCCCAAAATTACTTTTATTTCTAAGTGAATAAAATCAAAATCAGGATAAATAGAAAAAATTTGATATTTAAGGTAACCGTTAGAATCCCTAGAATTTTTAAGATGATTTACGATCATGAAAGTAGCAGAAGGGATTAGTATTGGGTTCAAGGCTCGTGCGGCATCTGATCAGTGTCTAGTCCTGTGAAAACTGCGAATATCTGCGAAACAGTGTATCTACTTAATTATTAAATGATTTTCTTTTCATTGAAATAAAATGAATTCAATTGTGTCCAATAAAGCGGTTGTAGGGTATATTTGAAATATTTACATTAAATGTTGCTCCCCTCTCACTCCATTATAAACGAGTATAATAATAAAATCTAATTTCGATCTTGCAGGTCTCTTTCAATACAAATACAACGACATATTAATGATTTAGTTAACAAAAGCATGAAAATCACATAATTATAATTGGAATCGTGAGCCAACCCTAAAGGCTTTGTGGCACAATCGGGCAAACACAAAAGAGAAAAATGAAGAAAAAATGCTATTAAATGACACAAACAAACAGCACAAGGGCTACAGTAAAATAACACACCAACGAAAAAAGCACGTAAAAAGTGGGAATTTTGAGGAAACCCCCAAGTGCAAACACGTCAAATATAGATTAGCACCAACATCAACAACGAGAAAAATATTAACTCACAGCACATGCCACAGGACAGCTATGAAATTTTAACAAGTTTCGATTAGTTTCGATTAAATATGGTTTTGATAAGCACAAGTTGCGGAGGGTGGCAAGATATTTTATATTTTTTATTTCTAATTGTTTAATATACTCGTATATAAAAGAAAGTCTATGAGACATCGATAGGACCACTTTCAGCATGTTAGTCCTACAGTCGGCCGGCTTATAAATTTTTTAATAATATTATTAGCAAAAATTTCATAGATAAAGTAGCTCCTTAGCTAGTTGTTCGTTCCCATATTGTGTACTTGTGGTATTAACGATAAAGCCGTATGACAAAAAAGGTAATAATGGAAAAGTAATTTTCCATACACACCTTGTTAATATGAAATTAATGACTGCATTAGACAAATTACTAAAAAAGAAAACACAAGGCGAATGCTACTGATATGAACACATATCAAGTATTTAATATCCCTCACACACACACACGCACACACTTGTATTTACAGTCCTCGATATGGCAGTTGCTTGGAATGTTGCTCATACGTACTGGAGGACAGTTGTTTTGTAGTCTTCACCTTTCGTCTTTTGAATCCATTTAAAATCCACCGAAAGTTGATTACTGGCAACGATAATGAATGTGACAAAAGCCAAATACTTGCCGTATGGCTATTTAATGAAAACATGTTTATGAATATTCGATGAAATGGAAAGATAAAAAGACAAGTAGAGTTTACAGGTCCCAAATGCAATAGAAGTTATTTTGTTTTTAGCCGAGGACATGTAATTTGTCCAAACTACGAACTATGACATGATTAATGGATTTTCTTGTGAGCAGAAAGGATTCGTTGACATAAAACTTAATATGGGATCATTTATAAAGATATGAAATGGCAATATTTCTATATGAAATTTCAATTAAAAACATATTGATGTCGATATTGAATTTGCGGGCGATGGAGTGACAAGTTTCGACAGTTTTACCAGAGAAAATTAATGTTCTAATTAAGACAGTAAATTTAAAATAAATATATGAAAGTAATTAGTTTTGATGTAGAGATTTTGGTGGCAGTTGGAACACAATTGAAAATTAGAGTACAGAATAACATAAATTACACATTTTGGCAAATATTACGAAAACTTTCTTCAGCACACGCAATAGAAATTTTGAAAATTGCAATCAATGATATACCCATGAGCTCTCAAATTCAATTTGCTTAAATAAGAAAATAAAAAAGGAAAATTGATCAGTGAGTTCTTGTTATGACTTTGATGTTTGTTTTTAAGCTTCTCATTTATTAAAGTGGAAGTTTGAAATAAATGTCTTTAGTTATTCCAAGAAATGTTGGGTAAAGGTTCCCTGATGATCTGCATTAGCCCCAGTGAAGTGCAAATAGGAACCAGCTAAAACTCGTCAACTGATGAATTTGAATTTTTATTAGGATTTTGGGGAAAAAGCAGTAGCATATAATTAAAATTAAAGAGTTTAAAAACCCCCCAACAGATAAACTAATGCTGGCCATTTAGCTTTAAATCGTTTGTGTAATAAAAATTTTTTTGTGGTTGCACCAAAACATTTACACGTTGTCATTGATAGAAAAAGCGATGCACCTAAAACAACTTATACCACTTTATGACAGCCAAAAACTACTTTCGAAAAATCTTAAGCCGTTTTCTTTTCTAAAAAATAACGTCACTTTTCTTACACTTTTAATAGAAAATGGCAAAGTTCTGTCATACGAAACAAGGGAATTTGTTAGAAATTATTTCAGCATCCGCTAAGAAAAACAATTTCTGTTTGAAAACTCCTCCAAACTGCCAGTTTTTAGCAGAGATGTAAAAGAGTTTTATATGTTTTAGAAAAGAAAAAGTCATTAATCATCTTAGAGCGATTAATTTAGATTATTTTATTATATTTATTATAAATCGAAAGTTATCGGTTTTCTTTGCCGATTTGCACGGAATAATTTTTCGTTTTTCATTTCTTTCCATGATTTAAGAATTTTAAACAGCCCTACACATAAAAAACAAATTTATGTCGAAAATGACATGTTAATTATTTCAAAGAAATAATAGAAGAAGGACAGTGACCTGCCACACATGAAAAACATTTTTTTTGCACAAATTTTCAAATTTCGAGCCAATTTATTCTAACAGCTGGTTTGAGATATTTTCTTTGTCTATTTTATTATAAATCATTTTTGACTGACGCACTTCGAACAGCATTGAAGCCCCCTCATTAAAGCGCAACTGCGAGTGAAACCATAATGTTTCGCACTTGTGAAAGCCCTTAGAGTGACTAAATTCATGCCTCAATGACTACAATCGAGCAGAAACTGTTAGTTATAGTTGGTTTTCTTGACACATTTTATCATTCTTCGATATATAGAGAATTTTAAAATCCGACCAAATCTAATAAAATGCCTTTAAATTAAATTAAAAAAATATTTAGATCAAAATTAATGTTCTTAACATGAATATGCAGCGAAGTGCAGTAACTCTACAATAAGGAATACAATATATTTTTACCATAAATTTTATAGAAAAATCTATTCACGAATAAGATTTTGAATTAGTTTTCCTATTAATTTGCAAAACTGACTATGCAGGGTGGTCTATACGTCACCCTGTATAGGCAATAAAATGATTTTATTATTACATATTTCTTATTTACTTATTTTCAAATTCCGCCTAGGAAAATTGAAAATTTAAAAAAAAATTGAGAAGTTATTTGTTTCAGCCCGTTAAAGTAACAATTTTTTTTGTAATCTTAAGCCAGCGCTCTGGGCATGATCCCTACCTTTGGATTGCATTGTGTCAGGACTAGGCAAATAGAAGGAGGAGAGAGGGCTTAGTGCTTGTGAAGATTCGATTTGAACTTCCCCAAGTTAAATGTGGCAGAAAAGACCTTTGCAGGGAGTAAATTTCACTTAAGAACTGTTCGGGCAAAGCACGAATTCTCTCTGAAATGCATGTTGTAGTTCACTGACAACTAAACCACTAAAGACTGCGCCCTGTGAAGAGCATGTAGCTCGTAAAACCAATCTACTTTAGGGCAGAAGTTCTCTAATACCGCTTGATTACTTTCTGTTGTAGTATCGCTGGAATATATATAGAGTAACAAATACATATTGGCAATCATGGCTATATATATGATAACAATAATTGTAGTAGCAATTGGAAGAAAACACAACAACGACTGGCATAAGGATGATTATTTTTTACGAATAGGAATGACGGGTGATCAGTTTTTATTCTCTTGGAATCTCAAATTTTTTAATTTGTGCGGTCTGTTGAGTTAAAATATTTGCTCTTAATGCTTTCAGATATACGCAGTATATTTTAATAGCAAATATTTTTGCAGGACCTTTTAAGCCGATCAATAGTAATTATTTAGATATACCAGACGTGAATAGCTACTGTGGGTCTTGGGTATTGGAAGTTATTGTGCAACCACTGATCAAGAGGAATGATCTCCGACTGGTTTCTGCTTTGTTGTTTGATCACTATAGACTGAACTATTTCGAATGGAAGAGTTCTGCTTTGTTGTTTGATCACTGTAAGCTGAACTATTTCTTGTGGCAGAGTAATCAGATTTTATCGTTTATACTTAGAAGAAAGCGATACAACGCCGCCCGTTTCTACTCATTTATCTCATTTATTTAATAGTAGAATTTGTGTTTGACATTATGAAATTCTGTGTTGGAATGCTATTAAACAAATTTTTAAAGGCTGTCCATTGACTTTATTTGGGAGAGCCATAAGGACTTTGAATTAATTTTCAGATCAAGAAGAACAAAAGATCAGCTGCCAGGTTTTCAATACAGTTCCCAGAGCATTTTACATAAGTCCGCTGAGTACTGAGCGCACCCAACCGCAAAATTTGGCTAAAAGAAGATTATAAAAATATATTTAAAGCTTTCCCGAAGGACAATACATGAGCTCAGTTATTTTCCCACTCCAAACTGCATAAATTTTAATGCAAAAAAAAAAGAAAAAGGAAAAGAGTGAATAGATATCTTAAATCCACAGGGATCTTAAATCCTCATGAAGCTATATAATAAATATATTCCTTCTAATTCATTCTAATTAATTTCTGAAATATAATAACTTCGCAAAATGAGTTCCTTTTTTGCATAAGAAGAGATATAATTAAAATTTGCTGCACGCTGCAGACGTTCGCAATAAAAATGTCTATAAAATAGTTCCCACACTTTTCAAAACTTTTACCTCCAACAAAAATGAAATAATAAATGAAAATTTCTTGATTTAGAAGAAAAATCGCCTGGATCAAAACGTATTGAAATTATTTCTAAAAACCTTTTTAAGAAATCATTTCATTTCCACCAAAAGGTTACACGTTCTTAATGATCTGTTTTGTGAAGCTGGTGTGTTTGAGCCTTAATTGTGTATATTCTTGTTCATATATTTTTGTTGTTGTTTTTTTTTTCACCGAAATCATGCCCTTTCTGGTTGCAAACTATTAATGCCTTTTGTTTTATTTTTTTGTGTTATATTTTTTATAAGAACAACTAACTTAATATGTATCACCACTTTTAGTTTCTTGCTGCTGGTCGAAATATTTGAGGTTTCTGTTGGCTTAAAGTATTGTTTTACTTGTAGGTGGGTTCGCAAAACAAACGTTTGGTTGAGGCAGCCAGTTGATTTTTCGTTGCATCCTCAACCATCCATCCATCTCCATCGATCTATATTTTTTATTATATTTTTTTTTGTTTCTTACTTTTTCTTGTATTAAAATGTTGATGTTGTGTTGTCGGTCCGTCTGTTTGCTTTTCTCGTCCGCTCTTGCTTTCGTTACAGTTTTTATATGCTTCATGTTCATTTAAAACAAGTTCATTTTGGTTGGTGGATAAACTAAAATAAACTAAAACTAAAAACAACTTGAAATTTATGAAAAAAAAACGAATATATAAATGAAATTAATATTAAGTAAATTTCGTTTGTAGTTTGCCGACCGTTTGGTTTCTTCTACTCCGTTTATTGTTTGTTGTGAGAAGTGATTTGGTTGTCTTTAGATTTCTTTGTTAATTTCTTACATTTTTGACTTTTCATTGTTGTCGAACTAAATTTCGAATTATGATTTTATAATATTTCTCTGTTAATTATGCGAAACCTTTCGCTGGCTGGCGCCAAAGTTATTTTTTGTTGTCTTGGGGTTAATGCTTAATTTTTTAATCGATTATTTTCGGTTAATTTTTGTTGATCGAAAATCAATTATTCTTTTCCAATTCATTAATTATGTTTGATCAACATGCACACACACACACACACACACACAAATGAGAAACATGCCATTTTGTGTTTATTAAAATGAGTTTTCATTGGATAAAAGGCAACTACATGAATTAAGTGAAAAGTAAACAGATTTTAAATATTTTGTAAATTCATTTCGTAGATACAAATGTGGCGCCTATTACTTCTATTTGAAATAGAAAAAGGAAAAATAATCTCTTGGAGTTAGTCGCCTAATTGAAATTGGGCTAATAGCTGTTATTCGAAAGGGTTCTGGCTTATGTCTGTGCGTCAGACTATTTGTTATTTTACTATCCTCGCGGAAAGTTTCTTTGTTGCGAAATAATGCTTTTTAAATTTGCTGGCTTTGCTTCTTTTAATTGGAGCCCCTGTTATGTAAATTAAGTGGGAACTTCACGCTTCGAAAAAGTTGTCATCATTTTCTAGAACATATTTTTATATTATATTTACTTTTCTCAACTTCCGTTAGATATTTACAAAGTATATTAACACTGGTCACGCGCAGGAGACTTCTCTATGAAAACTTTATGTGTCAAAATACAGGAGAATCTCGAAGAAAATCAACGCGGGAAAATATTCAACTGCTGGACAAGTTAATTAACAGTTGATTTAACATTTTAGTCAAATAACTTCCAAAATAACTTCTTCTTGCCTTTTTCCCTTCAGATAATCGTCTTTTATTTTGATTACTTTATAAAAACATGTTAGTGGCATTTTTTCATATTGTTCCCTTTGTATTTTTTATTATTAAGAGAAGTTCTGATTTGATATATAATTTTGAAGCGATTATTTTAAATAAATGTTGAAAATTTATAATGAGGTTGCCGTTGGCTGAAGTAGTGTGACACAAGACCACGATGTCTTAGGTCCCGCGATAAAGTCCGCACTCAGTCATGAATATGTTTCGATCGAATTGTTCCGATCTGCATCTCATTGGCGAAGGCTGAACTGGTCGCTGAACATTACCGACAGCGATTAACATCGTCATGTACTAAAAGAGCAGAATGCAGCACCCTCCTTCGTCGGTACCTGTAGCCAGAAATTCACTAGCGAAGTAAAAAAGTAAAAATATCTGCAACGAAAATCTATATCCTCTAACCTGTCTTCCTCTCTCTCCTCTTAACACTTTCTCAGTTGCAGCGCAATGCAGCGCATATGTAGGGGTCTTCCCCCGGGTGCTGCTCCTACTCATATAAAAGAAACAAAACTAAACATTTTTACTTATGAAATAATTCTCGTAATTCTATTACACAAATTTATAAGTAATACAATCCCATTTATCTATGGAGCCTTAAGTAACCCCACAAAAAGTACGCTTAAGTACGCTATGGGCTAACAAGTGGAAATATGTAGAGGCTGGTTGCAGTCTGAAAGATTGGAGAAAGTTTATCCCAGGTTAAGATTTGTTTTTGTCCACTGTTCGGCCAGGTTGCGTTACATTTTCTTGATGTCTGCATAATTATTGAGAGTTTCATGTGGAGCAGAATAAGTCTCAGCAAAAAGGAAAAAAATGCATTCTTTTTGGAATTGGCAAATCTATTAAATCAGGGGAACAAATAATATATGTTTTGGTAAATTATAGTCAGCTTAAACGCTGGTAAGACCTTCTATTTAATTACGTTGCATAAAACAGATCTGTGCCAGTGTCTTTTTAATTGACTATCTCTTGGTGAAATGAGTGAATGCTGTCACTAGATGATATGACAAGATGTTGAAATAGAAGCCCGATATTGCGACTGCCGCGTTGTCTAGTTGGGCTTAAGTTTTTGATTAAAATGGAATGCAGTATTCTGTCCATAAGACGGGTGATAGTGATAAACCACTACGATTACCTCTTTAAGATGGCATCGTTATTCGATTAACTCTGATGCAGTGATTCAACATATTTTCATTTCCATGGTCTTAGTTGACTTGTCTAAAGCTTTATTAATGCCTGCTTCTTCCTCTATATTTGCAAGATTATGAGTTAAAAGATGTAACTCTAATTTCAAATGTTTATCATAAAAATAATGTATTTTGCTTCGTACTATGCTGAGTCATATTCAGTATTAAAACGTTAAATGCCACTTTAATTAGCCAATTTACAATTAAAACATTAACTAAAACTTTTCTTTAAAATAAATTGTACTTAAGCCGAAATTCATATTTGCAAACATAATCTTTATGATTATGAACCATCGTAAAAGGAAAATGCACACACTCCACACCACAACAACCAACAATTCCACTTTAGAAAATCCACTGTGAAGTGTTTGATTATTTCATAAGTAAAAATGTTTAGTTTTGTTTCTTTTATATGAGTAGAGGGAACGCGAGAAACTCAAGATACTCGCAAATGCTGTTAAGCTTTTGAACACCGTCTTGTGTCCTTAACTGGCACTGTCTTTTTTGCTTGTGTTTCTTCCTTTCATTTTTTTGTGTGCTTTTGTAGGCGCAACTCGCAAGAGTCTAGACGTGATTGTATCACGATTTCTATCGCCATTTATTTTTTTAGGTATTTTAAACGCTTTTCTTAACAGCCGCAAATAAAGTTTCAACGTGGCGGCGGCCAGTATTTTATTTTAGTTTGAAAAGGTTTGTTGTTTTAAATTTTTGCTATTAGTGCTGTTACTAAAATAAAACATGTGAAATATTAATAAAATGGACTAATATTTTTAACCTTAAGGTGTTTATTTTTATATTTATTAAATTATAAATAGCTTTTCGATATTTCGTCACTCCTTTGTGTGACTTCTTCGGGAAATTCATTTTGTATTTGATGTGAAAAAATTATTTTTGTGAAATATTTTTAAGGAAATTGTTATTTCTTTTGATATTCAATTTACCATTGGCCATGCCCAGTTTAAATTTAGGCAAAAAAAAAAAGAGAAATTTTCGTTTTAGATTTAACATATTCCAAGGCACTGGGGAAAGTTCATCAGGTCTTTCTAAACTAACAAGCAGAATTCGAACCATTAGCCCATACAAATTCTATATAATTTAGGCATAAATAGCTCGATCTAAATTACTAAAAAATATAATTTATTAAATATTTATTTACAAAATTTATATACATAATAAATTACGAATACAAATTAGAAGGAAGATATAGGTACTGACTACAGATGTTTTCGACCAGAATTTCATAAGAAATATTCAGAAAATACAGCAGAAAAAATAAATAATTTGCCTAACAAGTGGCAAAATCTATACATGAGTGCTGAAGATGAAGGTGTAGCGGATTTTGAAAACAACTGCTGTAAGTTGAATGTGTTAAAAAAGGATGTTCATTTTCTCTTGCGATTTGGAATTTATAATGAATATTTTTTATAGAGTGACACAAGTTTAAATCATAAAAAAAACAAGGAAATATATTTTCAATATGAAATTAAAGCTTAAATATGATTTTTGCCATGCGGCCGCCACAGCTGGCGCGTAGAAAACAGAATCTGGAACATCAATTTTCAACAACTTTTAACAGCATTTGCCGCATTTCGCCGATAACTCTTCGAAAAATTATTTTCAGTTACTCAATTGTTTGTGGTTTATCGAGGCAGACAAGTGACTTGAATTAACTCCAAAGACAATAATTCAATGGCGTTATATCACACGATCTTGGTGGCCCATTAATTGGGTCATTACCTGGAATTATTTTTTTTATCAGCAGCTTCTTTGCATAAATCAATTGGAGTGCCCGATGTGTGGACACGTAATTGAGGTATGAAACTATTTAGAATCATGTTCCTATACCGTTCCCGACTGACAGTAACATTCTGATCATCATCGTTTGTGAAGGCATGTGGGATCAAGACTCCGCTAGCCCATAAAGCGTGAATGCATTGGTGTTTCCACAAAAGCTTGTGGATTCTGCTCCCTCCAAACGCGAAAATTCTTCTCATTTACTTACCCATTCAACCAGAAAAGGGCTGCATCGGAAAATCAAATTTTTAATGGATAAGTTTGACGAATAGAAAAATTGTTTTGATTAAAAATTTCATTAATTTAATAGCTTTGCTCTGGAATAAGCCAATTCATAACGCAATTTCAAAGTATATAAAAAAACAACCATCAGCTCTTAAATAAAGCAGTGACACCCTAAAAAAACACGCATTAGAAACGCCATTCCCTTGGCGGTGAGCACAGACGGTATGAAGAGGAATATATGAATTCCGCAGTTGTTAGTACGATTGGACGAGGGTTTTGATCTGTTCTGAATAGTTGCGTATATAAGAATTTTTTATACCACAAAGATATACTTGTTCTAAGAAAAACACACTGTACTTTAAGCTTGTGAATTAATTATATATTTCGAACAATCAGGCTTCTACGATTATATATAAGGAAGTTTTATATAACTTGTACAAGGAAAGCGGTAGAGTTTGGCAAGTGTTTGGTGATTCTGTTTTATTTAAAAGCAAATACGTAGTAGAATGTAACATTTGCATGCAAGACCTAGAAGTCTCCCATAAATAATTTGACAGGAGCTTAAAATTATTTCCCTTCCATATCAAAATTTTTCAACAATTACAGACTAGAAATAGAATTGTTGTGGCAACCAATACTGACCCAAAGCATTCCATGTTTGCTATTCAAATTGCTTATCTAAGGTTAAAAGTCCTGATATAGAACGTAAGTCCATAGCTATTTCGACTGCTCTGTAACAATAATTAACATTAAAGGTGCTTTTTGTTTTAATTAACACAATCATTTATCTCTTAGAGCTAATTGTTGGTGTTGTATGCACAAGTCCTTTATTGTAAAATGTATTCCATTCATTAGCAGAACTCCGTTTACTCATTTCAATGGCCGATAGAGCCTGCTGTTTTATTCAAATAAATCGTATAAATTAAGAGAATTAAGTTGAACAGCTTTCTGAATTGACTTTCATGAACTAAAACCCAGCACCTATAATTAAAGTCAACAAAGTTAAAGAGATATACACACGAACTGAACAAAAGTGAATCATTTATCAAAACAAACGGACGGACAGACAGACAGATAGACGGACAGTTAACTGTTTCGTGTGAGTATCTGCTACACATTATCCTTTGATCCATTTTTATATTCTTGTAACATCATTTATTAATGAAACATCGTATTCGTATCTGCTTTTGTTGTTGTTGGAAAATTTTGACAAATTATTTTTACAAACAGACAGTAATTTGCCAATTGCAACTGTTAACCTGTCTTCCAGCAACTAAAAAGAATGAGCAAAAAGCAAATACATATTTGCTGGTGAAACAGGAAAAAAAAAATAAATGCAGTAGTTGATGGAAATTTTGATGATCCTTAAAGACAATTAATTGTACAACAAACAAAAGGGCGTTCTTGGCTCAGAAACTAAACTCAAATAAAATGTAATGCAGTGTTCCACAAAAAAAAAAGATAAAAGAAGAATACGAACACTCCTGTTGTGAGTGCAACCTTAAGATTGCTCCAGTTACAACGCCCTTTCTATTGTTGCAACAATAAAGTAGACAAAAGCCAACCGTCTATACTTTCGTTTCTAATTGTTAAAAGAGCAGAACACAATGCAGCAACCAAACGACATGTAAAATGTTGCTTTTTTATGTTGGCTGAAAAGAAAACATCCTTTTGACACCTGTTTGTCTTTGGAGATAGGAGGCATCGTGTTTGTGTTCTTTGTTGCATTTCAGTTCACTTAAACATTTTGTTTTGCTTTGTGCTCACATCCATCCAACCATCCATCCATCCATCCATCCATTATTCATCAAAGGAAAAATGTGATGCCTTCTAACAAACGATCATCATCATTATGTGCGAGTTGCGGAGTTTCTCATCTCGTATAATTTTATTTTGTCTTGTATCCTTTTGGAAAATGTTGTGAACTAGTAGTTTGTTGTTGTAGTAACAGAACTACCGACAGCAGCCGCAGCAACTTTGGCAACTTCATAGCCATGCTTGCATATCTTCTTTTTTTTCTACGGAGTTTCATGTGTTTCATTGCCGTGCCGTTGTTGTCTTCTGTTGGCCGAGGGGCTCATACCAACCAACTCTCTCTCTCTAACCTGTAATTATGCGTCTTTGAATTTTGACCTACACTTTGTTTTCTGTGTAGTACTTTTTTTTATTCCTTCAAATTCAACTACATAAAAATAGCTTCAACATATTCGCAGAGAATGCAACTTTCAAATATTCATGTGAATACGGGTCGGTATGGAAGTAAAAGCCCTGGCTAACTGACTCTTTGTCTGCGGGTTTCTACTGCGTTATGAAATTTTAAATTTAAGTTTTTCGTTTGTCGAAAATGTGTGAAAATAATTATTTGCAAATTTAGATTTCTTTGTTGCTTTAAACTTATGAAATTTTTCAGGCTGTTTGAAAAGTCTAAAGTTGGCCTGGGCAACTAACGATTTGCTAAGAAGTAATTAAAATGCTTAAAAGTTTTCGTTGTATTGTCTTTTTTAAAATATTACAAACTTATTTAATTTATTTGGTACAAGGAATAATTTTATTATTCATCAATTTCTATCATTTCCCTTTTAAAAAGGTCTCCTTCAGACATAATACACTTGTGCCAGGATTTAATTCTCATCCTTGAGCAGTTGTGAGGCACGATTACGGTGTTGGTTTCAATCAATACGCTATACTTTTGGTGTACAGTTATCGAAGATATTCACTGCAGTCAGCAACGAACTTCACTACACGCTTCATGGTCAATATTTTCGAAGCCTTTGCATGGCCATGAGCCAACCGATATGCCAGCACCCGCGGCTAATTTCCGTTGCATTGATTCGATTATTCTTTAAATTTTCTTAGCTTTTTCAGCATTTTCAATCGGATGCTGATGTGCCGGGGCATCCAGGACGAGCGTCCTTAAGCATTTCTTTATAATCTTTTTTGAATAGTTAAAAAAGCACATCTCTCCACACCACCCAGCATGCAAAAGATACGTTTTTATAGAGGCACAAGACTTTAAGTTGACATCACTTTTTTAGGCATATCAATATGAATTAACTGACGGCTGAACAAATTGTACCGAATTATTTTAAAAATCATGGTTCTGCTCGGGATTCGTTTATCGATGCAACGCACTTTTACTTGAAAGATTATATCAAGAAACAAGGCTGAATTATTGGGAATGATGATATTCCTCAAGTGTATTATGAGACACCGTTGCATTCAGGAAAACTGACTGTTTGGTGTTATCTATGGGCTGCTGGAATTAGTGGCCTGTTCTTCTTTAATAACGATGCTGGTTTGAATGTTACATTTTAGGATGACCCCTATAGAGCCGTGATTATAAACTTTTTCGTTCGTCAATTGATCTGCCGCGATGTTCAAGAGCTGTGGTTTTAGCAAGACGAAGCAACATGTTCCACAGCATGTACCAGAATTGATTTATTGAAGGGAAAGCTTCGTAACTGCATAGTTTCATGTCACGGGTCCGCAAATTCTCCTCTAAGATCGTACGATTTAGTGTGGGAATATGAGAACTTGCACGACTATGCCGATAAGCCCACAACGATTGACCACACGGAAAGCAACATTTGTAATTACATTGCCGATATACGGCTACATGTGTTGAAAATAGGCCTTCCAGATTACACTGCCTTAGAGCCAGCCGTGGCGGTCATATGCCAGAAGTCATATTTAAAGAAGATTATCTATCGAATAAACCTAATTTATTTAATTTCAGAAAAAAACATCATCTCCATATTATTCCATTTCAGAGTTTTATTACCCGAAAAAGAGCACCCTTTACAAATTGTATCCAATTGTTTGCTAATTTTGCCAGATATAAAATAATTGATTAAAATTTAGAAGGATATTTTGGTTAACAATTAGAAAAAAGTGAAGGGTGTAATTTAATAGAATTATTTTCATATAAAAATAATATTCAATAGCAGGTTTCTCGGTTTTTTATAGTACAATTTCAAAGAAGTTTATTTTATTTTGGGGATTCGTGCTCCCGTACTTGCGGGCATTTTGTATTTTATTGAGGTAATATTTTGTTAGCACTAATTTCGTCGAAATTAAAGCAGAAATTGCCGGATTATATTTAATATATTTTAACAATGTAGATCTTTTTCAATTAAGTTATTCGAGTTTACTAAATAATCGATATAAAGCTTTTGACAATAAATTTAATTTTTTTTCACCTTCAAAAACGTCCTATTTTAGCATCAAAAATATATCTCCAGCTGTGATGTCGCGATTGCCAAAAGGATTTTTGCCAATAATTAAGACATTTAAAAAAAATCTGGCTTAAATAAACAGATTCCACGATGTCAGGTTATTGTAGCGAACTAATAAATAAGAAAAATCTCACACCTGGAATCGCAGCCCTGCTTTTGTTAACTTCAATTAAATTGAAAACGTTTTCCTAATCATCAGGCTGGCTACAAACATGTTCTTGAAGTGTTTTGCAAGCCGTTATTAAAATATTTATAAATAAAAATTGCTATGAAAATTATCTTAATTAAATTATCAACAAAAGTAATTTATATGATAATTTTTCATTGTCATGTTAATATTGAAGAATAAATCTTTTAGCTTTTATCTATTCAATATTTAATTATTCACAGCAAAGAGAAGAAAAATACTTCAATAATAAATAAAATTCTTAAAATCGCATGGCTAAAAGGAGTTAAAAATGAATGCTGGCTGGTTTGCTCATACTCGTACATACAAGTCAATATAAATATATATTTTTATGTAAAAAACAGTTTGTCTAATCTAACAACAAAATGGAAAATTAAGCCAAGATAATGAAGTAAATAAACGAAAAATATTGTGGATTTTATTTTCATACTCAGACGGCCATATTGTTTAAATGTATTTCGATTAAAAAAATTAATGCTCTTTTTGCTGTTGTTGTTGTTGTTGTTTTCCAGTTGTCATGTTAACTTCAAGTGGTTTTAAGACTTGTTGTACTCGCATAAGCCTACAGTTTGTTTGTTTGTTAGCTGGTTTTTTACCAACATTGTCTAACTTAAATAAAGAAAAAAAAAAAACTTACTATATAGAAACGACACAAAATAATAAAGAAAAATATATGTAAAAAATAAATTTATATAAAAAAAATGTCTGCAAGTGTTTTAAACGAACAACAACAACAACAACAACCAGCATGGATGGATTTTTATTTTAAACATTTAATTCTTGCTAGCGACGAAGACCAACCAATAAAGGCGGTTTTGGCGCGCACAAGCGAAAATAATTCACAAATTATGCGAATAAAATTTTTAATAATTCTCATGGGTTTCCAAGCATAAAAACAACAACAAAAATATTATGAAAAAATAATGCTACACTGTGCTCAGACTGGGATACTAAAATCAATGTGGGCATGTCTGTGTTTAACTTTTAATATGGAAAATTAAAAGCAAATGAGTCTTTAAGCAGAAATTAGTTTTTTTCTTCTTCAAATATTGAATGTTGTTTGTAACGTAAAACTCCATTTGGCTCATAAGACCCTAAAAGAAAGGATTTAAATGGATATTCCTGATATTTCAAATTTGATTACTGAGAAGAGTTTTGTTTATGTTCGCTTTGCAACATTCCGATCATTTATTAAACTGTTCCCAACATGTCTGGAAAAATATTTCTCTTTATTTCCACCCTTTACATTCGTCCGAAAATAGAATACAACTCTCATATATGGTCTGGTGCTTCAAAGTCTATTTTAAAGTTCCTCTACCGCGTACAGTAGGGAACGAAGAAGCTCATCTCTTTTGATTCACTGGAGCTTCCACGCAACGTGGACAGTGTTTCACTGTTCTACGGATTTAGTATCCGTATGGAATGTGATCTAATATAGGGAACTTGTCCCCGAAAGGCAACTGTTTTTGTGAGCTACAAACTCTTCACGCAGGGCGCATTATTTAGTGGTCAAGTTGCCAGTGAACTACAGAACGCATTTAAGGGAGAATTCGTTCTTTGGCCGAACGGTTCGTATGTGCAATGAAAATCCTGCAGAGGTCTTTCCTGCCACTTTTAATTTGAGAAGGTTCAAATCGAAAGTTCACAGGCACTACTCCCTCTATGCCCCTTCCCACAATATATTTTCGTGGTTCTGGCACAATGCGTCGCATATGCAGGGGTCATCCCCAGAGTGCTGGGAACAAGACATATAAAATATTTATTGGAAAAGTTCATGTGATTTTTTCCTCTCAAGACATTGAAAAAATTGCAACTTTAGCTTATAATTATTTAGATTCTACGCTGTATAACACGAATTATTTATTTGTGTGTTATTTTTATTGAAAATCTAACATATAAAAAAGAAATACTACAACAACAAGTTGCAGCTCATGCCTGCTTTTAGTAAGTTGTGCCACAACTTCAGTAGCTGCCTGTCATTCTTTTATTCGTTCGTCATGGTATCTGAGCTCTCATTACATATTGGTAATTACCTCTACGATCAAGGCTTTTGTAAATAATATATATTGAGTTTCTCTAGAAAACTATATTTTTCTAGTCTGTGTTCGGACGGTGCAACTTTTCCAATAGAAGTGTGGTTTATTTATAAAGTTACTGCACCAAAAGAGTTGCTTTAATGGGTTAAAATTTTCTGTAATCTGTGTTTTAAAAGAGGAATATTTTAATTCACTTACCTTAGCAAATTCATATGGTCTGAAAAAAATAGAAAAAATTTATTTCGTTAAACAAAAATTGATCAAAATTATTTTTAATGCAAATATTTTTTTTGATAAATTGCAATTTCAATCAAGATTTATAGGCTAGAGAAAGGGAAATCAAATAACAGGGGAAAATTAATATCAATTTAATAGTTTAACTTATACAGCACAACAGAACAGCTGTTTTGGAAAGCCGCTACCCATTAAAAATCAGTATATAAGAAGGAAAGTTCAGGAAGTCATTGTTTTTACCGATTTTGGAAAAAAACGAACTCTCATTAGATCTCCACGCTTTGAAATCCTCGGAACTTCTGTAAATAACTCTAAGAGTTCGTCCTTATGTTGGTAGGTATGTGTGTGTGTATGTGTGAGTAAGATTATATCTTTTGAATTGCTGAACCACATCAAACCAAACTGGTGACATTCTGAAGAGTCTTTCTGAACTTAGAATTCCTTTTGATTTCGAATCGACTAGAACCGGTAAATTTCAAGATATCGCAAAAGAAATTTAGAAAAAACAGAGTTATTTAAAGTTAATTATTTTATAATAAACTTTCAGCGCCGATCGATTGCACTAATTAGCTCTTTGAATTCACAAATCACTTCCATCACAGCGAACCGGATCAAAATCGGTTAATATTAGATATATATAATGAAGGAACAAATTTGAAATAAGTGATTTTATATTGGAAACTCCGAAATTATATAACTGACCAGTTTGCTTTCTCCATTCTTTTACAGGGACTCAAAACTCCATCAATCACCGCTTAATACGTGGAAATCGGTTGATTTGAAAATTAAAATAATAGAATTTTCAGCCCGAAGAGCTCAAGAGCATGGATGAGAACCAAAACCAGGTTACGATAGTTTTGCAGTTAAAGCTAGCGGAAAGTTACAAGGATGGCCTTTGGAGTCAACGGTTTTCTAAATATTTTTATTTCGTCACGCATAAGACTTGCCAGACTTTCTTGGAATAAAAGAGAGAGATTTTCAAAACTTTAGGAAATAACAAAAGCGTTCGGAGTCTACAAAACCTCAAACAAAATCGATCGGAATTGCAAATGTGGAATCAAAAACATTCCGCTCGGAATATGTGACCTGATAGTTTTTTATTTCGTATTATTAGTAAATAGTATTATTGTTATTAATTCCAGTACAACAGCCACCAGACTTTGTTGGAATAGAAAAGAGATTTGAATTTTTGTTGTTACTACACTAGAGTAAATTTTGAAAAACACATTTACATATTCTGAGACGTTTTATTTGAATGATAACTCCAACATAATTGAAAAACACATCAAGTGAGAAAATTTGCATTGTAACAACTGCAAATCGCAACAACATTCGAATTCAAAAAACTCCAACGAATAAAATAGAAAAGCAACAAACAGTTTTGTTAACTCACTACAAGTAATTAGTTTAAATTAGTTGTGCTGTCCGCCATTTAACTAACTTACACGGTTGTTATTTATTTATAAAATACGACAATTCCTCTAAGTAAATAGAAGTGCAAGTGAATGTGTGTTTGACTTCGTCACATCTGTCTGGTGAAGTGTGTAACAGCGAGAATAATAAACAAGTGAAGAGTCAATAAAATGTTTAATAAACACCGCACTCCCCTGCCATCCGTTGTTGATTCTTATTTTTTTTATTTGTTTTCTATTTATAAATTTCTATATTTATTTTCACACTCGCTGTTGTTCAATTTTTAATGTGATAGATGATTGTTAATATATAATTTTAATTTTGATGTACAACAGGCTGACATCTGTCAGAATGCTGTCATAACAAATCGGATGGGTAAACACCCGCATACCAAAAAGAAAAAAAGAAAAAACATGATATTGAATTTTTTTTATTTTTCGTCAAGTCTAAGTTGTGGTATGATACCACTGGTATCGTCTTTCATTGTTATTTGGATGAACTTTTGTGTTATTGAAATCACTGTTGGGTTGATTTTATTTTGTGTACTCTGATCGAAGGTTTGCTTTCTTGTGTTCAATATATTTTTTTTTCTTTTGAAAAAAGCTTTGATCGCTGTTAAAAGATTTTTACTGAATGCTGCTCATTCGAAATTTATTTAATTCATAAGATAACATTTTTGTAAACTGTAATTTAATTGCTGCTTTAGCCATCAACTAAAAAAAGTTAGTTTCAAGTTAAATTTTTTATTATTTTTACTCTCATTAGATTTTTAGGCATCGAAATAACATGTTGTTAATGAATAACATGTCCTTGTGGAACAGTTACAGAATTTAACGATAATGTACGCGAGAGGAATAAATTTTTAATGCAAGAAAGATTGTTAGTCGATGTTTTCAGATGCCGTGACACAATTGTAAATTACATATAATTAACAATTTACCGATTTCGCCATTATTTAATGTTGAAATCGCCTCTTCCATGCCCAAACTTTTTAAACCCCGATTTTTTGGCATCTTCTATAACTTCTATGACAGTGATTTCAGCATTCTGCATCACAAGTTTACTCTGCTGGGGAGTCCAGGACGAGCGTCGTCATTCCCTTCTTCTCAATCTAATTTGAAATACCTGTAGCACTTGTAAATATTCTTCTGATTTAGAATACAATTCCAATTTTTACAAAAACTTTTATGAAAATTCTTTTTGTTTTGCGACAACAGAATATCGTCGAATATGTAAAACACTACAAACTTTTTGAACTTTAACCAGCCAACTTGACACTACAAAGAACTAAAACAGTGAGCTAAAAACCTGAAAGGGCTAAAAGGAGCAAGAACTTATTTTTTCAGCAGACCTCGTACTTGTATTAATTTTAAAATCTAATTTTAGCACTCAAAAGAGCAACTTGTTCAAAAAAGAGCCCTCTTTAGTTGCATCATTATCTGAAGCAAAGTATTTAGGGACGTTCTTCAGAACGCTACCAGTTTGGTTTGATTCGACTCAGCCGTTTAAAAGTTATAAGAAAGACTTATACTTAACACAGGCATGCTTACACATACTTACACACACTTCCATACACACTTAAACACATTCTTACATACACACTTACACAAACACACACCTACATGGTGATGGACTCTCAGAACAAGACAGAGAATCTTCCCAGGACCTGAATACTCAGAGACCTGATTAGAGTTCCAGTTTTCCAAAACTTGATAGAAACAATAACTTCCCGATTTATAAATTTTTCCAATTTTCCTAGTCAGAAGTTAAAAATATGAAATAAAAAGACATAAAAACAATTAAAAAGGCATATAAGCAACCAATTGTTGCATTAAATTATTATATTATTGTGTTGGAAAAAAATGATTTTTAAACAACATTTCTATGCGCATGTGAAAGGATTTTTTAGAAAAACTCCAGCGCAGGATAACACATAAAATGTGATTAAATTTGGAAATTGTGACAATTTCAATATAAAATTTATATCAAAATATTTGCATAAGAGAATAAAATTATTTCATTTCTAAGCGCCAACAAATTGCTTATCTTCAATAAGTTTTCTCTGCTTTTGATGGGATTTTTGCTGTTGACAAATTTTGCCGTCTCTACAATCCAGCGGCATCATAAAAACGAAACATCTTTGGTTGATGTTGTTGCTGCATGTAAAATGAAATTGTATTGTCACAGTAACATAATCGCCGACGACGCCATCGTCATCATCATCGTTCTTGCCATCATCAACATTCCCAATGGCCACGCCCTTTTTAAGTTTTACTCCAAATGAAAATGTTGACGATTGCATAACATTTCTACTGACTTGTTGTATTTATATTTCTAGCCAATTTTGCATTTCACAAGCATATATTTGTGTGTGTGTGTGTGTTTGAGAGTGTGTATGTGTGTGTCTCTTTGTGTACTCGATTGCGTAACCAACAACCAGGAGGGGGGGAAATAGGATTTGTTGGAAATTATGATAAATTATGACTGACTCTGGATGCAAGCAATACTCTCAAGTGAATTTGTATCTGATTTCAAATCCTATTTGCGGTTGGGTGTTAAATAAATTAGAGAATTATGCTAAATGAAATGGTTATTTGATTAACGTTGACGTCTGTTTACACACAAGACTGTTTTAAATGTGCTGAGTTTAGACTTGTTTTTCTGCATGAAATAATTTCAAGAGAAAATAAATTTTCGCTAAACATTTACTCCGTTTCCATTACTCGCAGCTTAACCACGTAAATTCTAAATGGCCTAAAGCGTAAAATAAAATCTGCTGAAAGCTGTTTTGCATTTTACCCGGGGGTTCTTTGCAACCCGTGGCCCTCAATCGGATGCCCATCGGTGCGTATTATTTATATCAATCAAAAGCGCATTATGGCGTATGAATAATATTTAATTACTGAATTATGAAAATAATAGGATATAATAAACAACAACAACAACAACAACAAGTTTATACAATTAATTGTAATTTAATGTGTGTAATGAACACTTCATTGCTGTAAATGCGAGGCTACCGGTTAATTTCATGCTCTCGGTAAAGTTTTCCTTCTTCTGTTTTATATTTTTGTTTTTTTTTTCTAGACCAAACAACCCCAAACGTATAATCTTGGCCATAATATCATTATAAAAATGCGCCAAAAACAGAATAAAACAGAAGAAAGAAAAGCATTAAAAACACGTATCTGTTCATATACACTGAAAGAATTTAGGAAGCTTAAAGCGCGGTTTAGTTTAACTTCTTTAAACTGCTTGAAATATTTTTTGTTATTTTTTCTGCGTTTCTCTTTTGGTTGCTTCTGAAAACATTTACTCTGTCTGTTGTCTTATTTCAGAAGCTCTTTTCTAACATTTAAATCATAAAATTTTTAAACAGCGACGACAATGGCCTAAAGCGTGATAATCTAAGATTCTCTTGGTAGAAAACGCCCGAATTGCGGTAGCCTCCACAACTTTGTCAGAATTCATTTAAGTTTTCATAAGCTAATCGATTAATTACTACCCGATTAACTGTTCGATTGATATGGAAATGAATATCTACGCTTAACTGTTGAGAGGGCTCATCTCAGACGATTAAACGATTAGTCGATTATATCAAATTCAGTACCTAAAAATTATTTTAACATGCTTTTTATTGGGGTATAACCGGTTAACTATTAGCTGGCTACTCGATTGTTCATTACCCGATTAACTGTTTGTTTGACTTAAAACTGAACATCAACGATTAACAGTTGAGCAGGCTCATTTCTGTTGATTAAGCGATTAACCGAATAAATAAAATTCAGTATTTTTAAAGAATTTTAGCACACTTTTTATTGGGATATAACCGATTAATCATTAGTTGGCTAATCGCTTATTCACTAGCCGATTAACTGTTCGTTTAACTTAAAATTGAACATCAACAATTAACAGTTGAACAGGCTCACTCCAGTGGATTAAGCGACCAACCGATTAAAAAAAAATTCAGTGCTTTAAAGTTACTTTAACATACTTTTTATTGGATTATAACAGGTTAACCATTAGTTGGCTAATCGATTAATCACAACCCAATCAACTGCTCGATTGATTTGAATATGAACATCTACTCTTAACGGTTGAACAGGCACATTTCAGTTGATTAAGCGATTAACCGATTAAATAAAACTCAGTACTTTAAAATTATCTTAACATACTTCAGTCATCGACTAATTGATTAGCAACTAACTGCTTAACAGTGCGATTGATTTCAAACTGAAACACGATTAGCCAATTAAATTCAGTGTTTTTAAGGGATTTTAACATACTTCTTGTTAGAATATAACCGATTAACCATAAATTAGCTAATCGATTATTCACTACCCGATTAACTGTTCGTTTGACTTAACATTGAACATCAATAATTAACGATTGAACAGGCTCATTCCACATTATTAGGCGATTAATCGATTAAATAAAACACAATAATTCAAAATTATTTTGACATACTTTTTATTGGGATATAACCGCTTAACCATTAGTCGGCTAACCGATTAATTACTACCCGTTTAACTATTCGTTTGAATTAAAATTAAACATCAACGATTGAATTTAAACTGAACATCTACGATTAAAGGTTGATCCGGTTAATTTCAGTCGATTAACCGATTAATTGAAAAAATAAAGTTCAGATCTTTAAAAAATTTTAACATATTTCTTGTGGGTTAATTTCTTTGTTTATTTTTTATGTGCAAAACTTTTTATGTGCTTAACATTTATTAGTTGTTGTTGTTCTTTATTTCTCTTACAACTAGAATTAGAGTCGAAAAAATAACGTCAGAAAATAAACAAGGAAAAGTGATCAACGAGTTCTTGTTATAACTTTGATACTTATTTTAGACTTCTCACTTATTAAAGTGGAAGTTTGAAATAAATATCTTGAGTTATTCTAAGACATGTTGGGTAAACGATCCCTGATGATCTGCATTAGCGTAACCACTAAAACTATTTTGATTTATACAAGTGATTCTTAAGTAAAACGGTAGCGTATTGAATTATTAGTCGAGAGCGTATATTAAAAAGCTATTGGAAACTGTTTAATTCAATAAACAGTTAACTGAAGTAATAGTTTTTTCATATATATTTAGTGATTACGTTTTTGTTTTGTCAAATATTTCGTAAAATGTAAACTAACTTTAGAATTATGTATAATGAGAAATGATTTGAGATTTTAAATACATTCACATACTCTTTTTAATTCGAGAATAGTTCCAACAGCTTTTAGAATATCGAATTGGATATGAATGGTTTTTGTGGAATATTAAGTCTTAAACTTTAAAAGGTTTAGCCTGATGAGGATAATGAAAACAGTTTCTTCATGAAAACTATTACACGAATACGGGATATGGAAAAATTGCAGGAGTTTAATGTCATAATAGAAGATCGAGATATGAGATATAAGATATTCTCCAAACTTGTACTACAAAATTTTATTTCAAAACCTATTTGTTTGTAGAAAGTAGCAGATTTCTTACACTATTTTGCTCTATTAGTTAATCGTAAATGTGAAAGAATTTTAATAACATCAAAAGTTCAAATTGTTTTTAACAAATAAAATATATTTTAATAAATTTCCTTTCGTTTCATTCGTCTAACTATACGTCTAAATCTATGAAGATAGTTCGCTCAGTGTATTTAATTTAAAAAGAATAACAGTTCATCTTAAAATAAAGAAAATAAAGCGGCCAACACTCATGACGTTTGTTCTCTATATGACGAGTGTTGCACATTTAAGTTGCGGTTATAGAAATACAAACGCGAAAAAAACATGTTTAAATGAGGAGTGGTAAATAAGAAAACATGTTTTCATTTTCTGTTTTCTTAAAAGAAATAAAATATGAAAGAATAAATAACCGAGAGATGATATCTAGAATTTATATATATTTCTTAGGTTGTTGTTGTTTTCGACCAGCAAAAACAAGAAATATGAAGTTTTTCAGCAAAACTGCCTTAAAAAAATTGTTGAATTTGAAAACTACACACACACACATACAAACACACACTCATGTCCACTTGTGTTTTAGCAAAAAGTGGCAAGAGCAGCATGCAACATATAATTCTTTGTAAACATGTGTACCACTTTCAAAATAAAAATTGAGCTTTTAACTTGTGAGTGTTTTAGCCAAAACACAAGAAGCCAAAGGCAGAGTTGTAAAGAAATAGATTCGCTGTGAAAATGGCCATATTGAAAGTAAATATTTTAAGAAATTTCGGAAAATGTGTAAAATTTTTTCCCTTTCTTCTTAAAAAGTGTCAGTTTAGAGAAGTTTTAAAATAGAAAATATTTTTCGCAAAATATGTTGAATGAATTTCTAATAAACTCTTTATTTTTAAACTACAGAATGTTGCCATTTTGTGTTAAAAAGTGTAAAAAAAGTTGCACTTTTTATAGAAAAAAAAAATCGGCATAAGCTTTTAATCAGATAGAGTTTTCAAACTGACATGGTTTTAATGAAATCGGGTTTTAACCGTCAGAGCAGGTGCTAAGACCTGGTTTTACTTCATTAAAATAATTTGTAAAAATCCACTTGAAACAACTTTTGATTTGGTTTTAAGTAACTCAATTTCGTCTGTTTTCGTCCGTGCAAAGTTAAGTGCTGCCAAGTTATATGCATATTGGAAACATCTGATAACGTGTGAAAAGTGCACAGAAATATACACAGAATTTGCATGATTTTTAGATGAAATAATGCAATTTCAAGTCATCTGTTTACTTTATATAAGAGTTTTCATAATCATTTACAAAATATAACAGAATTTCTATTTTGGAGTTCGGCAAAAAAAGTTTTATTTTTGTATACAAACAAAAACAGCTGCAGTACAGTTTGTGAATTAAGTGTTGCAAAAGTAGAAAAAAAGAACAATAACAAAAATGTATCTATTTATTTGAGAACTTTAGTTTATTATGATTAACTTCTTTTTATACAACTTGTGTGTTAAAACGCGAATCTATTAAATCTGGAGTGTGAACGTAAAATCCCATTTTTACAGTTTTAACTTTCAGCGTGAGAACTCCATTACAAAATATCATCATCATTTTCGTATAATTTTGCAATAAAAAGGAAATCATACCTTTACATCCTGCAGACTGCATAACGACGGGTGAGTTGTATGAACATGTTGCAGCAAAAGAAGACGAATTAAAAGAAAAAAAAGAAAACAAAACAAAAATCATAAAGATAAATGTTACCTTCGCACTCCGTGCACTCCACTATTATTTAGCCACTCATTAAATGATTGACTGAGTTTTCTTCTAAGAGCTGCTAGTGCTGCCGTTTCTTCTTCTTCTTCTTTTTTTAGTGGTCACTACTCTTTTTTCCCGATCATTGTAAAACTGACATTTCTTTCTTTATGTTCAACAGACATACGACCATTAAAAAACAAGAAAGAAAGAAAACAACACAAATACAACAACAACAAAAAAATATCAAATAAAATTTATTAATTCGCAATAATAAATTTTTGTGTCTTTCATTTCGATTGGTATCGAACGATAATTGCAGGTTTCATGCATTAAAAAAAACGCAGGAATTCCACAATTTTGGTTTTCTTGCCCGACTGCAGTTTGCGAGTGGCGTATTCCTGCGTTACTGTGTCCATCCGTTTCTTGGATTAATTAATTGTGCCGTTTGCTTTATACGCTTTAGCCCAATTGAGTTTCCTTATGTGCACATGGATGGTAGTTTTTCTTTTAACAAAAAATAAAAATAAATAAATAAAAAAAAATCCAACAACTTGGAGAAATGTATTACTCCGGCTAATACAGCAAAAGTTAACGTTTTTTTGGAGGCACAGTGGTAACGAATATATTTCAAAACAATTTACTTATAATTTTAAAGGTAGTCTAGAGTGATTTCGAAATAATATTTTCATTTTTATTGAATAAACAAAAACGACTCTCTAATAAAACCAGACTTCATATTTTAAGATCAATAGAATTCACTGAGTTGAAAAATCACTTATAAAAATTAGATCCTAAATTTTTTAAATCACTCTGAGTTAGTGAGACACAAAAACAAAGTTGCAAATTGATTTTAGTTTTCATACATTTTTAAATAATTTTGAAAGGCAAAGTAACGCTTGAATATCTATCTGTACGTTTATTCAATGAAATTGTGTTCAGAACATAAACAAATTTTACATATAAAATAAATTTTTGTTTTGTTTTCCTATAAAACTCGTCAACGCAAAGGGAAATACAAAATTAGGGCGTGAATTTTTATATTTTCTGTTTTATTTATCCATACAAAGAAGAAGAATAATAATAATAATAATAATAATAATAATAATAATAATAATAATAATAACAATTATAATAATAATAAAATAATGCCCTGTCAAGGACACTGTAATCTTCCTGTTCCCGTCTTAGGCTACCGTGCATTAGACATTCGGTCTTACCAACGATTTATTAAGACCGGCAAGTCAAAATGCAGTTGCAAAACAAGTCAGATTCCTACGAAATCATTTTATAAAGTTAAAAGGAAAGACAAGCCAACTGAAATGTGCATATTTATGATCTCAATCGTACGTGTAGGCAGAAGTTATAAATTAAACGAAAATAAATGCGCAAGAAATACCCACGAATGCAAACCAACAAAAAATTAATATCTCCATGAGTAATAACAACAACAAATATATTTTAGTTTGAACAAACCATAGATATCACTGTGACTAATACGAACGAAAATAATTCTAAACATTTAAATTCAAAACTATAATTAAAACTAATTAAACAATTAATAACACGACAGAGAAGAAGAAAAAAGAGTCGTGCAAAATTTATTGACCACTGAAGTGACGAATGGCAGCTTTTTAAAAACCATTTTTATGGAAATTAAATACTTCTCGCCAACGTGAAATATCTTTCAATTCTGGGGTTTTTTTGGTGTTGTTATATTCAATTATCGTTGTTATTTAGTGTTTATTAAATGTTTCATATTTAAATATTTCAGTCATAAAAGCATTAAACAGTAGCGTTTTCTATAAATGAACATGCAATTAATTACAATAATTTTTATTTAGTTTAACATCACACTCTTAACATCTCTGCACAAACACACAAACACACAAACACATACGCATACACACACATGAGTTCTTATATACCCGTATACTTTATGGCTCTCTTGGAATGCATGAGTGTTTGGCAGTATCTCGTGATAGCCGGAGGATACAATTCATCAATTGTATACGTTTATAGTTCTTCTTCATGCCATTGCGTTTACGTCAGCTTTTCCATAATATTCAATCACGTGGACCCTTTTTTTCTTATTTATTTTTAAAGTATATTTTTATCACTAAACAGGAACATTTAAAGCCCTCCACATATTGTGGCAACAATCAAGTCAATACAACTGATTTTCCCTTTAATTTAGTTTTCGTTTATTTTTTTCCCCCAAATTTACACTCGATCGTAGATGAGAGGGGACTTGTATTTAGATCAATTGGAAATAAGATTTTGTGACGATCAGTGTGTTCACACTGAAAGTTAAAAGTGGGTTTTAATGTTAATATTTTTTTTGTTGGGTTCACACTGTAGGTTCCAGTTGTAGAATGAAACGTAAGATAATGAAAAAGGAAAAGTGATCAGTGAGTTCTTGTTATGACTTCTCATTTATTAAAGTGGAAGTTTGAAATAAATATCTTGAGTTATTCTAAGAAATGTTGGGTAAAGGTTCCCTGATGATCTGCATTAGCCCCAGTGAAATGCGCACAGGAACCCGCTAAAACCCTTCAATTGATAACTTTGAATTTTTTACTAACATTTTGGGGAAAAAACCAGCTCATAATTAAAATTGAAGAGTTCATAAATTCAGGTTTTAATACAAAAGTTGATCAATAAATTTAATTACAATAAATTAAATTTCTGAAATAAATAGATGCATTTGATGTTGTTCTTTTCTTGTGCTTTTGCAACACTTAATTCACAAACTGTAGTGCAGCTGGTTTTGTTTGTGTACAAAAAAAGAAATTTTTCTTTGCTCTCCAAAATAGAAATTCTGTTAAATTTTGCAAATGATTATTTTGAATAAATGATTGGAAATCACACTATTTGACATAAAAATTATGCAACTTCTGAGAGAAAGATGCAGACGTTGTGGATTTTTCTGTGTATTCTTTGAACATGATCAGATGTTTTCAATATAAAACTTGGCAGCACCCAATTGAACACGGACAAAAATAAACAAAATTGAGGTTATATTTTAGAAACTTAAAACTAATTCAAAAATGGTTTTAAGTTAATTTTAATCAGGTCTTTTTGTGTGATAAAACCAATTTGTAACAGACCATGTCAGTGTGAAAATACTATATACAAGAGAATATTTCCCTGACTATTTCTGTATATGTGTTTATGTGTCGGCGTGTGTGTGAGCACGTGCGTGTGTGTGAGCATGTGTGTGTGGCTGTGTTTGTGTGTGTGTTTTAGAGCATGTGTGTTTGTGCAGGGATGAGATACGCTTATAACTTCTTAACGGCTGAACTTAAGGTGTGCTGAAAAATGTTTCTGAACTTAGATTTCCTGCAAATCTTAACCATCTCGAATCGGTAGATCTCAAAACACCTCAAAAAAAGTAAGAAAAATTTAGTTTCTTAAAGTGGCTTGTTTTTAGAATAACTTTTAAACGGTTTTAATATATATTCAGGTCTTAATATTTGAAAGCTACATCGATCATCGTGAACCGCTTTAAGCTCGGCTCGTGAGCTATCGTGAAGAATAATATTCCAAACAAGTAACTATTTCTTTAAACTACGAAATTATATATCTGATCAGTAAGTGTTCCCGATTCCTTTATAGTAATTGAAAACAGTCTAGCACTGAGGGAATGAGGGCATTCAGGGGATGACCTGTACATGTGCGGTGGATTGTGCCAGAACTGGAAAGGATTGAATAGTGCTAAGAGTACAGATGAAGATCGATTAGAAGGTCGAGAATTTTGTTGTTGCGTTTTACTTCGCCAAAAAAGGAGGAAGCTGTACTCTGCTTTCTCGTACATGGAGGAGTTCATCGCAGTCGTTAATTTTCAGCCATGACTGCCATGCTTTCTTCATTGAGTCAGACCGAGAACAATTAACACAATCAGTGCCGAAACCATTACGTACTACCACGTTCCATGATCACTCTAAATACAAACAACTTTTCTTCCCTATTCAAATGCCTCTCGCATTTCAAAGCTCTTCGTAACGGAATCTTCTAAACCGATCATTAAGCCACAAGCAAAAACACTTGTTAAAAGGAACATTTAGTTCATTTATGAGATGTCGCTTTTATATTTAGTTAACTAATTAGTGTTGTTGTTGTTATTGCAGCTCCTGTCGTTGATGTTGTTGTAGTTATTAAATATTATCATTATGATGTGTTATTATTATTGTTGCTGCTCCAGTCTTATCATCGCGGTCGTTTTAAGCGAAACAACTGAAAATTTGTTTAAAACAAAATAATAAATTACAATAATTAAGAGCAAATGAAGAGCAAAAGGTTGTAATTCACACACAAAAGCGCCCATGTTGGCACCCTCTTAAAGTTAAACATGGGTTTTATACCACTTTAGAATATACCTGCTGCTGCTGCTGTTGTTGTTGCACTCAAGCTAAAGAAGCCTTACAAGCCACAAACTAAAAGCTCGCATTAAACGGCCGACCAACAATTTCAAGTGAAAATTTGTGATCTTCAATAAGATGATGATGATGATGATGAAGACGAAAGAGAAAACGACACCATCCTCAAACGTGTACTTAAGAACTGAAATACTTTTGTAAAGAGTATTATTTTGCGTTTTATAGACCTCTACAAGAACATCAACTGCTATGACATTAAGTACTTTAAGACAACAAGAAAGAAATGAAAAAAAAATAAAAAATAAATACAAACAAACTCAACACGTCACTCCCTCAAACGTCAACGCAACCCAAACGTAGCCGGAGCCAACTGCAACAGCAGAAGGCAGAATAACTTTTGAATTTATTTCTCGACTGTAGCGCCATTTATTTGCAGTTTGTGCTGGCGAGATCAACTTTTTTTTTTTTAGTTTAACGAGAGTACATATTGGTGCACATCAACTTTGCTGCACAACCATGGACTGACTGTAAAGAGCCTGTCGATTTTGATGTGTTGCGATTTTGTTTTTTTTTGTTTGTTTTCAGTTCCTTTCTGTTTTTTCTTCTGAAATGTTCGTATTGTAGCCTGTCTGGTTTGATGCGTAGCGTGGTTAAAATAAATGAGTAGGTTTCTTTTCAAAATCTATAGCTTTGAGTCACAAGTTGTCACGAAGTTACTCAAATTTGAAGTGGCTATTTAATGTGTATTAATAAATTAATTTAACAGAGTTGCCAGCGTTTGTAGATAAGTGGGCAAATAAAATTCGTTATAACGTTGGTAATACATAAAAATTAAATTTGATAAATTGTATTTTAACTTATTTAAATGTTATTCATACCAACAAAGTTCTCCAGTCGTTGCGATAAATTAGTCCAGAGGCCTTGAGCAGCAAGTGCGGCAACAGCTCTCCGACTGATAGTCTAAGCCAGATATTGCCCGACTTGTTTTCTTCTCAGAGACCGATGGGCCACCACCCAACTCTACTTATTAGACATTCACGTAAAACACAAAAAACTAATGAATTCTTAATTATGTCATGAAGAAAGTTTCCCTTCACTATTGAATCCCCGATAAGGAAATGTCACGCCAACGAAGACCTTTATCGAGTCTATCGTGTAACCCAGCTGGGCCGCCTGGTCTACTTAGGAACTATGGGTCTAGCCGCAAACCTATGATTTGGTTAAGGTTAGGGTAAGAGGGCTGCCAGCAAATCAGCGGTAACATTTGAAAGGCCTGAGGTCCGTTGTGATATCCAGAGGACATTGTACACATTCCTAAGAAGTTTCCAAGAACTATTTAGAAATTTTGTCAATACGCTGTAAAGAACCCAGTAGTGCATCCCTGAGTTTGTGCAGCTACAGCAAACACCGACAGTCTAGATGTCTATGTTGTGATCGTACAGATCCCAGCAGTCATAGAGAAGATGTTGTATTGACTCTTTCTTCCTGCAGCAGCCATGACAGGGAAACCATCCCGGCATATGTCCGATAGCAGCCTAGTGACTTCAAACAGGAGTGCTGGTGACTTATTTCAGAATGCTGGGAGCTGCTGGCCTCGAACACTACTAATTGGGGTCCATGGAGTATTGGATAGTCTCATGGTGGTAGTTGTATTCCATCTAAGAGTCGCCTTTCTTTGGGGATAATTTTTAATGATATTTGGAAGCTCTACTATTAGAATATCGACATGCCATCGTCAGTCTAGTACATACAAAGCCAGGTCTGGTTTCGTTTACTCTTGAGCTCATATCCGCCACTGAATGCCACCATGTCTTTCCAGCTGAGCCAAGTATCGAATGGATGCCAAGGCACACCTCCATTTCACCCACCCTAATTGCGTCCACAATATCTATATAAATGTCTTTAGTGCTGGTCTTCAAACAGAGTCCATCAACTCCACTTGCAACTCCGATAATAGAATAAAACCCCACCAGGAAAATTGCTGAGGCGTCCGAAAGTCTGTGAGATACCTAAGAGTCCCCCGAGCCTGGACCCATTTTCAAGCAGTTCGTAAAAACCCAAACAGAATTAGTGGGAACAGAAATGGAATAAAACTTTTCAGAAACAAAATTCTTTTGGTAACTCAACTCCAGTTTGTCTCTACTTCAGAACGTTCTTCTATTGATGTAATTAAGCAGCACAAACAGCTTTCCCTTATCTTCTCTAACTTTTCACTTCTCTTTTAAATACGATTATTTTCTGGAACACATATTTCCTTAATTTTAATTACCATTTTTTCCCCACTTCTGACAATTTATCACACATCAATAAATTTAAATGATTACAATCTCGTACAGCTGTTAAAACCGATGCGCAACACTAGTATCGATTTGCCCTCTCGGAAAGTGACTAAAAGGCAACTAAAACACCAAATAAAAGCACAAAAAAGGAAAAGGAACGAAATAAAACCATCAACAGCGAGTGATGATGTTTGACATAAACAAGCTTTTGCATTTCATCAAGTTAATTTGCTTAATAACAATTATTAACTGGGTTGCGCCTGTGCAACCGCAGTTGAGCATTCAGGTATGGATTGTTGGATAGATGGATGATTGAACTCGCGCAATAAAACGCCAAGCAAACGCAAAAAAGCTGCATAAGTGAGTGGCATGTGTTTTTATGTTTGTTTTCGGTTCGTGCAAGGTACGTTAGTGGTGGAGATGGTTGCCTGCATCGATACTCGTGGGATAGGATTTGTCAAGTAGGATTGACTGCAGTTTTTATTGCTTCGAATTTCGAAAAGGTGATATATTATTTTTATTTAAGCTAATCAAAGTTTTTTTAAGTACCCGCTAGGAAAATTTATTATTAAAAAAAAATCGGGAAGTTATTGGTTTTACAAGGTCCAAGGGAGATTCGCTGACTTATTTTGAGAGTCCGTCACTTTGTCTGTATACATGTGGGTGTGTGTATGTGGGGGCGTGTGTGTTTCTTTTTGTCTTAGACCAGCACTCAGCTGTTGATCACTCCGTATGCTTTGCATTGGGCCAGAACCAGGACAACAGGTTGTGGGAAGAGGAAGCGTGGGAGTAGTGCCTGTGCTTCTCCAAGTTAAAGGTGGTAGGAAAGACCTCTTCAGGATGTTTATTCCTCTTACGAACCGTTTGGTCAAAGAACAAATTCTCTCTTTAATGCGTGCTTTTCATTCGCAGCTCGACCACTCCCTGCTTCCTGTGTAAAGAGGGTGCAGCTTGCAAAAACAATAGATTTTCGGGCACAAGGTCGCTTATAACACTTGAACACATTCCGTGTGTACGTGGTATTTCATAAGTATGAGAACAATGGAAGACACCCAACGTTGTGTCAATGCTTTAGTGAGTCCATAGAGTTGCCTACCCTATAGCCATTGGGGAGCTTAGTCGCTCGATCCTTTAAGCGGTCGAGTGCTTTTAAATTGACTTTGAAGCACCAGGCTGTAGATGCCAGTTGTATTCTATAAGCATGAGACCCGCTGTTAACTTTGGAACGGCCTGACCGAATTGGAGACGTTATAAGGAATTCCAATAAATTTAAATTCACTGTGAATTTTAAGCGATTAAATTTTTTTATGTGTCTTAGTAAAGAAGGCATAACCCCTGGTCGCTGGAGTGTTATTGAAAAAACTTTCCTTAATCTCTTAAGTTTATTCGACATCAGATATTCGGAAGCCAAGGTTATTTCCAACCCAAGATGTCAACGAAGAATTGTGCTGCATTTAATAATTAATCAAACTCATGGCTGAGATTTATTGCCATGGAAGAAAACGCATCAAAATATGCGCGATGGAGTTGTGGGTGTATTTCATTCCGAATTGCTCTTTTGAAGTGAACAAATAATATTATTTTGGCGGCTAAAATCGAATGCAACGCTTCGCGCCATCTGTTACGTCTTGGTCAATTTGTGATGAATTTTCTTCAAATTGTTGTTTCATTGAAATGGTATGATTCTTAGAAATGAGGGGGTGTCTACTCGCAGTAAATATCAGATGTTCAAGTTTTTGTTTCTCTTTCTGTTTCTCTTGTTGTTTTCAATTTACTTGTGTTTCATATTCTATTCATTTGTTAGACGTCTACGACCCACTTCAAAGTGATTTACGTTCTTGTGACACGCCTTTGCCTGGCTAAAAAGTTTTAGAGCCTTTAAATGAAAAACAAAACACAAACAAAACAAGCAACCACAATAGAAAACATTCTAAACATTTTCCAAATAAACTTGTATTAGAATGGAAGGATGGGAAGGATATTCAGTAAATGAAATGAGCCAAATTTTCTTTTGCAACAAGAGAACAGCTTTAAAGGGGAATGGAATTGGAGATACCATTTTCTGGGCAATTCTTTGGTGTTCATTCGATTTGTAATTATCTAAAGAACGTTTGCGTTAGTTTAATCAAGCAAAAAGTGGCTGCAGCAAGTAGCTGAAATAAATGTCGTGGATCCTGTAGCAGGATGTGACGTAAAGCGTACGATTGACTTAAAAGAGTTAATATTTCAATTTAAATTTGAATTTTAAGACCATAAAATTAACCGAAAAATATTGAAAGTCTGCTGTTGGCACATGAATCCGGGGGTTATACCTGCCACCAGGAATTTAATATCTCCGTTGTATTTTTCAATATTAAATATTTCTTTGAATGAATTCCTTTATAGATCTGACTGAAAGCTGATTTAATGGCATTCTATTTGACTCTTATATAAACATTTGATAACCATTAAAATGGCCTCAAGTTAACATTGAATATTCTCCTCTCATGCTTTTGGTTGCTGGCTGTGTGTCTGTATGACCACTTTTCCGCCTTCTTTCGAATCTTTTCTTTCATATAATTTCCACAAATATCCTCTGGGATTCATTGTTATTTGTGGCTATTTATAAGCTTTTTTCCAAAATTGAAAACACAACAATAACAACAACAACAAGGAAACCCATCCTTTTCTTGTTTATCCATTGATTTTTGCTGTTTGGGAAAACACTTTTATTTTCGTTAAGTTTCCATTGTTTTATTACTTACGCTGACTGCAGCGTATATATTTTGGATAAATTTCACAATTCATGACTCGTACTTGAACTCATACAATTTACAAATTGCACGTCTTCTTGAATTCATTTCATTTTATTTCATTTCTTGTCCGTCTTAACGTCTCTTTTAACTGTTACTCGTATTACGGGTGTCATTAGTTTCAAGTTAATGGAGTCATTTTGGCTATAGACATACTAAAAGAGATTTAGTTTTTTTTTTTTTTGGTTATTTCTTATAATTTTCGTTGCAAAAGTTTTAATGCTGTGAAAGTACAGCCGCTCTACAGCAACTGATAATTAGAGTTTTGGGTAAGAAAAATTAAAAGATAAAAAGAATTACTAGAGATAACTGCGGCGATTTCAAAGCAAATAAGTGAAACTATAATTAATAATATGACGTCTTTGTTATGTAGAGCATGGGAAAGTAATTGCGTATTCGAAAAGAGTTTCGTTTGAAATCAATATTTTTGTTTAGAAATCATTTCCTTTGGCTCTTCGGCTGACTTTTAACAATTTTGGGAAACACTTAAGATGATTTCAATTGTGCTACATTTGCCATCACTTTCATTGTTTGTTAGTAGTAAATTTTAATCAAAAGAAAAACATGGTCAAGACAGTCATAAGCTGAGAGTAGCATCATGAGGTTGTAGTCAAATCATATCAGTTATTATCCAAATACACTCAACTCTTGATATTAGGGAACTCTTTTATAAGAATATATCAATAATATGAGGAGTTTTCGGGATCCCCTCAAAAATATTTTCTAAACTTGAAAAATCCATGTCATTTGAAATAGTTTTAACTGCATTTTCAGCATTCAGCGTCTTAATATTCGATTACTCTCTTATTTAATTTTTATTTTGTCTTCCTGGGAATAGGGATATGAAGCAGGAATGCCAAATTGTATGTTTCAAACTGAATAAAATTTTGAAGAAAATGTGTAATTATTTTAAGTAAAATTGGGGAAATATTCCATTTTAGAAATCAGTAGAAAGAGTTTTATTTTATAGACGATTAAAACCTCAAAATGGCATCAGATATTCAACTGGCCTTTAATTCGTCAGCTGTCAAGTGTTTGGTTCGATGTGGCATTTCAACATGAATGGACTGAATGATACCTAAACAACGTTTCAAAATTCTGTCAATTATTTCTGAAAATCATGGTTCTGTTGGAAATACTTTGATCTCGATTTTCATAAAAAACAAATCGGATCAAGTGTGTATTGAGAAACTCTTACATCCAGAAAATCTGACTGTTTGATGAGCTCAACGAGCAGGTGGAATTATTGGCCCGTACTTCTTTAACAACGATGCTGGTCAGAAGATTCCAGTCTCAGTTCCAGTGATCTCTGTAGAGCCATGATTACTGACTTTTTCTTTTATTACTTAAGCAACCATGATGTAAAGGAGTTGTAGTTATAATTACACGCCGCAACTTGTCACAAGGCTTAGTGCCATGTTCTGGACGCGGAAATTGTCTTCCCAGATCATGCGACTTAACGCCTCTAGGATTTTTTCTTTAGGGGTTTATAAAGTCTCTAGTCTACAATTGACAAGTCCTAAAGGATTGACCACTTGGAGGACAACATTTGCTGCTTTATTGCCGATATACGGCCCCAAGTCTTGGAAATAGTCATCGAAAATCAACGCTACAGACTAGACTACGTTCGAGAAAGTCATGGCGATAATAGGACGGAAGTCAACCATCAAGCGAAAACAATGTGGCACGTGATAAGAGTTCTCGTTTATATAACTTCAATTAAAAACAAATATCCTTTTGGATTTCGTTTTTAGAGCCACCATCCCAACAAAATAAGCAACGAAACTGATATTAAGAAGCACTCGAAAAAGCACTAGAAATAATGCGAGAAGCATCGAGTTGAAACACTGATTGCAGCCCATTCAAACTGGTCATTTTCGAGAAGCCGAAAAATCTCTACGAATTTTTTTTCCAAAAGTGTTGTTTCACTAACTTTTAAACGGTTTTTTCGATGGACTCCACGAACTAATCAGCTGTTGACATTGAAGACCCCCACCAATCGTTACAAATCGGTTCAATAAATTGGTTAATCCCTTCACTAGATATCGTGGACAAAAAAAGTTTGCAAAATTTTATATTTTCTTAGTTGCGGAATCATTTATCGATCAGTTCCCAATCACAATTCTTTTAGCGGGACAGACAACCACATCAATTTCAACTTATCACTCTTTAATTTTAATTATGTGCTGATTCTTTTTTTTTTTTTTCAAAATCTTACTAAAAAATTCAAAGTGATCAATTGAGGGGTTTTAGCTGGTTCCTGTGCGCATTTCACTGGGGCTAATGCAGATCATCAGGGAACCTTTACCCAACATTTCTTAGAATAACCAAAGACATTTATTTCAAACTTTCACTTTAATAAATGAGAAGCCTAAAAACAAATATCAAAGTCACAACAAGAACTCACTGACCATTTTTCCGTTTTTATTTTCTTACGTTTTATTCTACAACTGGTTAGTTTTTTGCTGACTCAAATTGGAAAGGAAGAATTAGCACATAATTAAAATTAAAGAGTTTAGAAAACCTCCAAAATATATACCAACTTATCACGTAGGAACATGTTGATTTAATCAAAAATTATAGCAGCTTGGAAATTAACCATTCGAGACAGAAGAATTTCTCAGTAATCCTATATTCTATTTCGAGTAGAATATCTAAGGGATCTGTTATAATCATTATACAAGCAGAATGGATCAAGAATTATTTCGAGATAGCTCTAGTTTTCGACGGTTAAAGTCCGTTGGAATATCAACTATTTAACTTATATTTTTAAATAGATATGACAATTTCTTATAGAAACTTCTATTTACAACGAAGTTTGTATTCATATAAAATTATTGTTAAATGAGTCAGTATTCCCTCGCTACTCTCAATTAAAAGACGAATTAAGTTTTACAATTTCCATGTCTACCTGGGCAGACGCCATGAACAAATAACTCCATAATAATATTAACTAAATATCTTTATCGGTAAATCTACAAAATATTTAATTGAAACTCTATGTTAACTGATTTACTGCACATAATAATTGACAAAAACCTCCAACCCGAACACCGCCCATTATTTTCAACAACACTTTTCTGTTGGTTTTTTTTTTGTTCATTACAAAAAAACCCTTTTATATCTAATTAGAAAACATTTATAGCTCAATTAAATTGACAAAAACACACACAAATAGTCATACATACACACACACACACATACAGACACACGCCTGACTTCCACACAATACCTAGAAAAGAAGTCTGGCTGTAGCTGCAGTGGCACGTAACAATTAAATGTTTGAATGCAAAAACAAACAAAAAAAATGGTGAAAATTAAACCATTTAATGATAATAATGATGATGATGATGATGGCGATAATGATGTCGCTGGCGATGGCGATGGCGATGACAATGAGGCGACATTTCACACAGCCAGCCGCCACAGACAAACTCATTCACTATCGCAAATCCATTCCAACTTTGTAGCAACAATTATTATTTTGAACTACAACGTGGCAACTTTTTTGTTTCTTTTTTTTATTGTTTTACATTTTAATTAAAAAGCGCAATAATAAAAATAAAATTAATTAAACAAATTTGTACGAGGACAAGAGTTTGAAGAGGACTTCAAACAAATAAATGGAATCGAAAATGAGCGGCAATTGTTACGAAAAGAGAAAGGGAAGAGAGAGAGAAAATAAAATATGAAAACAAAAAACAGCACGTCAACACCCTCAACAACAATAAAAACAAGAATTTATGGCCAAAGAACAAGTGGCTTATTCAAATTGAAATGACAACTTGTATAATTAAATGTTGGATGGTACAACAACAAAATCGTAATATTTCAAATTTCGGTTTGAAGCATCAATTAAAAATTTGTTGGAATTTATTTCGCAACGATAAATGAGAGTTTCATTTAGTTTAATTAATATGAAGAAAAAAAAAACAACAACAGAAATGGAGCACATTAAGGAAAACTTTTTTCAAACTTGTATAAACGTATAATTTTCTAATAAAATCAATATCAATAAAAAGAAAATGACTGCCTATTCGCTGATGTCGCAAGATATCGTTCGATATAATTAATAACTTTTAAATTTGTTTATGGTTTAAATGTTATTTATTCGATCGAACGATCGATTTTTCAGTCTAAATTAAGCAGTGCTTCATTTGTTACATATTTAGGATTGACTTGGAACAGCGTTATCATTAGGGCATTCATACAATTCGTTGTATAGTCATAATGACTTTTTTGAAATTGATACAGAGAGATATTTCTTGCAGTATTTTGTTTTATATCGAATATCCTATAATTTTAGTACATACCAGTTCCACCAGCATGGTAGCCGCGTGAAATAAGGAAATCGCGAGGACCTAAACATTTTTAAATATCGTATTTTTAAATGAATATGTGCACTGTAAAATTATTATAATTAGATCAGCAGCGAGATTAATGTTTTCGATATATTTTTAGAAGTTATAAGTTTCATAATTTTAATTGTCTTGTCTTTTTTCACAAATTATTTTAGGAGATAAGGAGAGGCGCTGCGCATTATTGTCTCTAGTATTATTGCAAGAATTTATAAGGCTTAAGGCTTTCAAATTATCTTCGTAGACATATTTTATTGAAACTAATTTACACAGTTCAAAATAAAACTCTTAACTCAGACATTTAAATTTCATTAATTTTTTCCGTAACTGTGGGCTGAAGTAGTGATCTGCATTAATACAAGTTTGTGTTAATTGTTGTGGGCTTGTCACAATGCCGAAGGCATAGCACTGGTCGTTGATCATTATCGACAGAGATTAGCACTTTCATGTACTAAAAGAGCAGAATACAGCAGAATACCCTCCTTCGTCGTTACAAGTAGCAAAAAGTTCCCCTGCGCAGTAAAAAGTTACAAGAGCCGCTATAAACTTCTCTATCTTCTAATCGGCCTTCATCTGTCCTCTCAACAAGAGCCGCTATAAACTTCTCTATCTTCTAATCGGCCTTCATCTGTCCTCTCAACATTATCTCCTCCTTTCGAGCTCCGACCACAATGCACTGCTTATGAAAAAGTCATCCCCTGAGTACTGCTCCAAGACAGAAAAATATATCTCTGGCGTAGAATCCTAAGTAAACCGCATCAAAGCCGTTCCCTTCTTTTAATCAAATGTATTGAAAAACTTCTACGAGTTTGAGTTTATTTAAAAATTTTTGGAATTATTTAAAAATCATCATAAATGAGACAAAAATCGCCAAAATGTACCCAAAATTTTCAAGATGACGATGAATTATTAAATCTTGCAACATCGTCCTTAAGGCAACGCTGATTACTCTGCGTTACATAAGAAATAAAACCCAGTCGAAGAGGCAGGTCAGAGTCAGTCAGGTTTTTAAGTGTTGCTTTAAGTTTAATTTATTTTGAGCCTTGACTAACGTTGATATTCGATAAGTTTGTTTATATATTTACTTTGCGCAGCCGCAAAGCTGCTTTGAGTCAGCGAACATCAAACCTCGTTGTCATTTACTTCTTAAGTGCAGCCAGGCCACTGATCGATTTCACTCTCGTTCGAGAGTTTTGACTCTCACTCGCACTTACATAATTGTATAGGATGTTGGATCTTCTGAGAAATTTTCCGTGGTTAACAACGTTGCGCCTTCTTATGTGAAGGCATGAATCGTCTTCAGTCAGTCTCAGCAGCGGATATAAATGCAGGTTAAAAACATCGCCGACATATGGACACGGTCTCCCGTCGGCATCCGTGAACCGATATTTTGAAAATTTATTTTATTTATATTTAATTATTATTTATATTTAACTTTCGTGTCTAATTTCCTAAACACGAATATGGCATTTGATTATTAGCGGGATAGTATTTAAAAAAGATGTAGCCGAAATGGAGAAGGATCATTGTAATTAGGCCCTATGAAAGCCTACAGTTGGATGCCAATTCGTAATATACAATCGTAACATAAAAGGAAATATTTGAGTGAAAAAATTTGGCATTTTCGCTCAAATCAAGAAAGAAATTGTTTCCTAAATTGTACTGCCAGTCTGCCGATATCGCATGCTATCGTTCGATCGAATAAATGACATTTAAAACAAACCCAAATTTTTAAAATAGTTTTTGTTATAAATGTTATTTAATCCATGGAATTACAGTTGGCTATATCGGGCGAACAGGCGCTTAAGGAATGGACAAACTGGGCAAATATTTGAACGAAGAAACGTAACCACAAGAGTTTGTTGAGTTAAACCATTTCCAATAATATTTTATTCTATAACAGCGACTATTAAAGACTACGCAGTTAAATCAAAATATAATTTTTTTCAGTGGTTACGCTCTTCTCGGCAAATATTTGCCAAGTGTGACCATACTTTTAGTGTTATTTCGATTAAAGTAAAAATTTTTTATGAAAATTCGTAAAGCGACACCTTCACTTATACGTTTTTCAATTAAGATGTTATCTTTTGATATATTTTCGATTAAAACAATTTAAGGTTTATGTGTTCAGAACAAAGTCTTTTTTGAGATCAGGCTTAACAAAACAAATTTAGAGATATTTATTTGTGTCAATATTTATATTAAAATGGTGAATTAAGAAAAAAAACTTTTCTCAAATGTAAAGTCAATTAACTTAGTGACTTTTTATCCGATCGAGATGGTCAAAATATATGCTGGTAAAAGCAAAATAGATCTCTACAACGCGGTAAAATTTAAACAAACAATTTGAAGGATATTTTTTAAATATTTTTCTAAACTGCAAAGAAACACTTTTTTTTCGTTATTATATCGAAAATGCTTCTTAAAAAACGCATGTCATACTCCCATTCAGCGACTCTAAATTCACTAAGAAAAATATCAAATTTTTGAGGTTATGGCAAGAAGAAGAAAATTCAAATACTTTGTTTTGCATAAATAAATGAAATCCTAAATAAATTGGAAACTCTTGCAAATGTAATTGCTGGAATACTACATTCAGCTGATCCTAGCATTTCCAAATTCCTATTCCACAAAATTGTGTCATTCTTTTAATGACACAATTCCCCCAAAAATAAGCAAAAAATGTGTACATAAAATAAATAAATAAGTTTCAACAAAAAAGACACACCCAAAAGCATACACCCCCACACAAATGAAACTGTGGATGTGTGTTGCGTTATTTGTTTGTTTGCTTGTTGGTGTACGATGGAGCATTCCTTTCCATCGTGGAATGACGGGCTTGAAAGAGGAGAACGCCAATTGAGTAGTTGGACGTACACACAAATCGAAAGAATAAAGTGCGTGCGAGAAACTCATAAAAAATTTACTTGAAACAACCAAATGAAATAGATTTTACAAAGAAAGTTTTAAGTAGCAGAGAGGGAGACGTAAAGAGACTTGTTAGTGTTCATGCATGCAAAGACATGCGTTAAGCACAAGTGGCATTAGATGTTCCCACTCGTATATGTGTGTGTGTGTGTGTGTGTGTGTTCAAATTAAGAGTTTTTTTTTTTTTTTTTGTTTAACACAATATGGAAAATTTTCTTCTTTGTTAAGTTACCACCCATTTTTTTATTTATAATTTTTTTCTTTTGTTGTGTTCAATTTTATTTGTATGGTGGCATCGTGTTTTAAGGAATTTTCAGTTTCCAGTTCTTGCTATCGCAGCTACCCATAGTGCAATTTGTATGTAATTATTTTTACTTGTATTTTGGAATTTTGTAAAAATTAACAAAAAAGGCATCAACATTTGACGCACTTCAAGCGTAACCATGACGCATGCGATGCTCAGAGGATTTTTTTTTTAATTTTTCGCTCAACACATTTTTACATACGATTGGAAGTGCTTTTTGTTTATAGATTTCATGCTGTTTTTCTTGCATTGGTTAAGTGCCAAAACTCTTTCTTGACATTTAGCTAAATGAAATTCAAAACTTAACAATAATAGACATAAAAATAAGATATCGTTTTGTTGTACATTCAAGTATGAAAAAAAATATCTAAATATTTAAAACTGTGGCTTGTGATAACCACAAAGAAGTGTTCTTCTGTACTTAAGAAAATTCAAATCCAAAACGTTGGTCTTAAGAAACATGGAACAAAATATTTAGAATATAGAATATGAAGAATATAATCAAAGCGGCAACACCGAGACTTAACAAAAGTCTCGTATCCTTTTTCATAACAAATTTATTACAAATAGAAACTGTTATCACATGCGACTCAGAAGCTTTACAAGTGACAATAAACCAAAATTCATCCGAGTACTGTTAATAAAAGTGCAGCGGCTTTCGAAAACAGCTGCCCTGCTCTGCTGTGTAAGTTGAGTAGTTACAACTGATGTCGACTTTCCCTTGTGCTTTGAAATATTTATCTTGTCTTCCTGAATGAAAAACACTTTTCGAACCATCAGCCTATTAAAATTGAGTTTAAAACTCTTCGTATTTTAAATTTAATTAAAGGGCACAACGATATTTACTGATATCGTGGGATGGACTGCAAATACATGAAATTTATTTCATAAAAAGCTTAGTCTTGTGGCATTATAATTTATATAAAACTTCTTTCATATGATCTCCACAGCTGCCTTGGACGTAGTCTAATTGGTAGTTTCGATTCTCGATGACTTTTTCCATATACAAGGGCAACAACACAGCGACTGTAGTCTTACAACTTCACCACTACGTGATGGTGGCGCTTTTTTAAAACAAGAACTGTTTTCACATACAATTAAGTCACCGAAAACATCGTTTTCACTTTTTCATTCCGATTTTCGATGACTTTTTCCAAAACATGACGGATATAATGAAACGCATGTTGTCCTCCAAGTTGTCTATCATCTCGGGCTTATCAATCTTGACAAGCGAGCTCCAATATCCCCACAGAAAATAGTTTAGAGGCATTAGATCGCACGACCTTGGAGGCAGATTTATGGACTCGAAACTCGAAACTATGAGGTAAACAAACGTTTGCTTCAATAAATCGACTGTGGTTCGCAGTTGTGTGATATCTTGACCGTCTAGTTAAAACCACTGCTTAAACGATGAAAGAAAAAGTCAGTAATCGTGGCTCTATGGCGGTCACCATTGACTGGTACGTTCTGAACACCATCGTGTTGTGCGAAGTACGAGCCAATAATTCCACCTGCTCGTTGGGCACATCAAACAGTAAAATTTACTGGATGTAACGATTTCTCAATACAGACTTGAGAATCGTCATCATTCCAAATATGGCAGTTTTGTTTCTTGATGTATTTATTGAACGAAAGGGAACTGCATCGCTAAACAAATTCCACGCGATAGGTATTTCAAACAGAACCATGACTTTTAGGATAAATTCGCAAGAGTGTTGTTTAGGCATCAGTCCTAAGTCAGTTAAGAAGTGCTGCCAACTTAAAGTTTTATATCTCTATAAACAACATGTCGACTATAAAGTCGTACTACTCTGCTCTCAACCATAAAGAAATTTCAGAATTTTTGTGATCTACTATGAATCACTTATGGGTCAATTATTATCCGAGTGTGTCAAAAACGAATGGGTAGCAATGGGCGCTTAACAGTATCGATAGAGATTCTAACCATCATGAACTACAGCACGCATTGCAACACCAGCCTTCATCGGTATTGAAAACAAAAAATGGTAACAAAATTTTCATTCTCCCCTCATCTACTTCCATCTGTTGTTTCAACTTTATCCCCCTCTCCTTCATAGTTCAGGCCCGATGCATTACACTGGTACGGCCGCTCCTAATTAAAAAAGAAAATGCGAAATGAAGCGAATGGCACTCAACGACAAAATTATTTTCTTGACTTTTATTCGGGAGGACAGCACTTTTGTAACTCTTGACAACCAGAGTTAATTTAGTGCATCACAGGAATTAGTGGCAAAGCTTTTAAATCGTCCACAAAATTGGATTTTAATGCAGTAGCCGTATATTATGGAATAAGATGTTGTACTTTCAAGCAAATTGAAGTGCGAAATGCTAAGCAAATTTCTTCTAAAGTCACTATCGATGCCTCCTTCAACAACAAACTATCTATCGTCAGTACTTCAGTACTTTTAATTGCAGCGTTCAAATTATCTCCAGAAATCACTGGAGACATGCTGTGGAATGTCCTGATATAGTTCACGAATTTGATACATTTTTTATTAAAGGATTCTTATACACATGAACTCCTCAAGGACATGGAATTCCTTTATGATTAAATAAGCTTTTAATCTTTTTGAAAATATCATTCTCAGAAATAACTTTTGCCCCTGCCACATTTCGCACACACACGCAGCTCTTTCGCTTATTGTAATCATATTCATCATTCGTTAAAACAATTTTCTATAGGCCATTTAAGCACTTCCATAATCAAGTTCAATTGAGTAGCAAATAAACAGCATGCAATTTTGAAAATCTTCCGAACACATCGCTAACCAGCAAAACAACTACAATACGAGGCAACAACAACAAACAAGATAAAAATACAAAATATTTTCACTTTTCCCTTTTAGCCAGAAAATACGTGATTTTTTTCCTTCTCATTTTGGATTGTGATTTGTTTTCATCTTTTGTAGTGGCTTCTTTAAGTATTTATTTTCTTTTCCCTCCCAGCATTCGTATCTTCTACACATGCGGAGTTAAACTACGCCTCTTAGGCCCACCTCAATCACCCAGTTGGAAAATTTTCTTCATAGAAAAAAAAACCAAACTTGTTGTTGTTCGTTTGTGTTACTTTATTTTTTGCCTTTTGGTGGCAAAAAGATTTGTTTGTGGCTCATGATCGCTTTTGCCAATTGTCTGTGAAGGAAAACTAAAATATTTATACGTTGCAAGCAATTTGGCGATACGAGTTGCAACGTTCTGGCTGTTAGATGTTTAGCTGTCAGAGTGTGTGTTGTGGCGTTAGCTGTTGGGTTCTGTTACATACGTGGCCAGAGGAAACTGGCGCTTGATATGTTACAGATGCCAGAGAGTGTGTTTGTTTGCGGTATGAGTCTTAGGTTACGTGGAGAAAATAACCAACCAAACAACCTCCTCCTTTAGCCATATTCACGATGTGTATGATTTTCTAGTTTAGAAATACATTTTTCTTTCAATTTGTCTGTTTGGAAAATTTTGTGATCTTTTTTCTTTGATTGTAATTTTCGGATACTCGTATATATTGAGGGCTTTGAACACGTGCTATAGAAGAAAAACACAAAAAATTTCAAAGATTTTTAATGCGATTTGAATGAAAAAGAAAAACAGTTGTTTTAACATTTTTGAATTTGTTGACTTTGTGCTCAACTCACTAAATTTGCTATTTTCAATCCACCCTTAAACTTCACGGCACACCTCAGGCCACACTTGGCAAATATTTCTCCAAAAAAGCTTAACCCCTAAATAGCAAAGACAAATATTAGGGAATATCATAGGAATAAAAAAAGAACAACGTCAGTTGCCTTTTTGGTTACGTTTACGTATAACAAAAATTTAAATTTGCCACCCCTGGCAGAGAAATTTTAATTTCTAATTTAATTTCTATTTTAACAAAATTTTAAATTTGGCCACTTTCATGTACTATAAAATATTGCACTTGTCCAACCCTGAATGGGAAATTTTAATTTATTTTTTAATTTTTGAAACCAATTTTGTTCTTTCTAAGTTGTAAAATAGTTTTAATTAGCAAAAAAAAATTACTTTTTTCTCATTCAATAGCCTATTGAATGATAAAAAAGTAAAAATTCCACCTCCGGAAACGAATTTTTTATATAATCTTATTTTTTACCCATGCAACTCTTCATGATGTTTAAAGCGGTTTTATTTAAGAAAAATTTAATACTTTTAAATATTTTAGTTTTACATGTACTACAAAATACTGAGTGTTCAATTTCCCATCCCTGGAAAAAATTTGCTTATTGTTTTAGTTTTTAATAGACAACTCAGGCTTCCCAAAGCACGAAACAGGTACAATTTACAAACGAACTAAAAATAATTGGTTTTTGGTATTAATTTTGCGCCAAGAAAAGCTTCCCACCTCTGGAGCCGTATTTCGGATTTTTCTGAGTTTCAATACCACTCTAATTAAGTTCATTTCCAATCCATCAGCCCTGGAACGAAGTCTCTCAGACAGACGGATATCGCTCAATCGTCGTCGCTATTCATGGGAATCCAGAATATATTTAATGGGGTCTCATATTAATATGGAAGAAATTACACACGCAATGACAAACCGATATACACCCTTCCACTTTTTCGTGAAGGGTATAAAAAGGGCAGGCTAAAGTATACTTTTACTATATTTCAATTTAAATAAATTATTATCTAAGAAAATGTCTCATAGTCGTGCTAACATCGTGATATTTATTTCACAATTAAAGAAGCAATAAAATTAAGAATAAATCGTGTCATTTCAACAACAACAACAACAACAACAACAACAACAAAAATACTAACTTTAAAGGGTTTAAATTTTCTTAAAAATATTATACACACGAATAAGGAATAGATATTTGAGCAGAATACTGAGTTTGCCGTCAAAAAAGTGTGTATATAAGCCAATTTAATTTCTAACCTCAAACTTAGGCACCCTGTAGTTAGCAAATTGATACAAAACGAGTTTACAAATTAACTGCCTATTTCACTATGACGCAAGACTTGTTTCTTCCATTTAATTAGATATGAAACACAAGCAATTTGTACAATTTTCTTGTTGTTTCAGATGTAAATTGTACGAAAAAAGAAATTCCGTCGACATTGCAAAATTGGAGTTTCTTGGTACATATATTTTAAACTCTTTAATATTAATTTCGTGCTGATTCTTTTTTCCCAAACTCAGTATATTATTTCAAGATATGTATTTCAAACTTCCACTTTAATAAATGAGAAGCCTACAAACAAATATCGAGGTCATAACAAGATCTCCCTGATCACATTTCCTTTTTTTTTATTTTCTTACGTTTTATTCTACAACTGGTTGGCTTGTTTCGACTCATATTGTAGTTGTAACAGAAATAGGGAGTTTATTTTTATATATAAGAAAATATTCATTAAGATTTATTATTAATTGTTAACTAAATAAAAATTCAATTCCACAGACAAATACGCAAGAAAACTATTTGATCTGGGCAGTGAAAGGCCGAGATCAAACACAAGAGAAAAGGGGATATTGGGAATAATTGTCATCTGAGTTGGGGATTTTTGTTATAAATAAAAATCAGTTCACCTAAGGAGCTATTAATTCTCATATTCTATTATGTTAAAATTATTGGTTAATTAGTATTGCCTCTAGACCACCGTGATAAGTGGAAAAATTTGTACAATGAACGAAGATGAAATGGTGTAGAGGCCGCGATATTAGTGATGGTAGAATAAAAGTAATTATTCTACTTTTAATAAAAAGCCGAAATTAAAATTTTTTCTAAATATATTTTAAATACGCTGATTTCAATTTGAGCCCAAATAACAGTTCTTATATTAATAATTAATATTTCGAAATTAAACATGAGTTAAGCGTAATTGAGACTAATAGGGCCCTAAGAGAGTGACCAATTCCATGCAATTTATCATCAAGTATCACGGCAAAGCATGACAGTGACTCAGACCTACGCGTTTTAATGTCATATGAAAGGGAAGGCTCTCCGTATTGTATTACATGCCAAGCGTTTTCCATGCCTTTAATATTTGAATCAGAAACAATTCTGATTTATTTTAATGTTAATTTTAAAAGCACTTTTAGTTGACAGCAATTTTCTTCTGCGTGAATGAAAACTTCCACATACGTTTTCTTTTGATTTTATTTCATTTCATTTAGGACTTTCCATCAAAATACTGTCCCCAAAATCATACTCACCTACATACGAATCATTAAATATATACATATATAAAATTTGACAATGGCCATTTGAAATATGTAAGTAGAATAACAAAAAAAGGAGCACAAGGACATGATATTGAATTCAAACCCAAAATAGACAGTCATTCAAAAACCATATATTATCGAAAGTGTACTAAATAAATATTTAACTTAAAACCTTTAATAAAAATTCCACCAACCCATACACAGACCCACAACACAAAAGGACTTGCAATAAAAAGAGTTAATGGAATATATTAAATAAGAGATAAAAAAAAATAAGACAGAAAGACGCTGTAGAGGAAGAAATTCATGCAAAGGGAAAAGCACAACGTTATAAATAACAACAAATTTGATATAAAAAGGATAATAGAAATACACAAAGAATATAGAAATACTTTAAAAGAGATAGAGAGAGAGCGAATAACAAATTTAAGCAAAAGAGAACACAATAGTTTCAACAAAGCCAACGGGTACAAAACAAAGATATTGTGGTATGTGTTCATGTTTGGTTGTGTGTTCACCGGAAGCAGGGGTTATTATAAACAAACTGTTTGACTTTCAATGTAAAAGAAAGAGATGGATATAGCTGTTTGTCGGATTGTTAAGCGGCCATCGTTATAATTACAGGTTTGGTTTTTCCTGCCTACAATTGGTTGTTTCTGCTAACCCAAGCACTTACTCACTCGTACGCCATGGGGCGTCTACTTAAAGCAGAGAAAAAAAGAGGAAATAGAGATAAAACAACAATAAACAAACTGGTTTTTCACACATAAAAACAGTGAGTGGGCAAAGAGAGTATAGGATTTGCATGCTTTTGGGAGATTTTTATGAATGAATGGTGTGTTAGTGTGCTGAGTTGTTGATTGTATTGGGGTGATAAATTATTGTTTGGGTTTTTATTTGGGTGCGTCTTTCTTATTATTTTTTTTTTTTGTGTGCTTCACAAGAGAATAACTAATTTGCCCAAAGAGAGCTGCTTAAGTGAATGTGTCTGTAATTGTTCGGTTGGTTATTCATTTATTTCGTAGTTGAAAGTACTGGTTTTTTGATGCCGGTGTGTTTATAAAATTTATTTTTTTAAAATTCAGCCATAAATAATATGAAGAAGAGAACTCAAGCAAAATAAATTTAAAAAATAAAAGAATAGAAAACGATACAAGTTTAACGAGTTTGTTTTAAGCACACATACACACACTAGAAAATATAACAACTCATGCAATTGTGTGCAATATATGTGTGCATGTGTTTGTATATCACATGTTGGTGATTATTTTGCATGATATTTTTTTATGTGTGTGTAAGTTTTTGCCGTTTTCTCTTTTAACTCTGTGCATGCCAGCCGCTAATGCTGCTGTTTATTATTTTGCTATATTTTATTTTGTTTAGCTGCTGCGGCTGTTTGCGATAGTGCCATTGTTGTTGTTGTGTTGTATCGTGTTGAAAGCTTTTTGTTTGCCAACGTCTCATGCGAAACAGTTGCAAGTACAGAAACGATCAGCTACGACGATTTTGAAATTTGCGCGGATAAAGAAATACAATACAGGAATAAATAAACAAAAGAAACAAGCACACACTCAAAAATTCTACAACTGACAGCAAACGCATCCATTTTGACTAGCAATCAAACATCAATCAAATGCTTGTTACATTTTCAATACGCAACATAAAAGCCCTTCAAACAAAAGTGCGAGTGAATAAAAGAAAAGTATGTGTTTGAAATAAAAAGCGTCAAAAGGAAACAAACCCTTGATAGCCAAAATCGAAAAGGGTTAAATTTTTCGCCACGCAGTGAGTCATATCTCTTGTGTGCGTAATTTGCCAGCTCAACACTCGATAGTGTTTCCAAACAATTCTCTAAATAAACAACTATTTTCTAACGGTAAAATCAATATTTACTTATTAAAAAAGCCCAGGCAAATCAAGAAAATTAATATTAACGAAATTGTGTGCGAATTTGTGTAAATTAAAAAAGTGATAACAGATTTACTATAAAAAATCAATTTAATTAAAATGAATGATACACAAAAGCAACATCATGCAGTGAGATAAAAAAATGTTACAACCAGAATAAACAAACAATTTGTAGTAATTTTACTATCTGTCATCACTTACCAGCATCAACTACACATGACGGATTACCAAACGGTCGCAAAAGATATTTGAAAAAAATACAAAAAAGAAAAAACTAATCCCACTGACCGAAAACACACATTCGAACAACACGAACAAGAACATAATCTTTAGACAAAACAAACAATTCATTCAAACTGTTGCTAAGAAATCAAACCTTCTTCTCTTTTTTCTTCTATTAACACCCAGAGTGCACAGCGAGATGCCAATAAGTTTTACCAAATCTTGAACACAAGAAAAAAATGTGCAACAATAGAAACCAGTCGAAAGAAGATTACAAAAAGTATTGTCCCAACAGAAGTGAGTGTTCAAAACACACAATAAATCAGTTAAAGTGCATTGAAAGTTTTCATTCAAACTAAACAACAGCAATTTAAATTAAGTGAAATAAATTTGTAATTAATTTGTTAATTAATTTAATCAATTTGTTTTTGTGTCACTGCCGCTAGCCGGCGGTTTAATATTTTACTGTTCACCTCCAAAAGATATTAAGGAAAATCTGTTAAAACTGTTTAATTTGTACAAACACAACAACATGTTAACTGACATGACACCGACGGCTGGTCAATTGTATGGCTCACAAATACCCACTATGGGCATGAATATCACAAACATCGCAACACACTTACAAAAGCCAACTGTCAATCCGGTAAGTAGAGATGTAGAGATGCAAATAAGGGATAAGTGATTTATTTATTAAGAAGAAAGTTATAAAGAAGAAATTGTTTTATATAAATAAGCAGGAGCAAAGCTTGATTTTAATCTCAGATGCAATTTTCGTTTTTCTAATAATAGAAATAAATAAGTAGTATTAAAATATTTGAGTCCTTTCAGTTAATTAATTAAAACGTGTAGTCTTCAAACAATTTTTTGTCTCAATGAAATGAACGTTTTATAAGATTAAATGGTTGAGACGAAATCTTAATAAGAATTGCTTTTAGTTAACATATTGATTGTCAAATCCGAGACTATTAAGAAATTCTGGTCTCATAATTATTTGTATAGAGTTCGGCATGTTTTCAAAGGACGCTGCATCTATACGAGCAACTTATAGAGTGATTTTTCCCACTTAAGAATGGACTTATTGTCTGGTCCACGACGCCTTTCCATTTCGTACTCCAAACAAAATATATTCAAACAATATTAAAATTTTCTGTTGTGGTTTTAAATGTATTTGGAGTCGACAAAACGATATCGAGTCATATTGTGAGACAGACAGTTATTATTTAATAAAGAAAATCCAATATTATCTAGGAAAGGCGGCATGTAACTAAACAAAATATCGCTGCATGACATTAAATTAGACAAATAATTATTGCCACTCTTAAGAATTGCAGATCGACTTGCAAAAATTTCCTAAAAAGATTAAATTTTACTAAACTAATAAAACCAACTGCCTGTTCGCCGATGGCGTAAACACAATCCGTGAAAAATGAAGTAAAATTACAAGTCCATAGCAAACATATTCTTTAACAACAACAACAACAACAACAAACAACATTTGTAGCAGCCCTATAAAAATAAATGTAATTTTTGTATTTAAAAAAAAAACTCCTATTTTTATGGTATAGAATTAGAAGAATAATTCTTTTTTAAAATACAAATTTTAGATAAAAATCAATATTTAATTACTCATCTCACACGTCAGCCAGACAATCTTTCAACATGACAATTTTCATTCATTTCCAACCAACTTTACCGAACGTCATCATTTGATTTCTTCAAGTACTTCAGCCTTGAAAACTAACACAACAAAGGCAAAATATTATCTCATAAACTGGAAGAAATCCTTGAAATTATTTCTAAATTATTATTGCAGTACAACCCGGTCAGAACTATGTTTCATATTTATCGTGTGTAAGAAATAGAAAAACAAGACATAAAAAACAGAATAAGGAAACACTATCACTTCACACCTGAATTTCAATATCCTGTTAAAAAGCGTTACTGATCCCACTCCGACTTTTTATTGGTGTAAGAATCCCTACAGATTTTTGATAAAATTGAGATTTTTTTTTAGGTGATCGTAGACTTAAAAATTTTATTAATTCTTCCGTCTTTTTATTATCATCTGTATCTTCGTGCTGAGAATAAAAAAAATATAATATTTAATTTTTTAGGGTCTGCTGTTCTCTCCTTCACTTTTAATTTCCTTTTCTGTTCATTCTTCCTATTTGTTTTTGTACTCTCGTGGTATGCAGAACCTTAAACCATTAAATTTCCACTTGATGTACTCAATAGGCTGTAACAAATTGATTATGTTTTTCCATTTTGTTGTTGTTGCATTTTTCTATTATCCACAAAATAAAAAAGAGGGACACAATTTTATATGTTGAAATACCTGGTCTGTGGAAGACATCCTTTTGTGGAATGATTTGCTGGCATTTGAATGGTTTTTGCCTTTTTAAAGTTGATGACTTTTCTTGTTTTGGCAAAAATTTATACATTTTCCCAGACTATAAAAGAATTCATTGCTTAAAATTAAAAGTATTTTATATGGTTTTATTTATTGTTTCATTATATTTAATATTGAGCACATTAATTCTGCAAAAAGTGTTTGTGGTTTTAGGAAGACATGAGAAATATTCCCAAGCACAAGCGAAAGTTAATGTCAGCTTTATTAATCGAACTTACGTAGCAGAACTGAAGGGCTGTTTTCGAAAGCCGCTGCACTTCCTTCGTCAATACTCTTGTGTAATTTTGTTTGTTGGGGGCCTCAAACGATTGTGATGACATTTTTAGAGATGATGATGATGATATTTTTAGAGAATTATTTTAGTATTTTTTTTGGTTATGATAGAAGGATGTGTGGGAATTATGTGTGAAACAACATAATGGCCAAATGATAGCCACGGCGTTGATGGAACACCTTTATCCGATGGCCGATATTTTCAATGACCCTGAGACATAATTGAAATTCTTTTGGTCCATATTTTCAATGACTTTGAGATTTAATTGAAGTTAGTTGCAGTTAATGTGCCGAGTTAACTCCTTCTTTTACTATTGAAATGTTCATGCCTTATGGACCTACACTTTTTCTTTTATATATCCCTAAAACGAAAGAAGATCAACGATGTCAAGTCCAACGATTGTTCTGGCTAATTAACAGCGCCACTATGGGTTAAACATGTCCGTTTAATATCTCGCGTAAAGGAGCCATGACCCGCTAATTAGTTTCTTGAATCAATTGCATTTTGTAGGCGTATCAATTCAATCTTTGATCCGAATTCGCATCGTTGATATTCGGCAGATGTTCAGTTGTTGGGCACAACGGTTGACAGCTCTTCTGTCCCATTACTGCGAACAAATGCAATATTTTCTAGAGATCTCTTGATTGTGGAAAAATTTGGTTGATTATTCTGAAAAAAAATCAGGAACTGCACAAAATGCAGTTGCAATTGAATGCCCATTTTCATAAGACACTTCAACAATCTTGGCAGTTGGCCAAACAACTTAACATTAAGATGTGTCTCCCAACTAGCATCCTACGTTATGGTTGGACCACCCTTTAAATGAAGAAATGATGTGTCTTTGAGTTTCTGCTTGCAGCCGAAGGAAATATATTTTCAAATTAGTGCGTTTTTTTTGGGGAATTGTCGTTTTAATCTCCCTAATTTTAATTATAAGCTGATTCTTTTTTTTTCCTGAAAAGTTACTAAAAAATTTAAAGCGATCGATTGAGGGGTTTTAGCTGGTTCCTGTGCGTATTCCACTGGGGCTAATGCAGATCATGAGGGCACCTTTACCCAACACTTCTTAGAACAACTCAAGATATTTATTTCAAACTTCCACTTAAATAAATGAGAAGCGTAAAAACAAACATCAAAGTCATAACAAGAACTCGTTGATCGCTTTTCCTTTTTTATTCTCTTACGTTTTTATTCTACTACCGGCTGACATTTGCCGACTTTAGTTGTAGTTGTAAGAAATATAAATATATTTCTTTTCTATTGATATTTAAACTCTTTGCCCATCCCCCTGTCGATAATTTTAGTTGTCGTCAATATCAGCTGTCGATTACTTGAAGTGTATCCCGGGCCCCTTGAATTTCAAATTATTAAGAGTCGACTGTTTCAGAATTACCCTTTGGTGGCGAATATATTTCCTATTATTGTGCATGACACGAAGCACTGTGCATGGCGTCATGCTCCTCTATAAAATATTTATTGTCTTGACATTAAGCCCCGCTTCAGCTTAAGTCTATATAAAATTTATAATATTTCATGAGTTGCTTCCCAACATCCAACGATTCTCATATCAATATTTATTAAAATAACAAAAAAAAAAAGAAACGATTTGCTTAGAATGAAAGCTCATGGGTTATTTTAATTATGCTCATGACCACGTTTGTGATTTATAAATACATCCGTAAATCTATAAGTCCATTTTCGGTTTCCCAACTAATTTATCATATTTTCTGTTTAAAATTCTGCTTTTTTCTTGCCTCAAATCTTTTTCTCTGCTCTAATATAAAGTTTTATTAATATATTAAAGTTAACGTGTGTGTTTGTGTGCGAGCTTTAATTAAAACAAAAAACAAGCAGAAACTAAAACTGAAAACTGAAACACAAGCCAAGACCGCTAATTCGAGCAGAGTGCGCGAGTGTTTGTGCGATACAAATTACCAATAATGCAAACGCACTGCACACGTAATTGTTCAGGTTATCTGATGTAAGACAATTTATGTGAGTTTTGCATGAAGTGGTTGTCTGATTTTTATAATTTTTTCTCTATTAATTTCCATCTAAACACGAGCAGAGTTGGTTGTAATAGCATTTAAGCCAACTTTTAAACAGACAGTTTAGTAAAACTTTGAACTTGGCCGCCTCGATTGTTGCTAAATGATTGATGTGTTATTAATTTTTGTTTTCATCTTTCTCCTCTGGTCTTTCTCTTAATATTTTTTTTATTTATTTCATAAAAGCCGCACTGTGCTGTTTATCTTCGTGTGTGTGTGTGTGTGTGTGTGTGTGTGCGTGTGTGTGTGTGCGTGTGTGTGTGTTACACTAAAACTAGTCTCTATTTTAGTTGTATGAAGTGATTTTAAATAGATTTTAAATAAATATGTTTAGTGGCCACTGGACCTTCCTAACTTGTATTATATATTTTTTTTATTAAAACATATTTTTTAAGAAATTGACGCTTTAAGCATTTCCATGTTTCTGCAGCGCAAATGTCTTGCAGGTCTTTTGCAAACGCTTTCTTATGTTTTATGTTGCTTCAGTTGTGTCTTTTATTTTTTGTTAAAATGTTTATAATTGTTTAGTTTTTTTTTTCAATTTAATGATTATAATTTTTTATTTAGTTTTACTTTTAATTTATTCCTTTCTATAAGTTGTAGTCGATTTGCATAACAAGTCCATGTATCGGCTGGCAGTCAGTTGGATGGTGGAAATTGAGAGATTTATTAAGTACTGACAAACCCAGTGGCGGAGAGTGTTGGATTTCGTGGTTTTAGCCAGAATATGTCATAATATTTAATGTTTTGCTAAGGCTAGTAATAATCGTTGGTAGTTTTTTTTAAATATATTTTTAGAAATATTATTTTTAAGGCTGTTGTTTTAGTGTATTTATTAGGTGGGTCCAACGTTGAGGTATCGGCATGTGACAAAAATTTGCTGAATATTATGTTGATTTCATTTCTAGAAAAGAATGCAACATATTTTACACTTCTTAATAGAAAATGGCAGCATTCTGTCATTTGAAAATAAGGAATTTGTTAGAAATTAATTCAACATTCCTTAGGAAAACTAATTTAAATTTAAAAATCCTTCAAACTGCCACAAATTAGAAAAGATGTGAAAAAATGTTACACATTTTTTGGAACAGAACACGCTTTTCGGAAAAGGTTATTATTTATTAAATTCAATTATTGTTTATTAATTCAATTGCTAGGAAATTCTTTTGAAGTTAGAAAGGCATGAGAAATATTGCAAAGCACATGGGAAAGTCAACTTGTACAGAAGAGCAGAGCCGCTGTTTTCGAAATCCGCTACACTTTCATCACCAGTACTCACGGGTAACTTTATTTGAGATGCTGTTTGCTATGCGCTCCTGGTAAGCCATACGGTATTGATAAGGACATGGCTGGCTGCTGGTGTACACTCAATTTCAACGGGGACGGGGTTGGCCGTAATGGCAGATACTGGCGATCACCTGCGGCACTTCTGGCCAACGACACATAATCCCCTCTATCTTAACATGATTTTCATTCTTCGAGTGCCGCTCCCAGTTAAAATATATGAAGGCCATCCCTTTAACTACCAGCCAATATCCAACGCAACGCTACTGTAACCAGTGCTTCGTTTCTGTAACTGATGTGAGAAGTTCTCACATCGAAAAACTATATAATTATGCGTGTCATGCCTTTTATTGTAGGGTTATCTATAGAATAATATATTTATTATTATAAAAAACCAAGAAAATTTTAAATGCATTAAGAAATATATTCTGACTCATTCTGTGTTTCACAGAGTGACGAAAATTTTTGCGATGCGAGAAGTTCTCACTTCAGTTACAGAAACGAGGCACTGGTTTTTGAAGTCCTTCGAAATAAAACACTTTTATTAAAATGAACCGATTCCACATGATGAACGGTGCTTGATGTAGTAGTTTTCGGTTACTCTGAAAGAATCGAAATCATTAACTGATCAGATATATAATTTCGCAGTTTCTTTCGTTCGCTCACGAGTGAACAATTTCGACCCAATTTGTGATGGCCGCTGTGGTTCTTAAATGTTAAATTCGTGTGTGGAAGTGAGCGGTGAAGCCGTTGAAAAGAATATTCTTAAGAAGAGTTTTGAAAAATGCTTTTTTCTAAGATTTTTTTGGGATACATTCAAATCTAACAGCTTAAATCGATTCGAATTTACAGGAAATTTAAAAACGCCTTTAATTTAATTTTAATTCGGCTGAACGGATTAAACATACTTACACACACACACCCACACACAAAACATACACACAGCCATAGTGACGGGCTTCCAGAATTAGTTAGGCAAGAGTCCTGGAGAAGACTCATGGAGATTTGATAAGAACTTTGCAATTTTTCAAGCAAAAAGTTAAAAGACAGACGTACTCGAACATGCCTTCATACAAAAAACTTGAAAAAGTATTTAATGCTTTTTTCTTTTGTAAAAATAATGCAACATTTCTTACACTTTTTAATAGAAAATGGCAGCATTATGTGATTTGAAAACAAGAGGATATATTACAAATTAATCCAACATGTTTTACGAAAAACTATTTCTAATTAAGAACTCCTCTAAACTGTTGCTTTTTGGAGAAAAAGTGAAAATATGTTAAATATTTTGCAGAAAAGAAAACGCCATAAGACACTCTCCAAAAAGAAAATTAATTTACAAAATTTTGTTGAAATCGACAACTCTTTTTGAGCACATAATTAATCAATATTTCGCTCTACTCGATAACTACACTGGACAGCAACAAACAGTTTTTCCCATGATCATCTTTCATATTTTTTCCTTTTTCATAAATTCGTATACGAGTTTGTATTTTATTTTTTCAATATTTATTCCCGTCCGGAATAGTTGTTGGTAGCGCTTGTGGCGGCGGCGTCGGCTTTGGGTATTTAATCAAGGCAACAAAAGATATTAAAAGTATTATAATGATGATAACGATCGTCATTATCATATTCAACATGATCGTTGAAATCGACAACGCATCTCCATGTGAACACAAAGAACCCATTAACCAGTTGTTCTTTCTCTCGGCTTTGTAACTTTTTTCCTTGTTTTCTTTTTTGTGAAGTTTTTATTTAAATGAAAATTATTTTCAAGAAGAAAAAAACCGCCGTGTCATTTACTAATTTTGTGATTAACACAATAAAATTCAATTGTTAAATTATATTGTGAAGAACATCGGTAACAGAATAAGAAATTCAAAAATGTTGTCGGAACATTGAGTTCGTGTAGCTGCTTCAGTTTGGAAGCCACTGACTCGCCCAAAATGGATACTGTTACACAGTCCGGCCTGGCCAGGTCAAAGAGCCCAATACCGCGCACTGTTCGTTTGAAAAAATATGGCCTATAAGCGCCGCTCTCAGCTGGAGTTATGTGGAGTGGTGGTATGGAAACAACACGATAGCCACAACTAAAATATATTTTGATTGTGCTTCATTATAATTATTAAAATATTTATAATTATCACCAGGGTTTTAATGATCATCTCCCTGCTCGCTTTTTTTTATTTGGTGAATATTTAATAAAACACAATTTAAAATTTTCACTTCGTCACTTTGGTCTTTTGAAGTTTTACGTTGTTCTTGTTGTTGGTTTTTTTTTCTTCTGTTTAGCCAAACCGAATAACTGAATGAATTTATGCTGTTCAATAGAAGCAGTTAAAACGTACAGGTAACATTTGCTTTTGCCACTAATAACGTCCGATGATTTGGCACAAATAAAAAGTTAATTGAAAAACTAAGAACAGCCGACTTTCCTCAATTTTAAATAGCAAATAAAACAATGAATATTAAAATTTCTTGAGTAAATAATTGAATATTTTTTTTAGAAACTAACGAAATCTATTTTTATGCAAGTTATTGTCAGTTACCGCAGGCACTAAATTCAATTACAAGTATTTTTTTCAAATATCAAAATAAAAAATAATAATTTTAATGACTCCAGCTTTTGTAGGGATATCGAAGAGCGGCGGGCGGCGATAGGCCTACTGTACTTTTCCTCTCCATTTTACCAAAAAAAAAAAAAAAACTGGCGCATTCATAGAAAATAATGGAATTCAAAAGGGTTTCCTTGCTGGAGAAAGTGTAACATTTTTTCACTTCTTTTCTAAAAATTGGCGATTCCCAGAGGCTTTAAAACAGAAATAATATTTCGTAGGAGACGTTGTATTAATTTCTAATAATTTCCTTATTTTCAAACAGACCGAGTGCTGCCATTTTCTATTGAAAAGTGTAAAAAATTTAGATTTTTTTTCTATAAAAGATATCAACTTAGCATGAGTGCTCTCTGAAATATAAATTTTATAGCAGTTCTTTTCTTTTCTTTTTAATCAGTCTTCAAGTCTAGATTATTTTATATGAATACGGAATAAATTGTGTATGTTAAGGGTTCAGTTATTAAGGTTCTTAGTTTTTTAATATTTTAATATAAATTAATTGACTTTTTAATTGAAATTATTTTCATGCGATGATCATGAGCAGTAACATTGAATTACAGCAGGAAGTTCTGGAAAAAGTTATACAATACATCGAAATTTTATAATATTCCTTGTTCTATTTTTTTAAGAAAAAAGTTCTATAAACACGCAGGTTGGTATTTTCTTGACTTACCGTATGAAAAATTTAAAATTAAAAAAAAAAATTCAAGTTATTGGCTTAACCCGTTTCGAAGAAGATCGAGTTCTCATCAGATTTCAAAGTTTTCAGGTCCTAAAAAGCTTATCTGACTAATCCTAGGATTCCATCATTATGTCTGCAAGTGTGTTTGTGTATGTATATATGTGTTTGTGTGTGTGTATGTGTGTGTGTAAGTATGTCACCCGCTTATAACCTTAAACCGAATCAAACCAAACTGGGAGTGCTCTGAAAAGCATTCCTTAACCTGAACTTCCTGTGAATTCAAACCGATTCGAACTGGTGGATTTCAAAATAAATCAAAGTGGTTTTTTATAAAAACTTTTCAACGGTTTCATCGATTGATTCTTAACATTTAAAAACCACGTAGAACGGTACAGATCGAACCAAAGTCTGTTAATCTCTTCGTGAGATATCCTGAAGGAAGAAATTCGTGAAATGTGGTACTTTTTGGATAAACTCCAAAATCATATATCTGATCAGCTCCCAATTTTTTTATAGCAATCGAAAACAACATCAATCACCGATTATTACCAGCTTTTGCTGGCCTGAAATTACAGGAATGGCTTTAATGGCCAACATTTCCTACATATTATTTTCTATGAGATTGAAAAGCAACTTTAAACGTTGACATCTTTAAAAATATTTCAGCATATATAGTTATAAATAAATTGGTCACAACTGCAAATAAATGCCTTTTAAATTTAGCAACTTCTCTTGAGTTGGGTTCATAATTTGATAGCAAGAGGGATAACAAAACATTAACTTGGCTATCAAGGATATCGATATTGATTTAGTTGCAATTTTTTATGTATAAAGATATTGTAATAATGTTTGTAAATAAATATAAATATATTTAAAACTGAAACATTGTATCAGTATTTTGTTTCCTGCACTTTCTTTTGAGGAGAAAAAGAAAAATTTATGCCCAACAACTAAAAGTTGTTCTTGTATTCATACAGTTTTAATGAAATCATTAATGCGAGAATGTTTGTAGACCCAATATTTCTGCTCAACAACAATGCCCATTATTAGTAGAATAAAAATTAACTTAAATAATTTCAAAGAACAAAAAACAAAAGACAAAAAAAAAACCGAATGAATTGTTCATTAACATACAACAGGCCATAATTAAGCCCGCACAAACCACATGCGACAGCCAACGCCACCGATATTTTCAAACACCCAACAAACGCCACAACAAGATTTTGATGTCTGAAAGTTTTATCATTCATTTTATAACATCAAATCCCAGGGTTTTTTACAATTAAAGGCTTGCAGTTGCAACTGGAGAGGAGTCATTGGTCCCTGTGTCTTCTAAAACGATGATGGTCAGAATGTTGCTGTCAATGGTGGATGGCATAAGGACATGATTCGAAATTTTTTCGTTCCTCAATTACGTGGCATTAATCCTACTGATATGTGGTTTCAACAGCATGGAGACAGATGACAAACAGCAGACTGTACAATTAATCAAAGAAACTTTTAACGAACAAATAATTTCGCGTAGTTGCCCAATTAATCGGCCACCAAACACGTGTGATTTAACCCTATTCGATTTTTTTCTTGGGGATTCTGTTGAGTTACTTGACTAGGTCGATAAACTATAAGCAATTGAACACCTGGAAATCAACACTCGAAGAGTTAGCGGCGAAGTACGGCCGTAAATGATGCGAAAAGTAGCTGGAAGTTGGTGTTCCAGATTGCACCTTTTATGCGACAGTCGTGGCGGCCCCATGGCAGATCTCATATTTAAGCTTTAATTTCACAAAATTTTCTTTCAAATAAAGCCTGTTTCATTAATGTTAAAAATGGCAGCTGAAGACTAAAGCATTAAACACAATAACGCCAGCAGGCTGCACGAACAACGACTACAATCGTCGCCTCGTAGTCAGCTATTTACTATTTTAAGAACGACACCGCCATATCAATAACCATGAGTTGTTGTTTGTAGTAGAATTCTCTTCAAACGCCGCAAAACACCATGGACAATAACCAGTAGCCCTGATGCCTGTAGTAGTAAAAATAATCACTCTCATATACGCACATGGATTTTATTTTTGACAAGTTGTAGTCTGTAGTCTGCTGTTGTTATTGTGTTTAATGCTTAAAAGAAGACAGAAAATTTGTTGCACATACTTTTAGATTTTTTTACTTCGCCGGCGAATTTTTTGCTACTGGCATCGACGAAGGAGGGGGCTGTATTCTGCTCTTTTAGTACATGGCGGTGTTAATCGCTGTCGGCAACATTCAGCGATCAGTGCTAAGCCTTCGTGATTTAGACAGGCCGACAACAATTCATACAATCCTACATTAAAGTAGATCAGATAAATTTGACATCATATTCATGAGTGAGTGCAGTAAAATTTATATCACCTCGATCTAGAGTTGATAATAAGTCGCTCTCAAAGTATTAACCCATCGTTTTAGTTTACAAACTGGTGGCATTTTTGTACACTTTCGCAACAGATGCTTCTTGATACGAAGTGAAAAATTTTGTTCTCTATTTCAGATTAATTCAATTCGGAATGTCAACACAATATTGTTCACGACTATATCTCAATTCAATACCAGCCCCTTTAAAACTAGATTGCATACGTTTGTAAGCAGAATTATCAATCATGATTTCTTTGATTCCAAATCCAAATTGTTCGCTGGGTTTTCGCAATATAAGAACATGCATAAATGTTTATGCACATACAAAGTTATGGTTGTATGAACACGCCAATTTATTAAATTCTTGTACAGAGTTGGTGGTTTAAATTACACAGTGATTACGGTAGAATATTTTAAACGTCTGCCACCGACTGGCTGACTAACTTTACCTCCTCTGCCGCACTTCTAGTCACAATTTGAATGCAGCAACTTTTGAACGGCAACATTAAGTTCAATTCAATGAATATTTTAACGCTTAATAGAAGTCACAAAATACGTTTACTCGACTCGTAAATTAATTCCATCACAAGATACCCCACAACACAACGCAACACAACGCAACGCATAAGCAAAAGTATATGGTATAAAATAAAAAAAAATGTTACTCGAATGTCGTCAGTTGTCACCTTGTCTGACTTAATGTCAAACAAAATTAGTTTAACAACAACCACAAGAGTAAAAGTAAAAGTAACAGCAACAAAATGAGCAGCAAATTGTTGGCAGAGCAGGAGAGGAGAACAAAAGGCCTTAATTTATAATGTGAAAAGTGCTGGCACATGCACATATAGAACATACACACACACACACACCGGCCCAACTACACAAATTTCATGTTAAAAATTTGGTTTATTACACTGCAAAACATACGAGTACATCAGGCGAATTACATGGTTATTTAAACTGGAAGATAAATTTAATATGTTAATGCAAATGCGCTGTTTATTAACTTTATATATTGAAATAATTTACAAACTATCAACGTAATCAGATCATAATTGTGGCATTATTCTTATGCATTATGGTAAATCGGCAGGGGAGTATGTTGGCTTTATGTAAAAATGTTCTTGATAAAGTTACACTTTCGCTGAAGATAACAAAAGTTTAAATTAAAATGTTAAAAGCCTTTCACTGTGCATATGAAATATGTGATAATGGCTGCCCCGCTAATTTTGCTATCCCTCTCACGGTCATACTATTCTACCGATTTTTGAAATAATTTATTACTTAAAAGATACTTATTTGAAGATGTGCAGAATTTATGTAGCATTAAGATCGGTTCAATATTTTTCTATCTGCAAGCCTTATAAGTCGCTACAAATTCGCATGTATTTGTTGAAGGTCACCTCGCTTCTGCGATGATTTATACCAACGATTTATTTGTTTACGCAAGAAAGCCTAATCGCAAGGGCAAGCCCAGCTTTTATAAACAAGTGTTATATATGTGTAATTTAATTTGTAAATGCTGCTCAACCAGTGTTGCCACAAAGATATTTATAAGCAAAAAATTACAGTATCTAAAATTATCTAAACACGTGTTTTAATTGTGAGAAAAATATCGATATCAATAATCTTGGACTGATGGCAGAGAAAGTTCAACAGCACAAGACTTCTACCAAATTGTGGAAATTTACTTTGAGAAATATTTATCTGTTCGTAAAATATTTCCATATATTTTATGATCACCATATTTTTACTTAATGGGCAAAATATTTCTGTAATTGCTAATCCTTTTTGCATTAATTTTACTCTTCTTGGCTCCAAAACATTAACAAGAAACAAACAATTGAATAAAATAATTAAATTAAATATCAGCGTATAGAAGAGATCATGACTGCTGTAGTGCGAAATATTTAAGAAGCGCAACAAGCCGTTGTTACATTGAATGGCGAGCGTTATTCTGAAGAATGAAATTAGTTTGACATCAACGATATTTCTTATTTATTTTGGAGCAGCTCTCAGGGGATGACCCCTTCACATGCTGTGGATTGTGGTGGAAATAGAAAGCAGCGGATATTGTTGAGACGAAAAATGATTCGACGATAATTTATTTTACTTTTTATTTCGTCTGCGAATTTATTTTTTGATGCAGGTGCCCGCTTTTAAGTTTATGATGTTTGCAATCGCTGTTGCTGATGTTCCACAACCAGGGAGGGCTATGTCTTTTCCATTGAGACCAGACAACAACAATTAAAATAATCAGGTACTAAAGCAGATCACAAAAATTCTAATCGCTTTTCATGATCAATGGCGTTCTACAAAACATTTTAAAATTTTCCACTTTTATGCTAAAAAGTTGCTGATTAGGCGGACTTTTAAGACAAAAATTCGTGAGAGATGGTGGAATAATTTTTAATAAATTCAATATTTCCAAATGGTGTGGGGTTTTGCCATTTTTATTCAAAAAGTGTAAGAAATGTTGCACTTTTTTTACAAAAGCAACGAGTATGCTTATGGAATCGAACTCAGGATTTAGCGCGTTTAATATCGATTTCTTTTCTAGAAAATAATGCAACATTTTTCACACTTTTTAGCAGAAAATGGCAACATTTTCTGCCATTTCAAAATAAGAAATTTATTAGAAATGAGTCCGAAATCCCTCACGAAAAATAATCCCCCATAAAAAAATTTTAATCTATATTCAGGATGAATGGCGTGTTTCTTTCTGCAAAACGTGTAACATTTTTTAGATTCTATACTAAACATTTGCTGATTAGGCGGACTTTTAAGACAAAAATTAATTTTTATTAGAGATGGTTAGAATAATTTTTAATACATTCAATATTACCCAATGGTGTGGTTTTGTCATTTATCGATTTCTTTTCTAGAAAATAATGCAACATTTCTCACATTTTTTTAACAGAAAATGTCAACTTTTTGCCATTTCGAAATAAAATGAGTCCACAATTCCTCTTGAAAAATAATTTCTTTTGTAAGACTTTCCCAAACCGCCACTTTTTAGAAAATAAGTGAACTAATTTTAAATGTTTTCTACTTATCTACGATTTAGTGTAAAACAAAATTCCTGAGAGCTTTATTTCCAGAAGTGGTTCTGGTAAATGGTGCCTCCTTTAAAGAAACACTTAATATTTCCCCCACGTTTTCAGAGGTCACATAGAAGTGAAAGAAGAAACTAAAATACTTAATAGAAAACTAGAACGCCGCTACTAAATTTCTTAGAAATGATACGATAAAATAGTTCCTTTTCAGAACCACTGCTGACAAGGAATTTCGGTAGAAAACAACACTCTTCCACTGCCATCCCCATCAGTCTAGAGTATATCTCACGTTTAATTATTTCACTTTTGCTTGCTTTAAAACGTTTCTACGTCTGTCTCATTTGCGAAAAACAAAATTTAATAAAACTAAAGTAAACAATAAAAAAAGCCTTGGCAGTAAATTTACCACAACACGCAATAAAATGTTAAAAGAAATATTTAACAGCCACAACAGAAAAAAAACACACACACACACACTTTTTGTTGCACTTTTTCATAAAGAACAAAAAAAAACACAGGGTATTTAATGAAGCCCAAAGTGCTTTGCATGCATTTGTCAATTTAGCATGCCATCAAACATCCTTTCAATTGGAACACTACTGTTTTAAACACATTCCATTATGCGAGACAAATAAAAGGCTCCCTAAACATGTAAATAAATGCACCAACACACACACACACACACACACACATGCACATGCCAACATATGGATAGATGGATGGCTGGATGTGTGCACAACATGCAAAAAAGCCGACACTTTAACTCGGTGTGAGTCCTGGCTGCTGCACTTAAATGTTTTGCAAAATATAAATACAACTTTTTGCTTCTGCTTTTTATGAAAACATTTTAACAAGAGCATCATTAAAATTTTGAAAGATGTGCAAATGAACTGCAGCATTTATTTTCAAATCTAAAACTTTAACGACTTCATTTAGATGGTAAAAGCAAAAAATAATTTCTTTTCTGTTTTCAATTTACAAGTGCTTTTCTGCATTCGTGGTAAAAGTTTTGTCGACACCACCAACTTCAAGCCCCAGTGCGTGCTAAAAGATACAACCGATTTCATTTAGGTGTTACAACATTTTCATTATGCGTTGACAAAAGGCAAGAAAAAAAAAACAAAAAAAGAATATGAAAAAAACGTTGACAGCTTCAGCATGTGCTTGTCTATCGGTTTGTGTGAACGGCTGATAATAAGTCTTCTTATGATTTCTTTTCCACTTTCATGTCTCTCTGACGACTGCAAACTGTGCCTGATTAAATGCCTGCCACGGCTGACTGGTTTGTTTTTGTGGTTTGGTGCCAAAGTGTAATAAATCAATGCAGTAAATGGCATAAATGAGTTCTAGTGTAAATCATTTAATATTCTTCTGGCTTTTTTATGTCCCCCTCGTTTGACAGACAAACACCAAGTCCGCTCCGAAAGTTCTTTCTCTTGCTTTTGGCTTTTAATGACATCCAGGCATATAATTTTTTTATGTGTACGTTTGTAAAGTGTTTTTGTGATGTTTGTTGTGGTTGATTGTGTGATACGGCTGACAGTTCTTTAAACATTTAAGATTCAAATAAATAATTTTATAGTTGCGGCGTTGAATTTACTTCCGTTTCAATATTTTAGTCAATCAACAAAATTGTAAAAGAATTGATTTTTATAAAAATTCAAAACTCCAAATATAATAAAAATATGAGCTGTTGAGTGCAGGTGATTGCTTTACTCCCGGGACGGCAGACGGTGAATACCAGACATGATCGTTTGAAAAAAAAATTATATAAGAAATTTAATTTTGATTGATAAAATTACGAGAGTCTATTATTACGCTGTTATAAAACATAATTTTATTTAAAATTTCCTCTATTACACTCCTATAAGCCTCTCATAAATCTTATGAATGAGGGGGTAAATCTTTTATTTTGTTGTTAGAAGATTGATGAAAACCAGCTGTTCTTTGCACTGAATCCGACAACACTTTATTGAAGTTTGCGATATCGCAATTCAATGCTACATAATGAAACATACGAAAGCAACAGACAATAAAATTGAGCGCGCTTGCGATGCCACAAAATTTCGTAGCGCGACTCAAAAAATTCCGCTGCCATAAGCGCGTGTTTATAAAAATAATTTTGAATATATTTGGAAACAAAATTATTTATTAAATTAAAAAAAAAAAAACTTTATGAATTCTTTTCTTTTTCTAAAAATGAGTGTGTATGTGTATGTGTGTGTGTGTTTGTTTTCGCTACATATTTTGTTGTACACACGTTTCAGCATTTGTTTGGCATGATTATCACAATTATCTGTAATTCAAACGATAAATCATTTTTGTTTCCTTTTTTTGGAGAAGCCATTAAATTCTGCCTTTTTTCCTGCATTCGAAATAAATTGCAGTAAATTATGAAACAGGAAAAAAACAGAGTCGAAATATAAAAATCTTTATAGAAATTATTTCAAACAACAAATGTTTTTGAGAAAAAGATTTTAAAAATATGATATAAAAAACATTAAAAAGCCCTGCATTTTTGCTGATTCAGTTTAGAATAACAAGGGTTTGTGGGTGTGGCAGGAGTCGCAAGGTACGATAATATTAAAGTAAATATTAAAAACTTCTAAATGCGAATGAGGAATATTTTGATTCAGTCAAGTGTTTTTTGACTTAAACAGTTTTCAATAATATTGAACTCTGTGAAACGGTTTCACTTTAGAAACACGCATATAAATCAATATATTTTTCGTTAGTGTTAGTGGCTACGTTTTTCCGCCTTCCGCTAGAAATAATGAAAATTTTCCATGATCGGGAAGTTATTAGTTCTACCCGGTTTTGAAAAAAAAAATAGTTCCTACCAGATCTCCATTTTTTGAGGTCTTACGAAGCCTTCTTTTAATAATTCTGAGAACCCGTCACTAAGTCTGTGTGCAGGTGTATGTGTGTGTATGTTTGTGTGTATACTTGTGTGTGTATATGTGTGCGTGTGCATGTGTATGCGTGCGTGTTTGTGTAAGTATATGACCTGCTTACAAATTTTGAACAGCTGCACCGAACTAAATCAAACTGATGGCGTTCTGAAGAGCATTCCTAAATTGAAAAACTTGTAAGTTTCAACCTATTCGAATTATTAAACATTGACTTTTTTTCTAAAAAAAAAATGCAAAATTTTTTACACTTTTTTAAAGAAAATTTCAACATGCTGTCATTTGAAAATACAAAATATATTAGAAATGAATTCTACATTCCTCACGAAAAATAATGTCTGTCTTAAAACTTCTCTAAACTGGCACTTTTTAGAAAAGAAGTGACAAAATGTTGCATATTTTTTTTTAGAAAAGAAAACGTCAAAAATCTTGGAAAAAAGGGAATATTTCAAAGAGAGTTTTTGAGATAACTTTTCAACTGCTTCACTGTTTGATTTCAGAAATAATTCAGCCTGATTTCAACTCTGAGTGATCTCAACTCTTTTATTTAAATCGTAAGGCGCTCCAGAGCTTTGCGGTAAAAATTAGCGAGAAAATCTTTAATGTCAACCGTTTATCGTATATTTTGCTGGAAAATACTTGCCAAGAGTGGCAAATAGTTAAACCTTAAAGATTTAGTTTTATTGGTTAACAAAATTAATCGAACTGTGCAGCTGTAAATCAGACTACAAGCAAATTTTTAAAATATATAATTTCAAAAATTCCGTCGGCAATCAAATGTTTATTAATTCCAGTGTTCAACTTGAACAGCAAATTTCTACAAGATTTGAAATTCAAATCTTTTTCAACACCGTTTTTATTTTAACTAGATAATTGTGAACAGGGCGAAACGTAGAAGTTGCAAGTGGATAGTGTTTTATTTCATCTTTCAAAATGATCATATAAAAAAGTCATATTTTTAAAATGAAAAATATTTTTTATGGCTGTTACTGTTTCTTTTTTTTTAATAAAACGCCAAACATTAATCTTTTAAGTAAATAAATTATCAGACTTGAGACAACGTGTAATACGAACTGAACCGCTCACAAAAGAGCAAACAAACTTGTGATGGGGAACAAAAGGACGCAGTTACAATAATCATCACACATCATGACATTAAGTAGCCGTAACAGTAATACGAACAACAACAGCAGCAACAACAGCAACAACAACAATGCAGTTATGAAATAAAATTTACAATATTTTGTAAAAAAAAGACCAAATGCTGTGATGGCCAAACAATGGGGTGGAACACACACACACCATACAACATGCACTCACACATACAACCAAAAGAATACACGAAGAGTCTGTCAGAAAAATAAAAGGGACACTCTGAAACCTCTGCCAACAGAGATTTCGTTGCAGCATCATAAAATGTGTGATGCTGGAAGCCCATAAATATTGTTAATTTTCTTTCATTGTATTGGTGTCCCTGCAACAATACACTTACAAACATTTATTTACTTAACAAAACGGGTATTAATTTGGTCAAATATTTTAAGTCCGTGACAGTATAATGAAACACTTGAGATTAGCAAATGGCATCGGCATTTTGCTCTGCTCTTTTGTTAACATAAAAAAATATCTCTTATGTTTTTTTCAGGATTTTGAGGATTAACAAAAATTTTTGTTTTAATTTTTCACAGTGTTTGCAATTTGTTAAAACCATAAAATAGGCCATCTACATTAAGAATTACAATGAAATCCGCTTAAACCTTCAGAAACACAAAAGGTTCGCTCATGTAATTTTCAATTTAATTCCAAATATTATTTTCTTTTGGCACTGCTTTTCTTTTTCTAATTTTGATTCGATTTAAAGAAACAAAAACTAATGGTGTTCCCCTTAGTGGAAAATGTGTAACATTTTTTCGCTTCTTCTCTAAAAAGTTGCAGTTTGGAAAAGTATTAAAACAGAAATAATATTTCGAGAAATAATATTAAGAGACGTTGGACTAATTTCTAATAAGTTTTCCATTTTCAAATGACTTCATGTTCTCAGTTTGTCATAAAAAGTGCAAGAAATGTCGCATTCTTTTTTAGAATAGAACAAAACATAAAGGTGTCCCTGAATGGTATATTTTTAACTACAAGGAAAAAAATCGGAAAGTTCTTAATTCTACTTCGTTCTCAACAAATCCAGTTGTCATCAGATCTGAACGTTTTGAAGTGATCTGAACCTACTCTGATTAATTCTGAGAGCCCGTCACTATGTTTGTATAGGCAAGGGTGTGTGTGTATGCATGTGTATATGTATGCGTATGTGTGTGTAAGTTTTTGCCCCACTTTTAGCTTTTCAACGGCTAAACCGCAGCCGTTTAGTAGCGTTCTAAAGATAATTATCAAACTTAGATTTCCGGTGCATTTAAACCGATTCGAATCGTTAGATTTCTAGATTTAAAAATATATTAGAAAAAATTATTTTTCAAAATAATTTCCTTAGAATAACTTCTCACCGCCTTTTCAGCTCGATTCCACAAATTAGTCAGCGCTTGACACGTTCCTCGCCTTAAATCGGGTCGAAATCGGTTAATCCATTTGTGAGATAACCTGAATGATATAATTCGAAAAATATATATTTTTTAATGCTCTCAATTCTTTTATGGTTATCGAAATCTATATAAATCACTGCTGGGAATCACCCGCATGTGGCAATCGGTTGGCTTAAATATTAAAATAGTAACGCTTTAGCTCGGAGATTTCAAAAGTGTAGAAGAGCACAAAACCAGCTGCCACGTGGGAATCGGTTGACTTAAAAATTAAAATAAAAGCAAAGATCTTAAAAGTATAGAAGAGCATAAAACCAGGTTGCGACATTGTTGCGGTTTAAATTACAGGGAAGTTACAGGAATGACCCTTTTGGGGTCAATATTTTTCCGGTTTTTTTTGGGTAAAAAATATATTAACAAAAATCGATATCGGATGAAAACAACTCGATTGGTTTATGAGGCAAAAAAGCCCATCTATAAGTAAAAAGTACACACATACATATACAGTTTATATGTGGGCATGAGTGTACACAAATCCCTCCTGCATTTCACAGTTTCTTTAAAATTTTTAAACATTCGCCGGCTCTTTCATTTCGCCAAGTGTTCCTTATCTCGAAATCAGTTGTAAGTAATTTTTCTTCAGTTAATGCAATAAAATATTTTATAATTACCGCTTAATGTGTGTTGCATAAACAACAATTTATGTTAATGTTGCAACAACTTGATGATCATGCTTTTTTTTATGTTGCAGTAGATTTTCTAAAGCGAATTTCTTTTTCTTTTTTTTTATTGAAAACGTCATGCAATCGTTGTTACTTCTTGACTACTTTTCCCACTTCTGACTGCGAGTAAAGATTTTTATTTAAAATTGTAGCACCTTTTTATGAAATGCAATAACAATTTGAAAAGTCGTGCATTAAGAAGAGTGAGTGATAGAAGAAATGAACAGAATAAAAACTTTTACACAATTTTCTTTGAATTACACTTCAACTGAAAACAAGTGAATTGCGCAAACACCAAAAGCGAAGGCAGAAAATAGTTTATTAAATGATGTTTTAGAGCAGAAAGGTGGCCAGATCTTGAAGAGAATAACAAGTGCAATTTGAAGATAAAATCAATTGTCAGGCAAGACGTTTAATTTGAACGATCTCTTATCTTGTTGTTGTAGTTGATGTAGGAGTTTGCCGCATCCGATTTTTTTTTTAAATTAAGGCCGCTTAATTTTTGCACTTCTTTTTTTGAGCAATCGATTTTAAAAAGACAACTAAAATCAGGTTCTCGTTTTTTATCAAGATATAAGAATCGTATAGAGAAATAGAAACCTGTTGTTGTTGTTGATTTTCGGCTTAAATTATAGGGCTGTTTGTTCCCATTGATGCTAAAAATGTCGGAACATATTTCTATTGCACACATCTGCATAAAAATACCTCTCAAACGAAAGTATTTGGTTATTATTGATTGACAGTAAAATACTTAAAAATGCACCACAGTAATATGGGGTTCTGTATAATTACAAAACTTGTCATATAGTATTCATTTTGTAAAGTAGAGAACATAAGACTGCGATGACTTACATCACAAGTTCGACTCCGCACTCAGTCATATGAAAATGATGGCGGATTTTGTTTGATTAACAGCAGTGAATGGGTTGCGTTAATTGTTGTCCGCTTGGCTCAATGACGAAGGCATCACACTCGTCCCTAATAATATTATGGCAGCGATTAACTCGTCATGTTGTAAAAGAGCAGAATACAGCACCTTTCTTCGTCGGTACGTGCAGCAAAGTAATGAAAATAATTGCAACAAAGCTTTGCAGCTTCTAAAAATGTTAAAATTTAATAAGAAAATTACTGAGATTTTTTCAAAATAAACGGGAAGGAAAATAAGAACAAATTATTTTGAAATGTTTTCAAAACTGAGTTCTTCCAAACATCAATTAATAATAAAAAAATCAATAGTCTGTAATAGTAAAATACTTTTATATTAATTTGTTAAATTATGAATTATGATTTATGTCCTGAAAAAGGATAACGAAATATCGACAGTAGGAATTCTAATATTATTTTATAAAAATGTGAATTCAAGCCCACTATTAAAAGTATTATAATTGGAAATATTAAACTATTTTGATTATATAAAAAATGTCCTGCAGAATATATCCAAAGGACGTATTATGAACAACAAATAAATTTAAAGTTATCTAACAAAAAACAAAGTGATCTCAAGCTCCTTATTGAAAACATGCAATTGACAATCGAAAGAGCGAAAGATTAGCCAGCAAATCGTTTTTAAAATTAAACTCTACTAAATAAAAGAAGTTTGCCAAAGAGACAGCAGAATATGATATATAGGGTCCGCAATCTAACGTTTTTTTTTTCAACTAGTGCTTATTTCGACAGATAATTCGTTTTATCCTTCCGCTGAACGAATATGGTTGTGTATACGCTTGAACAACGCTGGGAAATATTGCCTGCGATCGACTTACAGAAGATGCAGATTTTGCCACAAAAAAAAATTATCTTCTCAGATGAAGCTCATTTTAATCTTGGCTGGTATGTAAACAAGCAAAATTTTCGCATTTGGGGCCCAGAAAACCCGCACGTATATATTGAAAAGCCGATGCACCCAAAATGAGTCACTGTTTGCTGCGCATTTTGGTCCAGAGGCATAAATGGGCAATTTTTCTTCGAAAATGAGCAAGGAGTGGCCGTTACAGTCAATGGCGTTCGTTATCGGGCCATGTTGAACGAATTTTCGTTCACAAAAATTGAAGAGCAGGATATTAGCAACATTTGGTTTCAACAGGACGGCGCTACTTGCCACACAGCCGAAGTTATACTCGTTGTTCTGCGCCCTGTTTTTGAAGATCGTATTATCAGCCGCAGAGCTGAGTCGTTTGGTCACCTCGGAGCTGCGATTTGACACCGTTGGACTATTATTTATGGGGTGCCGTCAAAGATAAGTATTACACCGACAAGCCGGAGACAATTGACGCTTTAAAGGACAATATTCGTGGAGCCAGTGGTGAAATACAGCTGCACACAATCGATAATGTGCTTAAAAATTGCACCGATCGTGTAAGCAACTGCATGGCCAGCCGAGGCAGCCATTTGAATAAAATTGTTTTCCATTATTAACCGGAAGGATTGTACTTTCAAATAAAAAAAGAAATTTGAGAAAATACTCAGTAGTTTTTTTTTTATAGCATTTTCAAAAAAAAAAAAAAGTTATTTGGCGGACCCTGTATATCCTCTAGAGCTGCAGAGCTTAAAATTAAATTAAAACGCAAATCAACGCTAATAATGAAGCCGGTTGCGCTGGTTGCTTTAAGGCCAGCTTGACTGCTTCAGAAAAAGTAAAACTCTGAAGGTCTTAAGAACATCTTCGACTAACGCCGGCAGGTCCTACTCCTATATTTGTTTGAATCCTGTCTCTCATATTATTCTTTGAAATTGTATACGAAAATAATGCTATGTCGGATATGTATGGCAGGACATGACGGATACGTGGATATTTGCGATGCATATTGACAGTCTGTAAAAGACGTGTCCGATAACGTAGCGAACATTGTCTTTTAAGGTGTCAATCATACCCAGATGCGGACACATAAAGAAAAGTCCTTTTTCAGGAGGTTGTTTCTGGGTCTCCACAAAGTTTCGTGTAGGCATACAGCAGAAAAGAAGAAGGGATTGGTTTAATGGAAACAGCATTCGACACAGCTGGTGACGGTTACTGCAAGTGCAAAGGCATTTGAAAACCTCCTCACTCGCCGAAAGGTAGAGAAAACTTCACATGCACGTCTTCAACAGACTGTCAGTGGGCATCGCAAATATCCACATATCCCTCATGTCCTGACATACAAGTCCGACATGACACTATTTTCATATACAATTTCAAAGAGGAATATGAGAGACAGGATACAAAGAAAAAGATTCTTTCATAAGTAGGACCAGCACTCAGGACGTGACTCTTACAAAAGCAGTGCATTGTGCACTAGAAAGGAGAGGATAGTTTTAGGAGGACAATTGAAGACAAATTAGAAGACACAGAATGTCCTAGTAATTATTTTTACTTCCCGGAGAATTTCTTGCTACTGCTCTTTTAGTACATGACGCTGTTAATCGCGGGCGGTATTGTTCAGCGGTCAGTGATATGCCTTCGTCGTTTAGACAAGCAGAGAACAATTAATTTAATCCTGCATTAAAAATCCGTCACCATTTTCAAATTTTCAAGACTGAGTGCAGAATCGATCTCGGTATTTAAGGCATAATCGTCTTGTGTTGACTACTCTAGCCAACAGTACCAAATTTTTATTTTAATGTCATATTCGGAAAACAATTTCTATTATTAAAGATCGTCAATGGTCACCTTTACTCAGACGTCCGCGTCATAGTTTTAAATAAAAATATTTTACAATTGTTTGGGATTTTATTTGTATTGTCTTCTGTTTTTTTTTTGTACTCTGCACATTTGAGGTCATTCATAGTTAAAAAAAAACATTGTTTATAAGAAAAAAATAAAATAAATTTTAAAGAATGCAACATCACAACGTCATCATCCGCCTCATCACAGGCCAGTTACGTTTTTGCTTTAAGCTTTTTATTAGTTTCAAAGTATTTATTTCTCGCAGACTTTTTTTTCGCTGTTGAATTGTTCTTGTTTTTATCTTCTTTTTTTTACCATATTGTTGCAACAATATGCTTTTGTTGTTGTATATGTTGCATTATTCATAAACGATGCCAAAAGAGCAAGGCTGGCTGCTACGTGATGTATGTGTGTATGCATGTTGTGTGTGTGTGTGTGTCTGTGTGTAGCTGTGACTGATTGCATACAAACAAATGGAAAATGTTGTTTACCTGCAACTCGTTCGTCATCGACAATTGCCTTCAAGGCGCCAAATCAAAATGTTTAAACAAAAGCTCAACTCCACCGATTTCATACTTGTGCGCAAGCCGGCATTTTTTCAATTCCAGCTTCTCTTAGCTAAACAATGAACGTGTATTTAACAATTTTTCATGCTTTCAAGTACAAGTTGGCATCATCATCATAGTAAAACCTGCACGTACTAGAACCGACTAAAGAATCTGTGCATGGGCATGTTGTTGTTGCTTTAGAAAATTGAATAGTTTTGGGTGACACAGAAACATTTTGGGGGAAATACATTTAAAGAAATATTCTAAAGAATTTATTGCCGAAAGTGGAGTACACTTCAGCCAATCGCTGAGAATGCGTACGTATTTCTGCTGGTGTAAATTGTATTCAGTCTGGGCAATTTAAGGCTTCCGTATCCTGTTTGAAAGGGACTAAAATAAATGTAACACAACATAATTGTTCCGATCTCAAAAGTAATCTTGTGAACTACTGAACTCGATATATAGAAAATTCTTAGAGGAGAAATTAGATGTGCAGAATATGTCTACACTGTTTCCTAGGCGTCCATTTTTAGTTGGAGAATACATGGTCATTGCTGACATGTCCTGTGTTGTATGTACGCATGCTTTTTATAATTGGGGGACTCATAACGAATGATATCATGTCACATTTTCATAAGATTTTATACTAGTTTAAATATATATATTTTTTACTTTCACTTCAATGAAATTTTAGTCAAATGTTTGTTTTGGCTTTGGTTTAATATGTTACTTTTTCGATAGCTTTCCCAACAATATTTTATTTTCACTTATAAAGAAATTTTTATTAATGAAATAAATGCAATTCAGTGTTCTATGGAGCAATTCAATTTGAGGATGCTGTTGACTAAAGTGGTGGACACAAGACTACGATGCTTTAGATGTCGAGTTCTTCTAAGCACTGAGTCATATGAAACTGGTGACGAATTTTAAGATTTGCATTGAGGCCGGATTGTGTTAATTGTTGTCTTAATGATGAAGTCACAGCACTGATTGCTGAACATTAACGACAGCGATTAACACCTTCGTTTAGTAAAAGAGCAGAATACAGCACCCTTCACCGTGGGTACCTGCAGCATAATGAAATTTGCGGGCAAAAAGTATAGAGTTACAAAAAAATTTAACGTGGAGTCGAACTCGGCATTCTAGGCATTGTAGTCATGTGATCTCTGCTTCAGCCAGCAACACCCTCATTTATGAGCTGGCGGCGACATCGGGACGTGCTTCTTCCCAAAATGAGGTTGCCTAAACAATAATCTCGAATAGTGTTCGCTATCACGATACAATGGCGGACTTATTATGTCCAGAAATCGAGTATATAGACCTGCACGATATTTGATTCCTTTAGTCACACAGTCAACGAAATGACGGCTCTTTTACGCTAGAAATTCAATGGCCGTGTTGTCTCACATCGTGGCGATGTCATATGGCCACCACGATCATGTGATTTGACACCTTGGAAAAAAAGTGTACGTCCATGAGCCAAGAATGATTCAAGCGTTTGAGGCACATTATCGGCATACAACCTTGATACTCAATTATCTGTCAGAGTTATTTAAAATATGAACCATCGGGTCGTAGCATGCCACCGATGCTGTGGCAAGAATTCGACCAAGAATTTTGTATCCTGCCTTCATAACATAATAAAAGATATGTATAACGAAAACTCCCTGGAAACTTCTTGTTTTATTTACAATTCACCTCGTGAACTATCTTCTATACAGACTTTTTTATTATTTTAATTTATTACATCTCGATTGAATTTATCGACCATCATCGGGTAGAAGAATGCCATCCAAACCGTGAGGAGAGTGGGGCCGATATTTTTATTTCACACCTAATTGTCCTGGATCCTTCCGCCATAATAAAATATATTGAAGTAGATCTGCAAAAACTATTCGTTTTATTTACTCTGAACATCGTGCATAATGGCTGGGCCAGCCTTCATGAAATTAGTAAATGAATTTATGTAATCCTCTTGCAATATAAGTGCTTTGTCACATACGATAATTTCTCCCCAAAGCGTTAACATAGTTTGAGACGACGCAAGTTAGAACATCTTTCCTAAAACTGAGCTGGATTCGAAATTGCAAACATCTCTTTTGACAAGCAAAAGTGATTTTCGCCGCCTTTAACTTTAATCAGCTTTTGGCAGTTTTTGGCATAACGCACACAACCATCAGGTTTCGCTCGAATGTTAAATATATTAATAACTTTAATACACATAGTTTTTATTTTTATTTTATATGTCTTGTGTTGATTTTAAGAATAATGATGATCCCAGTTTGCCAGCTCTTTAAAGATTTCATTTGATGTCTGCGTTTCGTTTCGTGGCAACGATGCTGATGATGATGACGTTGATGAAGCATAACAAACAGCGATTATCTCCAAGCAAAACGACGACTACACAGCGCAGCAAAATTTCATAAAATCAGAAAATAAAATCAACACAAAAATTGATTGATTTGCTCTCGCATCGTCGTCTGCTCTGATCCAAGTGCCACAATATTTCGTCATTTAGCTTTTACAAGCAGCATTAAGAAACAAACGATTTTTATATGAAAAAAAAAAATAAAATAATAACAAACAAAAACAAGTTTAGTTTTACATTGAATTTCATAAGGACAGACATTTTTTTTAAAAGCTTATAAAATCACTGGCTCGACTCAATCAATGATTAAAGCTGAATTCATGCCAATAAACGTAAAACACTTAACTGCTTCGGTATGTGTGTTAAACATTTTTAATTAAAAGTAGTTTATTTACTTCGATTAAAATGCAAGTATTGAAAAATTTAAAACAAACAAAAAAACAACAACAACAATCCAATTTGGAATATGTACTCGTACGCTTTCATATTTATTTTATCTGTTGCTGTTGTTGCTGCTATTTCGAAAATGACTTAACGGCTTGATTTAAATCTGCATGTTGGCTTTTATTACTATTAACAACAACTTTAATTTACGATGCGATATATTCACAATTTCATATTATTTTAATATTTTACTGATGCAAAGTCTGCAGTCTAATATTTATTTAAAATGTTGCAAAAATTCCTTTGATTTCGTTTGTCTTGGCCGATTTAACAGAGACTTTAAAACATTGTTAATATGATTGGAGGTTTTTATAACTTTTTCAGCCAGCGAATGGTGTTGAAATAAAATTTTTATGATCTAAACTTTGCTTTTCTTTCGCGAAGAAGCGAAGAAGTTGCCAGATATTAATTAAACAGTGTTCTGGACGGCTAAACGAGAAATAAATCTATTTGGTCTGAGTTCGTACTATCAGTTAAGAAAAAGAAGATCAACGTGTAGATTTCAAAAAACAGTGTCTACATGATTTTGTCAGAATGAAGCAGATGTGACAAACACCAGGAAATAGATTCAGTTGCAAAATAAGATTCAGTTAATTGAAAAATGAATTAAAAACTGTTAGACATTAACTGGCTGTAAAACAGTTTCGTAAGCCATCATCCTTTGGCACGAACAACATTTAAAACCGACACAAATTGTAAGAAGTTGACTTTGTTTTGACGGTTATTTGTGTGACAGCAACTTGTCATTGAAAAAGTGCGAGAATTGGGAATATAATTCTACAACGGTTTTTATTAATTATAAAATATATTCACTTAATTTTATGAGTCTAAATCGAATTGATATTTTTAAAGAAAATCTTTGAAAATAGATTTTTAATGATTTTTACGATTTCTGTTAGTGTTTCTTGCAACAATTTTTTAATTCATTTCAAAATCTTTTTGTCAATTAATTTTCCAGATTTAACAAATTAAAATAATAAAAAAAAGTCTTTATAGAAGATAGTCCATGAGGTTAATTGTAAATAAAACAAGAAGTTTCCAGGGAGTTTCCGCTATATTTTTTATTATGAAGGCAGGACTCAAATTCTTGGTCAAATTCTTGCCACAGCATCGGTATCATACTTCGACCCGATGGTCCATATTTCAAATAACTCTGACAGATAATTGAGTGTCAAGGCCGTATGTCGTTAATGTGCCTCAAACTCTTGAATCATTCTTGGCTCATGAACGTACACTTTTTTTTCCAAGGAAAGAAGTCCAGCGGTGTCTCAAATCACATGATCGTGGTGGCCAATAGACATCGCCACGCCGTGACGGCTATTGAATTTCTAGCGGAAAAGAGCTGTTGTTTCAAACACTTTTAATACAATATAGTCGTGATAATTCTTTTTATCCAAAATCTTATTTTAAAATCTTTTTTATAAATTTTTTTTGCTTATGAGGACCAGCAGTGCATGTCCCGGAATTAAGAAGCAGGGAGGACAGAAAAAGGCAGATTATGGAGAATTTACGGCAGCTATTTTTTAATTTTACTTCGCCTGTGAATTATCTGCCCCAGTCACTGACGTGGCTTGCTAATCTTGTGGCATTCCGGTTTTTCTCAAGCTACACGAGGTCTGCAGTGTACTGCTTAATCGTTAGCATTAACTTTTATAACAAAATTATTTTGGATTAACAAGAAGTCTAAATTGATTTCTTTTCTAGAAAATAATGTTACAATTTTTAACCCTTTTTCATAGAAAATGGACACAGTGTGCCATTTAAAAATAAAGAATTTATTCCTGGAGACACATGATTTGTGTATTAAAGTTCTTGCAAATGTGCCACTTTTTCGAAAAGAAGTGCAACAAATCTCTCTAATTTTAATTTCGTACTGATTCTTATGTTTTAAAAATCTTTTAAAAATGCAAAGTGATCAATTGAAGTGCAACAAATGTTACACTTTTCTAGAAAAAAACACGCCACTAGTTCAACACATCAATCATTTTGTGCTCTTGTTACTTCGAATAATTTCTATTTATTAAAATTGGACAATATTTATGAAGCCTTTAGAAGCCGTAAATTGTAACTTTCAACAGAATATAAATTTATTATCAGTCGCAAGGCAGCTGTGATTCGGTCAAAGTCAAGCCTGGTTGGCATTTATTTATTAAGTTTAGCCAGATCATTGATCGTTTACTATCTTTCGGTAGTTCTGCGTCTCACTCATACTAGTTAACTTCTACTCCTGAGATAATTGTATAGGATTATGGTTCTTTTGAGGAATGTTTCCTGGTCAATTACATTGTCACTTTTTATGTGGAGCCTGGAATCGTGTACAGTCGGTCATAGTAACGAATGAAAATGCAGGGATAGTGTTGAGAGGATAGATAAAGACAGTTTATAAAGAATTTAGGGCAGATATTTTTAGTTTTTATTTCGTCGCCGGTGAATTATATGCTACAGCCACTGACGCATTAGGCACTGGCTTTGAAACGTAGTTGGCATTTTTCGCAGGGTATTTTTCCAACGGATATTTATTTGCAAAAAATTTTCAATACAAATAAAATAATGGGGTTCTGCAGTTTTGCTTGCTTCCATCCGCTTTGCATTGCTGCAGTCTTGTCTATTGGCGGCCAAAAAGGTTTGACACTTCGAAGTAGTTCGAATATATGAAATTCTGGATTAGATTCAGTGTTTCCTTAAGCAGGCCCAATATTTATTATTGTTTATCTAAAAAAGGGTTTCTAAAGTCCTAAATATGAATTCTACTAGTGCTTTGATCGTGTAGGAGTTAAAAGGACACAGGAAGGAAGACGAGAAGGCAGAGAATTAGTTGCAGCCAGTTGTTATTCTTTATATTGCCGGCTTAGTTTTGCTGCAGTACCGACAAAGTTTGACCGAACTCCCATTTATATAACATGTTCGCTCTTGACGACAACGGAAACACTGTTTTATTTTCTTAAATTTATTTATTTATTTTCCTTTGATAGCTTAAGGAGAAAACATAATATTTGTGCATGTTGATGATAAGTTGCATGTTGCAAATATGACGCTAAGCGCCAGCTTGTAAATTTTTAAACTTTATTGTTATTGTTATTATTATCTCCGGACGGTCCAGCCAACAACTAAATGTGCATGTGTTTATACACGCACAAACACACGCATGCAAACAGCCACTTAATTTTTGAATTATGCCACATTTTTACGTTTTAGGGCACAGAGTCTTCAGGAAATGGCTCGTAAAACATAATTTTCTGCAAAATGTTTGCAAAACGCAAAACAATGTTGCATTTGAATGCAGCATCAGTTTCTTGGGATACTTTTAATTAACTCAAATAAGAAACGGCAGACCGAAGCGTATGAATGAAATAACAAAAGGAAAAGGAATCGTATTGAAGAAATATGTGGAGTTGGGTGTCAAACAAATTTGTCATGTCAACATGTTGTCAATGGAAATAAGACGACAGTTGATGTACTGCCGTGGGGATCAAAGTTTATTGAAATAGTTTTTATTATTTTTTTACTATTTTTTGTTTTTATTTTCTGCAAGTCACTAAAATACCGCATTTTAAACTTAAACTTGATACAATGAATGAAATTGTTGGCAAAAAAAAAAAAAATTAAAAAAAATTAAATTAAATGGAAAAAACTATTCTGATTTCATTGTTAAAGCCGAAAGGTTTTTCTCTGCTTGACTTTTGAGATTTTAAAAATATATTTTGCGGCAAGTTATTTGCATGCAACAAATGCAACAACATTAAATAATTGTACACCGCATTTACATTTCTGCAGCTCCATTTACTGCCAGCTACTCGCTCTTCTTATGCTTTTTTAGAGAAAAAAAAAATTGTCGCAAAATATTTGCTTTTTCTTTTTTTTATTGTAAATTTAGTGCTCGAAGAAAAGTGGGCGTTGCAACATTTTGTGCTGGTATTTTCTATTTTAGTGCAACAGCATGGAGATACGAGTATCGTTGAAAATTGAATTGAAAATTTTTGTTCACGTTTTTCTTTCTATTTCATTGTGGTTGTTTGCTTACTTCGATATGTAAGAGTGGGTATGTGTGTGTGTGTGTGTGTGTGTGTGTGAGATTATGCGGAAATACTTTTTTCAAAATACCGAACAAACAAAAAATTATTTAAATATATTCATGTATTTACAATTTTATGCATGTTGGCATTTTTTGTCCGCAAGTTGTTTTAATTTTATACATTTTTTTTGTCTTCATTTATTTTTATTTGAGTTTAAGTTTTATTGGTATTTATTTAGAAATTCATTTTAAAGGCTGCAGCCAACCAACCAACACAGATAGAAAATTATCTTGTAAACGCCCCTTTTTTCTATTTTTCTCTAATGAAATATTGGCAAGTTCCTTGAGTCGTTAAATTTTACAAGAATTTACATCATAAAATATTGAATTTTAAAAGTGCATGAAAATCTTAACGCTACGAAAAAGGCACAAGAATAATAATATCGTGCATATATTATAAGGAAAATGTAGTCATGGGCCTAAGTAAATACACTGTTCCGAAGAAGGTTGGATACTCCCACAAAAATTTACTACCCCACATGTGTTCATGTTAATATCAGGATAACGAAATTTGTACATTCCAAATTTTTTAATTGGCGTAACTAAAAAATTTGTCTGCGCTGGATTAGGGACAATAAACTATTTCTCGGTTTGCAGCACAGAAAATATTAGCACCAAGAAATTATTATGTGAGACGAATAGGATTGACGTTGCCCAGGATATTTTTGCCAAGTCATTGAAATAATATCCTGCTATTTATTATTCCTTCATTCGTCTCCACTTTCTGTAACTATTTTAGGACAAAACATTAAACCGCGCTGAAAAGGTCGTATTATTTTATGATTTAATTGTATGAGGAACAACAAAATTATTTTAGACTGCTGTGAAATGTTAAGACAATATGAATGAATAGCCCACTGTGCGAAATGCACATGGAGGGAATATCTTAAATAAAAATAGTTCTTTTTCAAATTTGTTGTAACATTGTGCTGTTGTTTATTTAAATTTCAGATACTGAAAATGTCAAAACAATAGTCACCTCGATGTGTTATCGGAGCTATAGAAATGGTTCAATATATAAATTAAAGTGAATTAAACATATTTTATTTACAACAAAATTATTATTTCCTCATCTGTTCTCAACTATTTCAACAAATCCAGCCAATAAATAGAATATTCCTAAGCCTGAGACCGAATTACCGCATTCGATACCGATCGAAATTTCAATAAAATTGATATGGAAATTTCGATCGATATGGAATGCCATAATTCGCCCCCTGGTCTCATATTTTTATGAAGGGACTCAAGTTTAAATCATAATAAAACAATTTCTTTAATATAATTTATGTGCTGATTCTCCTTTTCCAAAATCTTACTAAAAAATTCAAACGGATCAATTGATTAGAGTCGGCAAAAAGCCAAGCAATTGTAGAACAAAACCGTAAGACAATAAAAAAGGAAAATTGATCAGTGATCAGTGACCAGTGATCAGTGACCAGTGATCAGTGACCAGTGATCAGTGATTAGTGACCAGTGACCAGTGATCAGTGATCAGTGAACAGTGATCAGTGATCAGTGACCAGTGACCAGTGATCAGTGATCAGTGACCAGTGATCAGTGATCAGTGATAAGTGATCAGTGACCAGTGACCAGTGATCAGTGAGTTCTTGTTATGACTTTGATATTTGCTTTAGACTTCTCACTTATTAAAGTGGAAGTTAGAAATAAATATCTTGAGTTGTTCTAAGAAGTGTTGGGTAAAGGTTCCCAGCTGATCTGCATTTACCCCAGTGAAATGCGCACAGGAACCCGCTAAAACCCCTCAATTGATCGCTTTAAATTTCTTAGCAACGTTTTGGGAAAAAAGAAGCAGCACTTAATTAAAATTAGAGGGGCTTAAAAAACGACAATTCCCCAAAATATGTTGAATTAATAATAATTTGAAGGATATATCATTTTAATATCAATGAAACGGACTTAATTTGAAAGAAAGTTTTATGAAATTAAAGTATAAATATGATTTCTGCCATGGGGCCGCCACGACTGTCGTATAAAGGCCGCAATCTGTAATACCAATTTTCAACAACTTTTCGCAGCATTTGCGGCAGTATTTCGCCGGTAACTCTTTAAACGTTGATTTCCAGGTGTTCAATTGTTTGTGATTAATCGAGGTGGACAAATGTCTACACATTATTCGAAAGAAAATAATTTAATAGGGTTAAAACACTCGGTCTTGGTGGTCATTCAATTGGGTCATTACGTGAAACTATTTTCTCATCAAAAGTTTCTTATAGTAAATCAATTGTAGAGCCTCTTGTGTGGAATGCGGCTCCGTCCTATGGAAACCATATATCAGCAAGATTAATGCCACATAGTTGAGGTACGAAAAAATTACGAATCATTTTCCTGTTCCGTTCACTATTGATAGTAACATTCTGACCATCATCGTTATTAAAGGCATGTGGGCCAATGACTCCGCCCAGCCTGTAGAGCGCACTAAACAATAATTTTCTGTGGATTTGTGATGCTTGTGTTTCGACAAAAGCTTGTGCATTCTCTTCACTCCAAATGCCACAATTATGCTTATTTACATACCCATTCCACCAGAAATGGGCCTTATGGGGAAATAACATTTTGTAAGGATCAGTTTCACAAATAGAATAATTATTTTTATTAAAACTTTCATTAATTTGAACGCTTTGCTCCGGTATAAGCCGATTCATAATGAAATTTCAAAGCAAACTAAACAAAAAACAACCATCAGCTGTTAAATGGGTGCTCAAATAAAGCAATGATGCCAACTCAAAGTTGTGACACTCTAAAAATAACACACGTTATTAGCAATACACTAAAAGTTCAAACCTCTTCTCAGAACGCAATTTTGTACGAAAACTAACAACAACAAAACGAAATACAACGCGGTATAATTATATGATTGGACAACACATACGACACTAATGGAGGCTTGTGATTTGCACAAATCTGCGGTATAAATTACAAGTACAAGTTCTCATATGATAGTCGAATGTCGTTATAAACAAACATTTAACGCTGTAAAAAAGCGACTGACTGTCTGTCTCCCGGCAGCACATGCAAATTAAGAAAGAAAAACGACTAAATCACTCTGAACGCTGCTCCATAGCTTGGAGCGAGCAATCGAGTGCCTATTCAGCTACTGAAACTGAACACTCTGTTCGATGACCACTTCATTTAAAACACACACCGACACACATAAAAAAAGCAAAAACAAAAAAGCTTTTAAATGTAGAAAATTTTGTAAATAACTATTTCTGGCAAAAATAATTTATTAGTTTTAGTTGGTATTTTTTACAATAAAAATTGGTAACAGCCTTAAATGCCAAAACGGAAAGCTACTGGTATTTTAAATGCAAACGGGTACTAAATAAAAATCGCAAACCATTTTGCTTTAAATATTTACCCCCTCTCAAAACAACTGAACGGCCTGCTAACGAAGCAACTAACCGCGATATTAAGTAAAAAATTGAGTCTAAATTCAGTTTAAATCATGTTTGTAGAAAGAGAAAAAAAAACAGAATATGTAAAAGAAAAATGTTTTAATAAAAACGGCGACGTATTTTATTTTATTTTAATTTTTTGTTGTTGTTGTTATTGCTTCAGCTTTTTTTCCTCTCCTTTTTTGCATTAAGAAAAACTTCATCAGCAGAAGTAGCAGCTACAGTAGCCGCTTATGTTGAGGTTAACCCACTTGTATTTCACTTCATTTAGATAAATTTTGCAGCACTTACACACACACACACACACATCCATACATATATTGCGATGCAAGATACGTTTAGAATGCGCAAATGTGAATTTAATTTCAGCTGCCAACTGTTTAAATGAATGAATGGAATTGAATGAAAACGATGAGTTTGAATTTATGCAATTTTTGTTTTCATTTCTATATCTTCTTCTCTTGCAAAAACAAGAGTACAAACAAATTGTTTATGCAAAACATGTCAGTTTGCCACAACAGAGTAGCAACCGACAACCGACAACCATCGCAAACGATTTTATTTTATATGTTTCCTATAACCGCATCACCGCAATGCCACCACAAACATATTGAACGATACTTCTTGTTCCCAATACAACAAGTATTTGGTGCAGTTCTCAAGGAGGCATTCTCCTTTTGTGCCTTCAGTTAAAACTGCGGGATACAAATGCCCACATAACGCCATTCCAACATGTGTGACCAATAACGAGCACAACCCGCAAGATTGCAGAGCTTTAATGCTTCATCCAATTGCCTGAATGAAGGATACAAATCGTAAATGATTATACTTAAATACGTTGGCTGCTTTCTTGGCTGTCTGTCTGCCTGTCTATCTGGCGAGTTGTATTTATAAATATATTTTTAAGGAGTTAATACGCGTGCATGTGTAGTGTCAAAAGTCAATAGGATGCTACACCACGAACAATATGATCGGGCAATCGTGGGTTTATTTAATACGTGAAACTTTTCGCAGAGGTAGAGAATACAGGACTACGATGTCCATGATCCCGGGATAGACTCAGCACTCAGTCAGGGTTGCGTTAAATATTGTCGGCTTTTCTATATGACAAAGTCACAGCACTGGTAGCTAAACACTCCCGACAGTAATTTACACCGTACATGTACTAAAAGAGCGGAATAGGTAATTGTAGAAAAAATTTACCGGCGAAATAATATGTGTAAATAACAAACAATTCTCTATCTTCTAATCTGTCCTCTTAAATTATTCTCTCCCTTCTAGTGCCGGCACAATGCACTGCTTAAGTAGGGGTCATCCCCTGAGTGCCAGTACAAAACAAAAATAATTAAAAAAGATCAAAAACTATTCTTTTCTTTTTTACATTCTTTTTCCTTTTGCCACAAATTTTCCAAAATACACGATGTGACTTCATTTAAAAGTTTTTTTACGATTTAAATTCACACGTTGAGGTTGTAGAGCATTTTTTAGAGTGTCACTGCTTTATTTGAGCACCCATTTAACAGCTGATAGTTGTTTTTTGTTTAGTTCGCTGTGAAATTTCATTATGAATCCACGTATACCGGCGCAAAATTAATTTTAAATTAATTAAATTTTTAATTAAAATAATTTTTTCTATTTTCCCCTTTGAATTGAGGAAAATCCAAAAGTTTTTGTCAAAACACCATCATCACAATGACTGTTTACTGCGCTTTATTGAGCTGGTGGAGTCATGAGCCCACATGCCTTCAAAAACGATGATGGTCAGAATGTTACTGTCATTGGTAAACGGTATAACAACAATATTTGAAATGCTTTCACGCCTCAATTACGTGGCATTATTCTTGCTGATATGCGACTCCAACAGGACGGAGCCACATGCCACTCAGAGGGCGCTACAATTGATTTACTTAAAGAAACTTTAGAAGAAAAATAGTTTCAATATTATTTGGGCCAATAATTGGTCATCAAGACCATGTGTTTTAACCCTATTCGATTATTTTCGTTGGGGCTACGTTGAGTCACTTGTCTACCTCGATTAATCACAAACAATTGAACACCTGGAAATCAGCAATCGAAGTTGTTACGGCATACGAATTGATCACGGCTACGAATTATACGGTTCCATCATTCAAATTCTTAAGGGCGTTGCTCATTAAATCGATATGCATGACGCTAATGATGTCTATTTATTGGAGGGCTCACGAGCTTTGTTAGCATAAGCCAAAGGCTTAATATGGTTCCAAAAAATGTTATCCCAAAGTGTTCTAACAGCAGGAATGTAGGAATAATAATGATCATCACTTCGCGAAATAATTATGTCAGCCAATTGATTTTGCAATAAGTCTCTGTATGTCAGTTTGCACCGTTTTATTCGAACCAAAAGCCATCGCGATTAATTTTAGGAAAGAAAAATTAAATCGGCATCCACTGCAAAGGCTGCTCGACGTCTGCTTCGACAGCAACAGTTTTTAATCGAGAATATTAAGATTAGAGCAGAGCAGAACAGCTGTTTTCGAAAGCCGCTACACTTTCATCATCACAATACCACTTGTTGGGTGGTTGAGGTAACAGTTTATATTTGTTTAAATTTTTCTAAACCTTAGCTTTTGGTCAATATGATTTAATTCACGCAAACAACAGTCTGTAATTTTAAGCCGTCCCCCAAGTCCACGATGTATTTCAATAGCGGATATATATCCTCCAATAACTGAAGCAACAAAAATTATATGGTCATTTGCTTGTTTGTATCTCCATTCGAAAATCACAGCAATTTATCAGCGTATCCAACAAAAATTAAAACAGTAAAAGAATTAAAAAGATTGCAAAAATAAAAGAAGGAAAAGAGCAAATCAAATGGAGTTGAAAAATGCTAAAAAAATAATATTGAGAAGCGTTTTTGTTCCAGAATCGAATTTGCATTTCGAATTACGGCCACGGAAAGGAAACAAATGATAAGTCGTATATCACGAATATAAAAGACTGAAGCAAAAGCATTTAAAAGCATTTAAAAATTTCAAGTTCCAGCCACCAAAAATACCTCTACAAACTCATTTATGGCTAAGAAAGAAATGCACGCAAAAACGTTGAAAGGATGTTCGAAATGGTGGGTTGATTCGAGAGGTTGGCAAAGTTAACAACATTTGCAAATGAGAATGAGCGGCTTAAGCTGCCGTATTTTGCTACCGTTTTATGATCAATTTTATTTCCCCATTTCAAATCAACTCAATTATTGTTTTTTATACAACAATAATTTTATGACATTTTTATTAAGTAACTTTTATGATAATTTCCAGTCGATTTATAATTTAAACGTCTTCAAATTTTGTGTGCAATTATGCTAATTATTTTATGTAATCAAATTGATTATAAAATTTATAATTCACTAGACACTGGAAATGATTTATGGCCTACTTGACATTTTATCAAGACTTTAATCCACTATTTGCGTAGATAATCTTGGCTCTTTGGGTTTCATTTTATTGTCAAGTTTTTTTCTTCTTCCCAAAGCAGCTCATAAATCTCTTTTATTGCCACAAGTATCTGACAAATCAACAAATTTATACAATCAATCTAATAGATAGTGTGAGTGTGTGTGTGTTGTGTGTGGCCAAAGGCAACAACAATCAGGCTCTGATTAAAATAATCAAGACAAGAAACTGAAAATAATATCTAAAATCAGATAAAAATTGCGTAAAGCTGGAGGTGTAATGCAAATTGATTTTGCTAATTTGTGCCAACAAAAGATTAATCAATTTTTATAAAGATACATAATTTTGAAATTGTAACTACATATTTTTTAATAAATTTCTTATTTAATGTGCTTAGCAGTTGTCACAAAAGCAGGGTAACAAGAAATTGTTTAACAAAATTTCTTAAAAATATATAAAAAAGACATAACCACTGTCGTTAAGGGGACTTGATCAAAGAGAAACCCAAAGGCAAGTCAGAACTTGCTTTTATTGGCATAAAAGTTTCTGAAATTTCCTAACGAATCAAAAATAAATATCAATAACTGCAATAAATATAACCTCAAAGTTCAAACACCATGATATACAATATTTTATATAAGATATTTTGATATGCCTGTAAAGCTGTTTAAGGAGGTGCTTAAGAGTTTCATAAGAAAATTATATTTCACTTACCAGTGCCAGACACGATTGTCAACCTGTAAAGATACAACAATATTTAATATATTAAGTAATTTCAATCAAAAATAATATATTTATTTTTTCTTTAATTTTAGGTAAGTTATAGCCAGTTAAGCTTAAATTAATTTATTGGTAAGTACTTGTGTAACATAAAATTTTGAAATTCTAGTGCAATTAAATATCAATTATTTTGCCAGTCGCCTTTAAATGTCGCTCATATATTTCAATAGTGTTATAACTCGGACACAAATAAATTCCTTTAAGAATTAAAAATTTGGTAACAACTTAATGGCGACGTGAAAACTAATTTTTCTCTCCACAATAAAATATTTAACAGGGTTTTTACATTGAAATACAAAGTCTGAATTTAGCATTCAGAAATACTGAACACCCATATGATGTTCAGCGGGCCCCTTGACAGCAAACTAATTGAGAAGTCTAAGAAAAGAAATAAGAGTTTTTCCAGACAACAACACGAAAATGTGTGACATTGATTTTTCATAAAAAAAGCTGATGCGGTAAATGTTTTTTTTAAAGCTTAAAAAACTGAAACAAGCAATTTTATTTGAATTGTATTAAAATTTTTTGCTGTCTATTTTTCAGCAAAAAGTTTGTTTGAATCAATTAATAATTTTAGTGACTTAAAAGAAGCAGTTTAAAAATGGATTTCTAAAAATTAACTTTCCTCCCCTGAATGAATTTTATTAACAAAATTCCCGGTTTTATCATTAAAACCATGAACAGGAGATTTTGCGTTCACACTGCAGATTTAATAAGTTCAGCTTTTAAGCCAACAGTTGGTCCAATAAATAGAATCATAATAACTTTGATCTCTTATAGAAATCTGCAAATTTGTAGTACAATTAGCAACACTTAATGAACAAACTGTAGTACAGCTGTTTTTGTTGGCAAAAAAAAAAATTATATATCATATAACACTGCGCATACTTTACACGGAGCTTTGGGTAATTGCATGTAACGTATACGCACACTGCTGGTACACCGTTTCCTAATCATTTACAAATTGACATAAAATCAAAGATCAAACACGTTATTGATGCATTGAACACGCCTGAAGAAGCAAAATACTATAAAATATCATGAATTATTATCTTCTCGATAACTATTTGCTTACAAATACAAACGATTACATTAAATCAAATTGTTAAAAAAAAAAAGTTATATTCAAATTTAAATAATTACTTAACACGATCTACAGGTTTCGTGATACCTGCTGCATATTAATTGACCAGCAATAAAACTCTTCATAAAAATCAAATAATCCATAATCATTAAAAAATTATTAGCCAAGAAATATCAAATTAGGAAAAAATTCAATAATAAACAAAATAATTAATTTTACAAAATCCATGATCAGAGAAAAAAAAGAGATTTCGTCATTAAAAGAACACCTCAAAAGCCAACGTTTAACTAACAAAATGTTAAATGGGAAAAAATCGAGCCTAGACGTTAAGTGACTGAAACAGTCAGCTAGACTCGATCTTGGCTTTAACCACAATCAGCCACTTCATCCATTAGCCAGTTAGCTAACCATAGTTATCTATTGCCAACTAATGTTACCAACAGTTAACAACATAAACACTTTGAACACTTAACTGGTGTCTGAAGTTTTTTTTTTTTTTTTTTTTTTTGCTTATTTCTTAGCCAAACTGTTGTTGTGTGATTTAATGATGGAAAATGTGATCATGTAAACAATTCCGTATGGGCCAAAAATCACCCAAAAACACCTCTGAAAACAACAGAAAAATAATAGAAAAAAAATAACAGGCGAAAAGGAGAAAATTACAACCCGCTGATAAACGTTAAGATAATTTAAAACAAAAAATAAAACGAAACACATTAAAAAGTTCAAAATATCTCTGCGGATCAGAGCTGAGTTGAGTAAAAAATGTTTCCACAAACTCTGCAAAATAAACGGATGGATGAGTGGGTTAATGGCGCAGGTTAAGAATTGTGACTTTTTTCATTTTCAGTCCTCTACGTGATTTTACCAGTCCGTGTAATGAATTTTCGTTATTCGTTTGTAGTCTTGTAGCAACACCACCGTGTTGGTGGTTTCCACATATTTTCGTTTACACTCATGCCACAAACTACAACGCGCCAACAACAATAACGAAAAATTATCTATTTAATTTGGATATATTTCATCAAACATTTATGAGCGTTTTTAAGATTTTTTTCTTTTTTTTTGTTTGTAAGTCGGTTCGGTTCGTTCATAACGATTCATTCTATAATCTATCACTGCTATTGGCCATTTAATGGGTGTTGGAAAACAAGTAACAACAAAAAACCCTTTATTGCCACCATCACGCTGAACGACTGACTGGTTGACTGGCGGCTGTCGATGCTGACTGCCAACAAGACGAATATTAAGAAAACAAATCTGAAAAAAAAAACAAACAGTTTATTTTTTTCTTTGTTTTCAAGAGATAAGATTTCGTGACGAATGTGGGAATTTACAAAATGACGCCAGTTGGGGTAACCGCACAACGTACACAACCAACGTTTGTTAGTAACTGACTGACTGAATGACTGAATGACTGACTGACTGTCTTTACATCGTTCCTACATGCTTTTTATTTTTTATAATTTTTTTTTTTTTTACTTCTGATGATTACAATCAACATCAACGTCTATGCTGATCATCTGGCTCATTGACTATTGCCAGCTAATAAAGTATCAACCTCTTTAAGCCACAAACTATGACTGCAATTCATGGCTTCAAGATAAATCTCGCCTAAACACTAACGAAAATAACAGCAACAACAAAAAGCACGGAACGTGTGTTGGGGATTTTAAGTGATCACCTTTTTACAAATGGATTTTAGCTAAATTGAATGTACAACTTTTGACAAAAACAAAACAAACAAAAAAAAAAATTTAATTAGACGAAAATTATTAACAGAATTAATAAATGAAATAAGTTTTCAAATAATGCAAAATTTTTGAGATCTCATTTTAATGGCTTCTTTATGGATGGCAACTACAAATTAATTGCCTAGTCAACTCAAATTGGAGACATTCCCCTGCATGTTTAATTGCCGATTGCCAACGAATTTTAAATCGCGTGCCTTCCCTAATCGAGTGACAATTGTTCCCCTGAATGTTCAGTATTCGATTGGCAACTAATTCAAAACCAGTTGCCATTCCTAATCGAATAATATCCCAATAGTGTCAATTGAAAAATTTTTGGATTATTTCAATTAAAAAATTAACCCAAAAGGACCATCTTGTGGAGGCAATGGACCCTAAGCCTAACCTAACCAAAACATTTTTCTCTTTAATTTTTATTTTCGTGCTGATTCTTGTTTACCAAAAGTTATATTAAAATTCAAAGTGATCAATTGAACTTTTCGTTTTAATTATTGAAACTGATTAGCATATTAGCTGACGATATATCCTTTACCATTTTAACTGAAGGATATAGAAAAAGTAGCACAAAAGCCGATATCAAATGAAATATAGTTGTGATAGTAGCGTTTCAACCCATGTGCTATTCTTCGGGTCCCTTGACAGGCAACTAATTGAGAAGTCTAAGAAACGAAATAAGAGTTTTGCCAGACAACGGCACGAAAATGTGTGACATTGATTTTTAACTAAAAAATGGTGATGCGGTAAATATTTTTTAAGAAGCTTAAAATCTAAAACAAGCGACCAGTTTTATTTATATAATTTATATTATATAAATAAATTGTTGTAAATTAAAATTCTTTGCTGTTCAACTTTCCGCAAAAAGTTTGTTTGAATCGATAAATAATGTTTGTAACTTAAAACGAGCAGTTAAACAAATAACTTCTTTTCATACTGTTGTATTTTCCTTTAAATTTTCACTTCCTTTTTTTTAGCAAACCGCTAGAAAAATTTGAAATTTTCAAAAATTGGGAAATTATTTGTTTCACCCCGTTTTGAAAACATCGCGTTTTCATAAGAAGTCCTGAAAAGCTTTCCCGACTAATTTTAATAGACTGTCATTGTGTCTGAATGTATGTTAGTATGTGTGCATATATGTGTGAGTATGTTTGGGTGTGTGTGTGTGTGTGGATGTGTATGTGTGTGGATCTGTGTGTGTATGTGAATATGTGTGTATAACTTTTGAAAGGCTGAACCAAATCAAATCAAACTGGAAGTGTTCTGAAAAGCATAACTGAAGTGAGACTTCTTGTAAATTTGCATCCGATTCGAAACGGCTGGTGTTATTAAAACTTTAAAAAAAGTATTCTTTTTCCTAGAATAACTTTTAAATGGCTTCATCGATTGATTACACAAATTAATCAGCCCGTAAATTGTGTCAAAACGGGTTAATTCATTCGTAAGATATCGTGAATGAAAAAACTTGAAAAATATATTTTGAAAAACTCATAAATTATATATCTGATCAGTTGCTAATCCCGATTCTTTTACAGTAATCAAAAACTACATCAATCGCCGCTTATCAAGTGGGAATAATTTAAGAGGAGAGCTCAAAAGCACAGAATAGCTAAAGAATCAGTGCTTCGTTTCTGTAACTGAAGTGAGAACTTCTCGCATCGAAAAAATTGTCGCCACTGTTTGAAACACAGGATAAGTCAGAATATATTTCTTAATGTATTTAAAATTTTGTTGGTTTTTTATAATAATAAATATATTATTCTATGGATAACTCTAAAATAAAAAGCATGACAACCATAATTATTTAGTTTTCCGATGTGAGAACTTCTCACATCAGCTACAGAAACGAGGCACAGGTTACTATGGCCGATTAAAACTAGTGGGAAGTTACAGGGATGTCGATTTTTTGGCATGTGAGGAGGGCTTAAAATGCCTTCGCACTGACAGTGGCCGTCGCCAGCCGCATCGAGTTGTGTTTCCACCAAAACAATCCCCCCTCCTTTTCTGGTGTTCAAGGGTGATCAATAGTTCTCCATATTATTTGTAAATGAAGTACAACAGAAAATCTTGTTTTTTTTTCTTGGAGGGAGCGAATAAATTTGAAAATATAAAATTATAATTCTCCGTCCAGAATATATTTAATAGTTATAAGAAATGGACATTCTACAAAAATAAGTAAATTTTGACTTGAATTTTAGTCATTGAATTCACAAACTCCATTCAAGTTTAATAATTTAATAACGAATTTAATTTGATCGCCAGTTATCGTAATTAAAATCGGTTGTTTTTTTTTCTGGAAATTCAAAAACTGATTTCCACTAATTTCATAATTGAAACAATTATTCGTGAGATCAAATCAAATTTTTCTAAAAAAAAACAAAAAAATCATTAACAAATTTAGAGTTCGTGAAAATTAGTATTTTACAAATACAACAAACAAACAAACAGCATTTATTTAATTTTCGTAATTGCAATCAGATATCAGTTTGTTGCCGTGCAGTGAACTCTGTGCGGCTCTAGGGCCAGTATTTATTCATATATTTATTGCGCTTATGGGCAGCAGTTGGGCCAGCTCTGCTTTTCGAATGTCATGATTTTTTTTTTGATGATGATCATGTATCGACGAGTAAAAAGAAATCATTTAAGTTGTTTATTATTATATTTTGTAGGTTTTAGTGGATCTTTTCAAATTTCTATAACATTTATTCTTTAGTTGTTGTTGTTGCAAGAGTGCAGTGCACCAAAATAATCGTCATGTCTTTAGAACAAGAGAAAAAAAGCAGCGATCATAACGATAATGAAATCGCCTTTAAATCAATGATGAAACGAGTAGAAAAGCAAAAGAAGTAAAAATAAATTGAAATAGAAAAAAACGTGTGCTGGAAAATTGATGGAATGCGTTTTACAAATAGGAAAATGGCCGGCAACATGGATGGGCGCCTAACACTGACTGTCTTTATACTAGTCAGCCCAGCCAAGGAGCCTTCTTCTCCCATCATGTCTGAGGTTTTGTGGTTTATCCAACAAATCATTCATGTGTTCCCAGTGTGTATAATGACGAGTACGGAAAGAAACTCTGACGTTGATGATTCTAATGCGGTTAAGATTAATGAATAGTTTAAATTGCTTAAATATGTCTGTCCATTTTGATACCTCATTTAATACGGGGCGTAGTTCTATCATTTTCATAAAGCTCTGCCTCTTTAGCTATTGATTTAAATTGTGGTACTCGTACTGTTGTGTTGTTGTGCGGTTGTTCAGTTGGTTGCAACGATGGATGATGGCTGATAATTGCATTGAATGAATGTTTGCAAGTGTTGTTGCCAACTCTATATTTAACTTTAATTTCTGTATTTGTTTTTACGCTTTTCGTTGTAAGTAGTGAAATTAAAAGTGTTGTGATTTATTTTTAATGATTTCAAACTACAAAATCAACATCAAACAACATCATCATCGTCATCATCACCATCGTTGTTGTCGTCGTAGTTGCAGTTCTTGTAGTTGTACAATTTTGATCACCGTGTGCCTGCCTGCCTGCCTGCCTGCCTGCCTGCCTGCCGGCCTGTTGTGGCTGTTGTTATTAAAAGTAGTGGATTTAAATTAAATCTAATCTTTTTACATTCATCACTTAACAATTATTGTGTTTATTCAAATCGCGCGAGAGAGTGAAAAAGACAAAAAAAAAAGAAAAGAAATTAAATTGCATGTTTGTTTATTTATTGTTATTATTTTTTTATTTATTCTATTTTTTTGTTTTTGTTGTTGCTACAAAACATGTCATTTTTAAATTATTGTTAATAATTTTAAGCTACAAAATTACCACGAAAATGTATAGAAATTATATGATATTTAACATGAAAATATATTTGTTGAAACAAAATATTTTAAATGTTTAAATTAGATTGTTGTTAAATTATATCTTAGCATTTAAATGATTTTTATATTTATAAAAAATAAAACGGAAAGCGTATTGGCGTGTTTTGTAAAGTAAATATTTTCAGATTCATTTTTGTTGATCAAGTTCAGTCATTTAAATTGATTGAAGTACTTTTTTTTCAAATATTAAATTTGGTTTTGTTTACACGCAAAGTATTTGTAATTTATAGGAATATGACAAATGCCGGAAGGAGTTCCCAAAATGTTGTTCTCTATATCAAATTTTTGTGAACATGTTCTGCTGCTTTAAAGTAGGCCTGATAATTATATTTCATGCTTATAACCTTCTTATTGCCCAAATTTCTTACGAAATTCGTACAATAAGCAGTTTATAAATCTAAAATATTTTTTTAATGAATTACAGCCATTAAATTTAATGTCTTTATTGTAGTTATTGCACAAGAGGTGAAAATTTAATCAACAAAGTATTCCCCTTAATCAATACAAGGAAACAACTTCATTAAATTTTGTTTCACAAGTCCCATGAACATTTCACAATTCCAATGAAAATGTTACGAATATTGTGAAAGAGTTTCTTTGCAATCGGTTGATTGGTTTTCATAGTTCCTTTAAAGTATTTCTTTAGATTTACATTTTATTTATCTTTTTAGAAACCATTTTATGTAGCTTTAAATAAATAAATATTCAGCTCAAGCTTGAACATATTTAAATATCTGTTTTTTAGCACAATTTATTTAGAAGTTGCAGTCTTCAAAGCTGAATATATTAATAAAAATATAAAACACTTAGAAAATCCCATCATAAAAACGTTGTTTCAAGGAAGGTTTTAATAAAGATTTCGTTGATATTATGGAAGTCTGATAAAATTATTAGACTCAAAGTTACTGACTAATGCCACCTTTTTGCATTATGTCAATGAAATTCAATCAATTTTATTAATTAAGTAACTTCACGGTATCGATGAAATAATTTCGTTAAAAGCTTACAACTTTATTATTCTATTGATTATGATATTTCTTTGTCTCATTTAATTGGAGTCGTTGTATCAATAAAATTAGACAAAAGTATCTCATCTATTTGACAAAGTTTTAATAAAAGTAAATTGAACGCATTCGGTTTCATTAATGTCAAAAGTGTGGCGTTGAAGAACTTTCAATAACATTTTTCATTGAATTAATATTGTTATTTATAGAATTTACGAAGAAAGTTCTTTCAGCGTAGTTCATTTAGTATTGATATTTTCTTTTTGTTTAAGATATTTTGAATTGTCGACTTTTTGACAAAAAAAAAAAAAAAAAAATATGAGATGATTATAAAATCTATAGGAAAAAAAATTAACTTCAATAAAGTTGTAAGAAATAATTTAGAAAAATACGACATGAAGTATTTAATCCAACGACAACACAAAGTTTTATATTTGCAGATCAGCGTAACCCGATAACCCGAAGACATGGCCTTCGGCTTTATAGTGAATGTATTAATCAATTCAGCCAATAACATTGTTATAATAGATTTCCCAAGGAAAAAAGTATGTGATGATGATGTTGGATGAAATAGTTGATGTGTAGACTATGAAGCCGAAGACCCTGGGTTCGACTACGTATATAATTTTTTATCTTAATGTGGCAGTCTTTGCTGGCCTGTTTCAGTAACAAAAGCGATTAATTTTTTAACGTATTAAAGGGCGCAATACCACACCCTTCTTTGCCGGTACTTTGGGAAAAAACTCGCCGGCGAAGTGAAGATCAAAATCTTCTATCTTGTCTCTTTTCTTAAGGTGTCCTCTCAACAACACCACATCCTTTCACAACACCGGCACTGTATCAGTAGGGTTTACACCGTGAATATCGGTGCAATAAAAATAGCATTATTTTTGTTTATAAAATTATATAATTTCCAGTCAGAGACTGCACAGCAGCCCCACGATTTGAAAAATAATAATTTATTTGCTGCTGATTTGCAAGTGAGTGCAATACAACGTTCATTAGCAGGTTTGTAAAATTGAAAAACGTTATGTTTTATTCAAAAGTTTTCTTTAAAGACGTTACACAAGTCAAACATATATAATACGCTTCTAACCCCTGGGATCCTGCTAGCCAAGACTACCCTGTAGTACTGAAGGTTATTAATATTGATTTCAATTTCGTTGCGCTAATTGTTCGAAAAGTGTTTGTAACTCAGAAAGACATGAGGAATATTCCAAAGCACCAGAGAAACTCAACAACAACAAACTTATTCAACTTGTACAGAAGAGCAGAGCAGAGCAGAGCAGCTGTTTTCAAAAGCCTCTACACTTTCATCAGCAGTACTCTTGCTTATTTTTGTTTATTACCACCAGTTGGGCCACTCAGTTAAATACGATAATAATTTTTATTTTTAACAATTTTATTATGAAACAGTATACGAGAATTATATCAAACCGATGGTAAAGCATGCTTATATTAAATCTTTGTGTTGCCGTTTGATTATAATTTTTTATGTCAAAATTTTTAAATTTTTCGTTCCATATTTCTTAAGTCAAACTATTTTGTGTTGATCTTTCTTACGATGGTTTGCCCTTTTGCTTTGAAATGTTTATCACGACTTTCGGAATTAAAAACTTTTTTCAAGCGATTTCATTTAATATATAAATAAGTAGCTCGATACAAAATACTTTCAATCCAAGCGAACAAATCCAACTTCCTACTTGCAGTAAAGAAATCAACACCACAACCCGATACACTAAAATACATTTTTATTAAAAACTCTAGTGCACAAACTAAACCATTCGCCATAGCATTTCAATTTTGTCATGTCTATGAATACGAGTTCATATTTGAAAAGCAGTGGAAGAAAAAAAGCAACAAAACTAATTTCAATAAATCTACAACATGCAAAATTTATTTAAATTTCTCTGTGGAAAACAATCATAATTAAATTGTATGGCGCAGAAAGGTAAAGTAAATAAATTGCAGTTAAACTTTAAATTAATAGTCAAGTAATTAAAACAAATGCAGTCTACTAAAGACTGATGGCAGCAAAACAGATAGACGGACTGGTTTTTTTTCTAGCTTCAGTAGGATACAAGTGAGTACAACTTGTACAAGTTGAAAATAAATCGACAACATTCAACCACATTTGAACAACAAAACAAACAACAATTCAAACAATTAAACTTAAACTTGTATCGCGCTACTCATTCATTCATTCATTCGTTCGTTCGTTCGTTCGTTTACTTACTCGTACTACGCCGCGCGAGTACATGTTACAATTAAGTACTCGCCAGCTTCAATTATATTTTGCACAAATTTAACCACAACCTTTATGGCTTTTAAAATAGACAACCACAACAACAACAAGAACAACAACAGCGGCAGCGGCAGCAGTCTCTGTGGATGGTTTGGTATCCATGTCTGTCTGCCGGAGTATAAATATTTTTATGGCGGATTTAAAACGGGTGTCTTTATACCCGGCATATTCGCATTCATTAAGTACGAAAAAGTAGATTTTATACGGCCTGTGCGTGTTTGAAATTCTAGTTTGAAATTTCTTATTTTATTTATTCCTTTTTTTTTCTTTTGTTAACGGCATTTAAAAACATTTCAGCACATTTCAGCTGCAAGACTTTCTGTTTGCCGTGGCAGTGCTAGAACTAAAAGCAACGCGGCTATTTAAACTGGTTAACTTGAATAATCGTTTAAATTACTTGGAATTGTTTTAAATCGTCTCAAACGCTCTTAAATACGACAACTAAAAACTGCACAAACTAGATTGCAGAAACTCAAGTGTTGATGGTTATAAAAGTGTTTGCATACATGAACTGCATGGCGAAAAAGTTACTCCAAACAGTTAATGAAGTGCTTATAAAATCAGCCTACAAGTGAGTAATAAAAAGTTGTAAACAATTATTTCAAAAACTTTGGCAATCGATAGTGAGCAAATAAGTACACTCAAGTTTTAGTTTTAATTTGTTGTTGCATTAAGACATTAAAAAAAAGTTATTATTGATTTTGGTAAACTGGTACTTAAGTTTGTGCGCGATTCGTTGGTATGAGACCTCATTAATGTCATGCACAATGACTTTATTAGCTGCTCCCTGTTGGCTGGAGGTGTTTAAGAAGTATTTAAGGAGCTGGCAAATGTTCACTTGCTTCCTGTTTTCAATTGGATATTGGAAATGTGAGTTTTAAACTTAATGAATAGAATTTTAGTGGGTTGTATTAATACAAGTTCGAAAATAATTAAATCTTATTTTACTTTGAGATTGAGGGACAGTTTTTAACAACATATAAATAAAATGACCGCATCTCTGCGAAAAAAGTAATCGGGATATAGAGAAAACTTATCGGACATTCAATGTAAACGGACATTATAATATGAAATTTATTTGTTGAGTGTCTATATGCATTTCATTGGCGCTTAATACCAAATCGTCAGTTTTGACAAGTTTTCAACTTCTCAACTTATCAAAAGACTTCTATAAACCATTTGAGAATTGAAATGAAAACTCACAAATGATTTTAAAAAATCACATTATAATAATAAGTGTAAATGGATATTGATATATTTTAAATTTTCATCGCGCAGAAGTCTGCACCGACAAACTATTTCCTGCAGCTGAGAATATCAAATTTCGCACGTCGTTATGGCCAAGCCACGACAGTCAGTCAACATGTCTCGATAGCTCTTCCCCTTTACAGAATAGTCTCGCTTATATGGAAGAGAAGCACCAATGAAGCTTCGAAAGGAATAAGACTGGAACGAAAACGAAAAAAGCAGCTGTTGGGTGAAGAAGTTAACACAAGCACTCCTTCGTCGGTGCTATAACACAAATCACCAGCTATGTAAGAAGCAAAAATAGCTACAGCAAATTCATCTTTTGCTCTATCCCTCCCCTACTATCCTCTTCTTTCAAGTTAAGGCACAGAGAATGCTCAAGCTTACGTCAGTACCTGCCTTTCGGCCTTACCTGACGGTCCTCCCAAGCACTCAAGTGAAATTAGGTCTCCACCACACCCCTGTCATCCTCAGGGGCCACAACAATGAAGCCCCCTAGGGCTTACACAGGTTGCAACTTCACTCATGCGGTTTCGTCATTAAACCATATTCATACACCATGCTAAGATGATCGGGCCTATCTTAAACTCTTGTTACTTCCGAGGAAAGCATGTCGTCAGCACTAAGAGGAACCAAAGTTCAAAGTCGTAAGACTTATTCCTCCTGACACTCCCAGAACCAACAACACACCACCCCTTCTATAACGTCTGCTGATTCGCAACAGCCGATAGAGACTGCTATCAGCTGGGTTGAAGTCCCAGCATAGTATGAATATGCCAGAATATCAACCCTTATCTGACATCTCTACCAGCGACTCTTGGTATTAAGCCACAGCCACCACGTGAACTCATTGAAGAGACCTCAACCAAGATCTGGCCACAGAATCAGTTAGACATAGGGGAAGAACGAGGTACGCCATACGTTATCAATTAGATGAACGTGCACTAAACAGAGCTTCGCCAGTGAAGCAAATGTTTCACACACGCCCAGCTAAAAGTTGACGTGTATGACAACATCGTCGCTTCATCTTCAAGCAAACATCATCTGTGGGGCTCAACCAGATCCCCTGGCACCAGTGTAAGGAAATTGGTTAAGCCTCCCAGGTCAAATCAATAAAGATTTGTAATCTACTATTGATCTTTGATCCTTTTTAATGGCGGGATCCAGGTATCCTTCCACCTGTATTTCTTATCCTGACACATAGGTAACAGCCTGCTACTTTTTATACACTTATATGCACCCCGAAGTTAAGGCACAATAAACTGCGTATGTAGGGGTCTTTTTATGAGTGCTGGTGCTACCAAAACAAATAGAAAAAATGCACGAATTGCTTGCTCGCTGGGCCGATCATATCAATAGTGAAATAGAGGAAGCAACATACTTTTTTTAAAGCAAATTTCTACATTTTGAAAGCCTTGATCTGGTATTAAACAACTCTCGATGACTTTCTGAGCTCTACAATTTTAAATTCTCTGTTGTTAAATTATAATTCTCGATATCGGCACTTTTCATGCAGCTAAAAACAGAACAGCTGCCATAAGTAAAGTTTGTAGGATAAATGGTCATATTCCATACACTTTCAAAGCTTTTCTATTTCGAGAAGATCAAGGATTTTATTCCACAAACCCAAATCTTTTTACAAAATACACGCTCATATTCTAGAGCTCAACCGTTCGCTGTTGATTGGCCAGGGAGTCGCACAATATATTCCAAAAATAATTAGTTCTTCAGCCATACGGCTCTTTTTTGGAATAGGCTGCTCTTAGATTTTTTAACTTGTCGCTTGGAAAATTTAAAATCTTAAAAAGTCGGAAAGTTATTTGTTTCGGCCCGTTTTGTAAAAATCGAGTTCTCAGCAAATCTCCACATTTTGAATTAATAGGAAACACTCCAGACTAACTCTCAGAGACTGTCTCTATGTCTATATCGTAGGTGTGTGTCAGTGGGTGTGTGTATGTGTGTGCATGAATATGTGACCCGCTTATGAATTTTGACCGGCTGAAACGAATCAAATCAAACAGGTGGTGAATTCTTGTGAAATCAATCCGATACGATCTTAAAAAAAGAATTAGATAGAATTTTTTTAATAACTTTTAAACTTCTTCGTGGGTTGACTTCACAGCCTAACGAGCTTTTGATATTTTAAAACGATTACCGCGAACCGTTTCTGGAGATACCGTGAGTGAAAAAAATTCGAAAGGAGTGATTATTTTGAAAAGCTTCAAATTCTCGATTCTCATACAGTAACCGAAAACTACCTCAATCGCCGTTTAACACGTGGAAAGCGACTGATTTGAAGAACTCAAAAGCATAGAATAGCACAACAGCCAGGTTACAATAGTTTTGCAGGAATGACCTTTCGGGTCAAACGTTTTCCATATATTTTTCAAATAAGCAAAAATATGCCCTTAAGGAGAATGGCTATCGAGACATGCTGAAGGAATTTTTATTTCCAAATAAGAATCAGCTAAATTATTCAGTGTAGAACACTATATTACGATCGTTAATATAGTCCTAAAGAGGTAGAAATAAGCTGATCAACTTATTCTCAATTAAAAAATTTAGCTCGTTGGAAGAAAATTGAAAAAGAATTCTCTGAATATTCGAATAGTTTCTATTCGAATGACAACAACGATTTTAGCAAAACCAACAATGACAACAACTTAAATTCGGTATGAATTCATAAAAAAATTTGTTGTTTATTTTATCCCAGTATTATGAAATCGCTTACTCATGATCTGCTACTAAGCCATGGAGTTAAGATGGCCAACAACGTCTTCGCAATGTTGTTCTAAATATCTCATAAATCCTTGTCACAATTCTAAGACATCGTCCAAGATTAGCAGACATTTTAGCATAAACACAATTTTCATGAATATATTTTATTTTTGTGAAAGAAAATTATTTGTTTGTTTTAGCTTTAAAACACAAAAGGACCTCTACTCTTAACAATAAAAACTAAAGTAGCAAAACAATGGCCAAATCCCAAATGAAACTAAGGCAAAGTCGAGTGCATAGCGCAGGAGCCAAATGCGAATAAAAAGAAATATATTCGTTACTATTCGGTGCGAGTGTTTGTGAGTGTGTTGCCATAAATCCTTGGGGTTTTGTGTTGCTCTTAAGGCTGTAAGCTTAAGTAAACAGTGTTGGCAAAATAACAAAACAAAACAAAAGAAAGAAAAAAGTAAAGGAAACAAAAAAACAACAAACAACAAAATACTCGTATGCATTAAAAATTCTAAACAATTTTCGACAAAAAAAAAAAACGTGCAAAATAGCATTTTTAATCTCTGGCGAAGATTAGAGTTTTACAACGGCACGGACGTACTCTACTTTACACTTCTGGGATAAGCAACAATAAACACATTTGCAGCCTGCGGCGATAATTACCAATAACTGCACTTTGTGCACACAATGTAACCGTCTCTCGCCAGCACTCCACCAGTCAGTCGGCCATCCATTCAGCACTGCGCACTGCGCATGGGCATGATGCTGTTCAATTCCACTGATGATGATGATGGCTGCTTGCTGATGACGATCATCATTCCGGCTCTCGCTTTTATTTATGTGTCCATATTCATAACACCCCTTTGGTAACCTTGATTTTATACTTTAATTTATTTTAATATTAATATTGTTCTTGCTTATTGTTGTTGCTGTTGTTGTTGTTGTTAATGCAATGCTCGTGGTAGTGGTGCCATTTAGACGTCTTTTTAACAGCATCATTAATTTGATGAAATGCAGCCAGCCCGAAGTAGATCGAAATGAGCATCAGTTTGTTATTAAGTTTCCATTCAGTTTCATTTCTTTCATGCCGTGCAGCGGCTTTGAAAACCTTTGACCCTGCTTCTCTATTCATCCTTCTTCCCTCTCTATCGGCAACCGTGAAAGTAAACAATTGATTTGTGAATAAATTTGTAGCAAACGAGGAACACAAAACGATTAAATGTTATTAAAATATTTATTACAGAAACCAGATATTATCTCAGCATGATTTCGAATAAACGTTTATAATTATGGTACGAGTTTATTTGAATAATTAAATCTGGTTGATATATTTGGAATGCACTTTTAATGGAATGATATTGGAAATTTGATGAAAGTTTTGTTTTGAAAATGAAAATATAAATTAAATGTTTACAAAGTGTTTCTTTACAGTGTCACAACTTTGAGTTGGCATCACTGCTTAATTTAAGCACCCATTTAACAGCCGATAGTTGCTTTTTGTTTTGTTTTGCTTTGAAATTTTATTATGAATCGACTGACACCAGAGTAACGCGTGCAAATCGTTGAAATTTTTAATGAAAATAATTGTTCTCTTCATCAAACTCATCCTTTCAAAATTGTATTTTCCCATGAAGCCTATTTCTGGCTGAACGGGTACGTAAATAAGCAGACTTGTGACATTTAGAGTGAAGAAAATCCACAAGCTTTTGTCGAAACACCATCATCACGCATCCACAGAAAATTCTATTTGGGCTGGCGAAATCAATGGCCCACATGTCTTCAACAACGATGATGGTCAAAATGTTACTGTTAATGGTAAACGGTGTAGGAACATGATTCAAAACTTTTTCGTACCTCAATTACGTGGCATCAGTCTCGCTGATATGTGGCTCCAACAGGATGGAGCCACAAGACTCTCAGCTTCATTTAATCAAAGAAATTTTTTATGAATAAATAATTTCACGTAATAGGCCACCAAGATCGTGTAATTTAACCCTATTCAATTATTTTTTTTGGGGTTATGTTGAGTCACTTGTCAACGTCGATAAACCACAAACAACTGAACACCTGGAAATCAAAATTCGAAGAGTTCTTGGCGAAATACGACCGCAAAAGCTGCGAAAAATTGTTGGAAATTAGTGTTCCAGATTGTGCCTTCTACGAGCCAGCCGTAGAGGCCATATGGCAGAAATTGTATTTCAGCATTAATTTCATAAAATTTTCTTTCAATAAAGCCTGTTTCATTGATATTAAAAATTTATTTCTAGTGTTTTATTAAGATTGAAACTTGTGTCACTTTGTAAAATAAACACCCACTAGAGTTTAATATAATTATACAGTGAATGTGGCTCCAGAAGGTCTGAAGGTCTCCAAACTATTTAAAGCATCTCTAAAAAATCAACCAGAGTTTGTAATTAAACGCTGTTTTTCGTCTTGGACTAACATTCAGGGGATGACCCCTACATATGCAGTCCATTTTGTCACAACTAGAAAGCAGAGGATAGTGTTAAAAGGATATATGAAGACAGATTAAAGGATAAAGAATTTCGTTGTACCTAATTTTACTTTTTAAATGCGCCGGTGAATATTTTTGCTACGAGTGCCGCGGAAGGAGGCTGCTGTATTCAGCTCTTTTGCAACATGACGGTGCCAATCGCTGTCGCTGATGTCCAGCCAACAACAATTAAGATAATCCTGTTTTAATGCAAATCAGAAACACTCGATACCATATTCATGACTGAGTGCGGAGTCAATTTCGGGATCTGAGGAAGTGTAGTCTTGTGTTTACTACTTCAGCCAACCCGGATATTATCTTATAATTCCTTTTTAATTGTTAAGTTTTCATGTCTTAAATAGTTTAAAAATGCTTCTTCCAGTTCCTTTTAAATCTATGATTTTGTTTAATAAATCTCATTGTGATGTTTCTAGGATTTTCGAAAAATAAAATAGTTTTCCTTCTGATCGGCTGAATCAGTTGCCTGCTTTATTTATTATAGTTTCAAAGTAACTGATTCTAATTTCTTTCTAATTGGTGAGAAAAAGTTCGTCTGCTTGATTTAAAGAGAACATCCTGAAGTTGCAATATGAAATAATTTCCACAAAAACGTAACTAAAATAAGGAATGGCGCCAAAATGTAAATAATATAAATTTCATTAACCAAAACACAATAAAAATTTTATATTTCACTGCTACCGTTTAAAACATTAAACTCAACAATAGAGTTAATTTAAATTTAAGCCGAAGCGTGATGCCAGCTTTGGTAATACAAAAAATAAATTAAATCTGCTCATCCAAAAGCCAGGCACCGGGTTAAGCAGTAAAATTGAAAGTTAAAAGTCAAAGTACAAATAAATTAAAGAAAAATTGAAAAGGCCTGGAGCTCGAATACAAGGAGCTGGGAGGATAACCGATTGACCGGCTGGCAAAAACTGCGAAACGAAGAAGAGGCCTGCACATAAAATCTAGTTGCTTCACAAGGCTTTCAACGAAATAAAAATATAAAAACTAAAAACATTTAATAACTGGAGATCCCTCAAAGAAGTGTAAACTAATCGTTTGCAATTTTGTTAAGTTCATTTAACATCTTCAGTATTTTGTGCGCAAAAATCTCTCTTTCGGGTTGTTTTTAATTTATTTGCAAAATCTGCAAGTAAAATGTTTTCCTGGGCAAAAGGGAATTGTTTAACATGCTGCCCATATTATCTGTACGTAGTTATGAAAATGAAATTAAAAGCAGCGTGGGAACGTTAAACTTCTTTTAGAAGTTAAGGTTTTTCCATTTTTTATTTTCTGTTCTTTTTAATTTTTATTTTTTAATATTAACAATAACAAATCGAACAACAAGTCACAAGTCAAGCCGGAGCATCATAAAGTTGTTCGTTCATTGGCTGCTTTTCGGCCAGCAGTAGCACATCTTGGCTTTTGTAAGGATTCACTTTTTGCGTCTTCTGCCCCATTGACCAGGCAGAATAACAAAAAATATGTGTAGTAGCCTTATCATCAGCTCAAGGTGAGTGTGTTCAGTCAAAATAAACTTAATTTAAGTGAAGAGGATGAGGGCAAAAGAACATAAAAAATAAAGAAAAAGAACTACTCGTAATACTTTTTGAAGTCAACTCATTTAAAAATGGTTTCTGAAGAAAATTGTTTTGTGGTAAAAGTTCTTGTGAAGGTTGTTTGAAATAGAAGTGCCAGAGATAGCAAATCTGGAATGTATTTTCAATTAATTTATTCCTTCTCAACTTTAACAACATGAGGCAAAAATATGAAAATTGTAGTAGAAAATTTGCAAAATTTTACTGAAATTTGCAGTGTGTTTTTGTAATTATCATTTTTCTTTGCGGAATTTATATTAAAACAAATCAAATTCGTTTTTAATATAAAATTTCAAACGAAAATATATTATTTTCACTTGGAATTGAAGCTAATCAATATTTTTTTTTTTCAATATAATAATAACAAACCGGGAAGTAACTGGTTTAACCCCGTTTTAAAAATTAGAGTCCTAGAAGGCTTTCCTGACTGATTCTGAGAACCCGTCACAATCTTTATGTGTGAGTAATTGACCAGCTTAAAAATTTGAATGGCTAAGCCGAATCAAACCAAACTGGTAGCTTTTTGAAAGGTGTTCTTTAATATAGATTTTCTGTGATTTCAAAATATTGACAAAAAATACGTTTCGAAATGTTTTCTTATAATAACATTTAAAAGGCTTCAACGATCCCACGAACTTATCAGCTTTTAATGTATATTAATCACGTCAATAATCTTAAAACGGGTCCAAAGCACCAATCCATGCGTCAGATATCGTGCTAAAATGCTTGCAAAGTTTTAGACTTCTCATTTATCAAAATAGATGTTTGAAATAATTATAGGGTATTTTATATAGAGTGCTACCACTTTGAGTTGGCATCACTGCTTTATTTGACCACCCATTTAACAGTTGATAGTTGTTTTTTATTTAATTTGCTTTGACATTTTATTATGGATCGACTCACACCAAAGCAAAGCGTGCAAATTGTGGAAGTTTTTAATTAAAATAATGGTTCTGTTTGTCAAACTTATCGTGCACTTCGTCCATTCAAAATGTTATTTTCCGATGAAGCCCATTCCTGTTTGAATGGGTTCTTAAATAAACAGAAGTGCCGCATTTGAAGTCAGGAGAATCCACAAGCTTTTGTCGAAACACCCCTACATCCACAGAAAATTACTCTGTGTTTTATTATGATTTAAACTTGTATCACTCTATAAAAAACACCCTATATATCGCACTTGATCAACAGTTTAAATTTTTCAAATATTCAGCAAAAACCAAAAACTATTGGTTTTCAAATAAAAGGCTTTGACAAGTCTTTGCTTATTTTCCCAACAATAATGTCAATTTAAATAACTATAATATAACATAAAAGGAAACTTTTATAAGCTCAAGATTGTTATATATAAAAAATATTTCCATTTTGTGTTGTGACTCTTTATGGTTATATGTGCGATATGCCACCACAAAAATAGTCTTAAATGTGTATTCAGAGATGAAAGAGTTAGAGGAATACATTGAAATTTTTGCATTTAATATTTTGTTAAATAATATACACTAATATTTATATATATTAAATTATATATATTAAATTATATATAATTATAAATTATTTCGGCACTCCTTTGTATGACTTCTTAGAGTATATTATTAATTCAAAAGAGGTCAAAAAACTAAAAGAATTATTTTTTTAAATGCTTAGGTGATATTTTACAAAAGTTACTATTTAAAAAATTTTCATTTAATGCGATCTTGTTGATCAAGTGCGATATCGATTTGAAAAGTAACACATTTTGCGAACTAGATTTAGTTTGGAGTCTGAAGAAATTTTCCAAAATTAAAAGAAGTACAACTTTCCTATTTCTAAACAATCTCTGAAATATTAACAATACATATAATCTGATTTTTGTACAAAAATTGTCAAGCAACCTTGCATTGTCGGAGGGCAAACTACCGCACTGGTCATCGATCGACCTTTCAATACAATTTCAATGGAAATTTCGATCCATATTGAATACACTCATTCCTTCCCCCTGTTTTAGAATGGACTTCTCGATAATTTTTGCATAAATATTTAGGTGAGTGAAGTTAGATTTCGAAATTTATAACCCTAGACAGAAACCTATCATGTTAACAGACCACTGTAAACCTCTTGACAGACCAAAGTTAAACATGAAAAATCTGAGTGTATGTGTTCCATATGGAATAATGGCCACATTTTTGGACCAACCTTGGAAAAAATTAACAGAACCTCCAACTAGGTCCTTAGCTTTGATAATAAATTAATACATCGGTGTAGCTATGCCGATAACCTGTGATTTTTTGTATACAAAGATTTTAAGATTCTTGAGAGGATAAGGCAGGATCCTGGGAAAACGGGAATATATGGGCGACTAAATTTTGGTTTGTTCTGCAGCCTTTGTGCTATCCTATAACGTCTAATAAGCAAAACTCTTAGCGTTTGGGTTTTTAATAAAGAAAATCGGACTATAGTCAACTTTTATATATGGAAACTCTCTAAAGAAAGAATTTCTTTGTTTTTTAAGCTCCTGTGGTCCACTATAACGGCCAAAAGTCGAAACCCTTAACGTTTGTATGTGGAAGGTTTAACTAATTAGAAAATGTATCTTCGTCGTGTTAAATATTTTACGCGGGTTATATATTTTAGATGACACCTGGCCCATTTTTCAGAAATTTCTCACCTAAATTGCACAACACCTGCTATTTGCTAAAGTTCACTTTGATGACTTTTTTTAAATTAAAGCGAGATATTGTGAATAAAAATCATGTCATGCCTTAGCAGGTTCAAAAGCGAGAGTTGGCTACCTCTCGTTTACAGCCCTACTTTCCGGTGGACCGTGATTTTTACTGGAAAATAATTAAAATTTCTCTTTTCTTTTGGGTGTCTGTATATCACCTCTCTACCTTCTTTCAAAGCTCCAGCACAATGCATTCATCAGAGGAGTTCTATTACTCTGAAAAATTGCTCTGCTTTATTATAAAACTTCATATATTTTCTCAAAAAAAAAAATAATACTTACTTAAATGTGGCCCCTTAGAGTCCCCACCTCTGCTTAAAGTTTACTAAATTTGTTTCAAGCCACGATTTGAGACTCTTCTACGGAAACAGACGAACATTTTTATTTCTTGTTTTGCCTTTAAGAGGAATCGTCCAGAACTTACGCACAATCACGAGTTTAGCAAGAAACAAAAACTCATTAACAGTTTAAGAAGCGCAAAAGGCACAAGCAACGAAGGAAACTTGTCCGAGAGCCCACAAACATCTAAAACAAAATCTAAAAATTAATGAAGTTTCCTCGAAGACAACAACGAAGTTTTGAAATGAATTTTTTCTTTTTAATTTCGCTAAATTTTAAAACTTATGAAATCTGTCCGAAAAAAGTTAGCAGATAATTACCCCTATAAATTGTATATGAAAATAAATAACGCAAAAAAATCGTATATAAGCAGGAGTTGTTTTTTTAGTTTTTGGCCAGTTTTAACGTTTTCACGAAATACTGCATTGAAGTGTCTTTAATGTGCTCCAACGTATTACCCGTTTCCCAAAGAAACGAAAACTTTTGCTTAATGGTTTTTGGTGGAGGAAGACTTAACAAATTTTCATATAAAAATATTTTTTTGTTTGGCCTTTTTTTTTGGATAATTACTTTAATTTTTGTTTTTACTTAAAGTTCATGTTGCTGGTAACTTGAAGTTGAGCGTGAGTGTGTGTGTTTCTTAAATTTTATTTGTGGTAAAAGCGGGGTTAGAATGTCCTGCAAATGAGTGTCTGAAATACAAAAACACTAAAATGACAAAAAGCTAAAAATCATCATGATTAACAGGCCACTTATTAACTTCAGAAAAACTACTACTCAGCAGTGGAGAGAAAATTTAATGTTTCCTTTTACCAACTTCTAGCCAACATGTGGGGAGAGGGGACCAATCAAAGCGGAAAAAAATATATATGTCATTGTCATTAGAGGCATTTAAATGCAATTAAACGTCTGCTGTTATATGAATCCTAGACAAAAGCCAATTATAATGATACTTGGAAAACATTTTAATTTTCTTTTACACTAATTAAAATGAAAACTGATCATTAAAACGAACTAGTTTATTTCCTTAGGAAAGAGGAAACTAATTATTTAGAAAACATTTTGGCCAAAAAATTCTGGTAGGTAGCAAAAGAAAAGAGTCACAGCCAGTGCATGAAATGGCCTGACATACGGCGATGTTATCTGCTATAAATTCCAATGCCTTTTGGTTTCTATATTTTTACATAAACAAAAACAAATATCTGACATTATGTTTTACAAACACGAGCCACTAAATATATTAAAATAAAAAAAAAAATTGTATGTTTATTAAGTAAAAGTTGTTTAACAAGCAGCGTATTTATGAGCTTTTAATGCAAACAACAATTTACGTTGCCAACACATAACTTGTGACATAAACAACAGCAAAAACAACAACAACAAGTGCTTGAACAGACAATTTACACATAAAATTTATTATAATATTTAAAATATTAAACATAAAATTATACCTACAAGCCAACTACTGCACATACACGGAGAGAAATTTTATGATGGATGATGGTCTTGACTCAGATATAACTGAATTTTATTTTGAGCCAAGAAATTCGTAGAATTGGTGATAGTAGAAACTTTTTTAAAATGAAAAGAAATTATGATTAAAATTTAAATTTATTTTGAACAAATTTGCAACAAAAAAAAAACTATGAAAAACGGTCGAGTCTAAACGACATCCCTGAAGATGTGACACAAGACTACGGTGTTTCAGATCCCGAGTTCGCCTCCACATTCAGTCATGAACATGCTGTCGATTTTTTCTGATCTGAAGTAGAGCGCTCATTGTTGTCGGCTTCCCTCAAGGACGAAGGTACAGCACTGGTCGCTAAGCATTACCGAAAGCGATTGACACCGTCATGTTGTAAAAGAGCAGAAAACAGCACCCTCCATCATCGGTACCTGTAGGAAAAAAATTCAACGACGAAGTAAAATATAAATATAACAACTTTGGCTTCAATTCTTTGGCTTGCCTTCATCTGTCCTCTCAACACTATATCCTCTGTTATAGTTCTGGCACAATAACCCGCATTCTTAAGGGTCCCCCCTGAGTGTCGGTCCAAAACCAAGAAATGCATCCCCGCTAATCTTAATCACAACACTACCGTAACACGATTAGTTGTGCTGTTCTATGATTTTGAGCTCTGCGAGGTAAAACACTATCATTTCACTTTGAAACTGCTGTAACTTTTAAATGAATGAAGTTCCATAAAAGGATCATGAACACTAACTGATCAGATATATTCAATCGGTTTTCTTTTTCAAACTACTTTTTTGAGCTTTTCCGGATTAACAATTTTTAAAATTTTTGCGATAATCAAAGTTGTTTAATAACATGAAAATTTAATTAAATTATGGAATCGATCAGTAGATTCCTTTATATTTTATATTAAATTTAATTTTATAGTTTCATTAAGTAATTTGTCTGTTAAATTTTTATTGTTTTAATATTTTTTATTGCTCGAAAAATATTTTTCAATTCAGAAGGACATGACACAAAGCACAAGGGAAAGTCTACATGAGTTTTAACTACTCAATTTTTACCACACAGCAGAACAGCTGTTTTCAAAAGCCGCTGTACTTTCATCAGCAGTACTCATGGGCATTTGCATTCCTTACTACTTGTTAAGTGCCCCAGTTGAATGTGATAACAGTTTCTATTTTTAAGAAATTTTATTACAAAAAAAAAAAAAAATACGAGAATTGTATCCAACCGACGGTAACATAGTTTTGTTAGGTCACTGATTGGTTGCCGTTGGATTATATCTCTTCATGCCTTATATTTCTAAATTTTTCGTTTCATGTTTTCATAAGATTTCTTGACATCTATCGGTCCTGAGCTTAAAAGTATGTTTTCGAACTCCACCGTTTGGGACCGGAATCAGCCGTTTTAGCGTCACAAAAGGGTCACATACTTACACATACATACATGCACTTAAACAGAAACAAACATACACATTCCCACCCATATAGACCTGCAGACATAGTGACAGTGTCTCAAAATCTGTCACACACGCTTTCTAGGGGTCTCAAAAAGTCGTGATCTAATGAAAGTTAGATTTTTACAAAATTGGAACAAACCAAAAACTTCCAGATTTTCGGAAATTTTAAATTTTTATAGCGGGAAGTTAAGAAGTTGGAAAATAAACTATCGAACCCATTAAACCTCATATTGCGAAACTTAACTTCACATATTGGCGGATTACTGAAAGACTAATTGACGTTGCTGTTGTTGATTTATTGCTGTCGTTATTGTTGTTGTTGTTGTTGTTGTTATATACTACGACCTTATTAGATCTCTCAGTGTAGCTGGTGGTATGATATGAATGACTGTAGAAGGCGTACAATTTTTTCAATGTAAATTCAACAGTTCTTGTGTCAAGTATGACAAAACAAGTGGATGCATGTAGGCTACACGACACTTTTCGCTTCATATTTAATTCAGGCATAAGTAATAACAGCAACAACAACAAAAAACATCTCTCGAATCAAAAGTGTGTTGAAAAAAAAAACCACGAAAATACATGAAAAATTCAATGGTGACACAAAAACTGAATTTTTTATTTTTATTTCAAAAACTGTTAAATCAATGCAAATAAATTGAAGGTGAAGCCAATTAAAATTTGCATAAATGCCATAAACAAATAAAAAATAAAAAAAAAATTTTAGTCTTAATAAAAATGTGAAAATTGGCAACTTTTATCATGTTTTAGGAATTAACAAGCTGCCCCAATTTTTTTGTAATTTCTCAGAATTCAGCAGCTGATTTTTAGCCCACATATTTTCAGCTTTTCCTATTATTTTAACTGGTTGTTTGCTTTGAACTTAAAATGTTTAGTTGGAAAAAGGAGAATAGAAAATAGTAGTCAATTATAGTGCTGATCTGCAAGCTTCTTGCAACAGTTAAGCACCTCACCACTGGCCTTCGAAAGAAATGGCAGCCAAATTAAAACACAAGTTGCAAATGGAAAATTGCGGAAGCAATTCAATATTTTTTTTCTTTATTTTCCTCAGCTACCAGTCAGTTAATCAATAATTATCAGACCCCCATCTATTCACATGCACTGGAATGGCACTTGAGTTTTTTAAATAAAACAATTTTTTATGGGTTTTCTTTTCAAAATTGTTTGTCTATCCTGTGCTGAAAATCTAACTGCCACCATTTCCAGGGAGACTTAATATATTCCAGTTGTTTTTCTTTTATTTTTAGTTCATGATCTCAAAAGGAAGAGAATTGGCTGTAACTTCGTTGGCTTGGCATGGCAAAACGCACGTCTAGATTTATAAAAACTGTTCATTTTATGCGGTTGTTAACGAATTAAAATCGTACGATTCAATTGGGGAGCAGGTTTCGCCCGTATGCGAATAAGTGCACTGTCAGAAATATCAAAATTTTGTAAAATATTTTGTCAGCAATCAAAACGACTTTCCAATACACTTTTGATGGCTCATCTAATTTCATGGCAGTATTTTTTATAAATTTCTTTCATTATATTTTCTTATACTTTTCAAAATTTCTTGTTTCGTTTGCAATTTTCAGTGTAGAGGTTTTATAAAACTACAATGACGTTCGCTTGCTGGAATCATGACTTGAACTTGCAATTAATTGCCGCAATTACAGTGTCGACTTAACTTGCACAGACTTTTTGTTATTTATTTTTCATTTTATTATCATTTTTTTTTTATTATTGTTGAAACAAGAGTAATGAAAGCCAGAAAAAAACATGCCACTAACAATAATTGCTGTTGAGCGAGGTTCTGTTTTAATTGAAGGTTGATATTTGTTATTGAACATTAAGGACTCCCCCCAAAATTCTTCTTTTAATTTATTTCAAGAGAAAATCATTTAATTATAAATTTATATTTGCTTTCCATAAATCTATGGCTTATCCAGCCAACTAAAGATATAGATTTCATGACAGAAACGGGGAATTAAAAATACTTTTTATTAAAACGACTTGCCTGTTTGACAATGTTGCCCGCAATCATTCTGTGGTTTTGCAATTGAATCGTTTAATAAGAAATATTTAGGACAAGTTGCAACTATATATTGAAACTAGATGTCATCGATGTTTAAGTGCTCATTCTTTTTAACATCGCACTTAATATTTCATACATTCATTAAATTGAAAAGCTGCTGGTTTTAGCCCGTTTTGAACAAAAAAATGGAATTTTAACCAGATTTCCACGTCCTAAAAAGCTTCCCTGGCTAAGCCCGTTACAGTGTCCGCACGCATGGATTGGTGTATGTATATGCATGTGCGTGTAAGTGTGTGCGTAAGTGTGTGTGTGTGTGTGTGTGTGTGTAAATATTTGGCTTGCATATGAATTTTGAGCGGCTTTTTTGGTAGCATCCTAAAAAGCATTCCTGAACTTAGATTTTCTGAACCGATTCGAACCGGTAGATTTCAAAATATCTCAAAAAAGTTTAGAAAATAAACGCTTTTTAAAAGAGCTTCTTAGAACAACTTTTTAAATGTTTTCTCTGATCAATTCTCGAAATCCAAAAACCACATCGATCACCGCACAATTCACAGACACTTAGATTTTCTGAGAACCGATTTGAGCCGATTCGAACGGTAGATATCAAAATATCTCTAAAAAGCGTAGAAAAAGCGCTTTTTAAAAAGGAATTTTTAGAACAACTTCTCCTCTGATCGGTTCTCGAGGTCAAAAAACCACATCGATCGCCGCAAACTAGATCAAAATCGGTTAATCCGGTCGTTATATATCCTGAACGAACATGTCAAAATATGAGCACTACCTGATAGCGCTCGCTATTCACCGCAACATCAGCCAAACAACTGCAATATTCCCGTCGGTACACAAATTTCTTTGATGGTTCTGAATCAAAGACTAAATTTAGATGGAAAATAATGAGCACGGAATGGGGTCTTACTAGACCCATTGTGCAGCAAGGAATTTGAAAGAAGAGCGCCATGGGCCTTACGAGCAGATTTTTATTTAAAAAAATTAAATTTTCTTAAATTAAAAACGCTGTTCTGAACAGAAATGTTAGCGATATCTTATAAATAAATACGTTCCACATTTTGTGGTCCGTTTTCAGGTATTTTACTGTCAGCTAATATTGATGAATTAAACATGGTTTGAAAGGTATTATTGTGTTGATGTTCACTATATTTCACTTTTTCAAAAAAAGAAACTCAATAAATATTTTTTCTGTTTGTTTTGCACTTGCAAATCCACTTGAACAGAAACATTCCAGGATCCTGCATAATTCGTGTTGGTTTTGTTGTATATTTAAGATTTCGCCTAGTAGGAGATCCTCATCCTTCAAAATAGTTAATTAACATTCAGACTAGTTACGACTTAAATCTAAACAATGCCTTCGAGTTGCGTTAAACAACTTTAACAATAATTCGTTACACACTTCACGTGCAATTAGTTTGACTGAAGGAATTAGAAAAAAATAAATAATAAATTGCACTTGTTCAAATTAAACAAGTGCCCTCACCATTTCTTCTCGTTGAACGTGTGTCAAAAAGGCTGACGATGGTGGTCCAAGTCTAGTGTTTTAAAAGCATCATAAACTTTAAGGTCATTTACTAACTGCTGGTGCTAACGATTACGGCTTCTGCTGCCGCTGCTGTTGCTGCTGCTGATGTTAGTGATTCCTTCTACATTTTTATTTGTGTCCGCCAATGCCATACATGCAGTTTTTATTGTTTCCACTACAATGCTGGGCTATTAGTGCAACTCGGCATGCTCAGCACCTCTGAGTTAAGATAACAGCAACAAGTTGCCGTAGCAAACATCAATAGAGGCGATATCATAATTTTCACAGCAGGTGTCATTGTTGATTACTTTGAATACAAAACACTTGGTAGAGTGTAAGTGTGTGAGTATCAGCCAACTTGTTTGCCAGTATTCAGGGCCAAAGACATGACTTATACAGAAAAAGTCAATCGCATTTGACAGCTCGTTGAGATGAGGTACAAATGAGCAACACTTTTATGAGGCTATAAAATCAAGATTCATCTACAATAAAAATAAACCAGAACATTAACAATGCGCCCCTCTGCACCGGCAAATGTGAGGATATTAAGCTGCCTTGTAAGCAGTGTGAGAGAGAGAGAGAGGGTGAGCAGCAAACCATACGATCAGTTAAGATGCAGATAACGATACATCTGCAACACTGCCACAATGCAACAAAGTAGAATGAGAAGCGCGTGTTAGCCTTTGATGTTAGCGGGTGGTTAATGGTATTGAGTGTGTGTGTGTGTGTTACTATTTCTCTTTTCAGTTAATTGTTAAAGGTGAGAGAGATTTATCATTTAACAAATGCAGTCGAATGGTTGAAGCGTTTTAAATGATTACGGTAGTTTTACATGGTTGATCTCTTGTTTGTTCAAACCTGTTGTTGCGTTATTGTTCGCTTTTCTCTATTGTTGGCTGATTGGATCTTACAAATCTACCGCCACAAATTGGAAAACAATTCATTATTCATTTTCAAGAACGAAATTAGGGCTCAGACGCGGTCAATCAAAATTAAATGTCAAACTGGCGCCAGGCCAAATATGTGTGTATCGCTTGGGAATCATACAATTTTCTCCAACATTTTATTCTCATTCTTACAAAAGCGCCGTCTTTGTTTGAAATATGAAATAAATTAAAACAAATGAAAGCCACAAATTTGAAACTCACTTGTTTTGAAATATCTTTTGATATCTCGTAACATGAATGCGTTACAATATTTACATCTCGAGTTGTAAATAATGAAATAAACACGCTTTAATCGTTATTTATGGAACATGACGGACGGGTTGGTTGCAGCATTTTAAGAGTTGCAGCGGTTTTTGTTTAAGATGCATTCGCTTTATGGTGAGTTTCTTAACTTTTATATCAATATTTGGTTTTTAACTTATTTTGACCATTTAAATAATTTACCATAAAATGTAACAGATTAACATGGACTTTCACTGACTTGAACGGCTTGTGCAAGTTTAACTTTTGGGTTATAAACTTCTTATACAGAAGCTTGCAATATCCACTGACTTGCCCTGATCGTTAGGGACTACAGCACATTAGAAATGTCTTTCCCAGCTTTTATTTTAAGTCACATTTGACAAACAGCGTTTCATGTGTAAGGGATTCTACAACGAGATATTTTTTCCGCCAAGATCACATATATTAACTTCTGTTCTTCTGAATCCCAGCCAACAACACTTTTCTGCTCGATCGCTTGCAATAAACCAGCGAAAGAGCCGCTGTCTTTGCTATGCATGCCTCCATGCCACAAATAGACCGTCAATCCTCTTGCAACTATTATAAACCGCATCTTCAAACGTTATCTTTATAAAGCTGGAAAGACAAATCGCAAAGTTGTTAAGAAACAGTGACAGGCTCTGAAGCCTATTGAGAAACTAGAGCCGAAGGGGCATCTCGAGACTCGCCGTAGTCGTAATGAGGCACTGCACAATCGACAGATGTTAGAATAGGGTAGTCCTCTCTTTTAATTAGTTCTAACCTGGTTGTTGAGATGAGTACCAGGAAGATGCAGTTTTCCACTCTTTGCAAATATCCTGCTTTAAGTCCTTCGGAATGCAAGTTTTTAGGCAGCCATGTACTGTACAACTTCTCAGAATTATCAAAAACCGATCTAAGTGATTTAATGAGATCATTCAATGCGATAAGTTGGATGTAGTTCCGATAAGTTAATCCAGGTAGTTGCAATCGACCCCGTTTTGGTTGACACGGTCTGTAACAAATCACCTGGATTGTAATCGGTTACTGGCGCGCGTAAACCAACCAAAGCGCTACTGGGCTTTCAGTTTTGATTATTTCGCCGTCAATAGAATCTTTAGCTGGTATTCATCGACTTTTTGTAGAATATCTTTGCAAATAATTTTGCAGGAAAATCTATCCCGTAGGATCGCTCTTGCACAGGCATTTTCAGCACGTTCTAAAAAAGTAGTTCTCTCTTTTTAATACAATTCCTAATTAAAATACTTTATTATGTTATTTGAAAACTTAATTTTATACTAAAAATTTCAGTTTTTATTATGAAACTTTTCTTTAAAAATTCGTGCTGTTGGCTGAAGTCATCAACATGGTGTGGATTTTTCTTTTGATCTGCAGTAGTGCAGTATTGTGCCAATTGTTATCGGGTTGTCTCAATGAAGAGGGAATGGAACTGGTCGCAGAACCTTAGCAACGGCGATTGGCACCGTCATGTACTAAAAGGGTACAGTACAGCAGCTTCCGTCAGCGTTACCGTAAACAACAGATTCACCGGCGAAGTACAAACTAAAAACAATTACAACGAAGTTCTGCATCCTCTCATCTGACTTTATATGTCCTCTTAAACGGTAGTCTCCTTTCTAGCTCTGACACAAAGCTCTGACACAAAGCACTGATTATGTAGGGGTCATCCCATGAGTGCTAGTCTAAGACAAAAATATATCGTCTTTTCTATATTGAGAAAAACTTCAAACTTTTTACAATATTTGAAACGGTTCTTGGAAACACATTAACAACCACTAGATTAGAGCCAGCAATTGAAGCGAAACCTCTTCGTTATAAGAATGAAATTTTTACTACGTCGACCCATGAAATTTTCATCAGAATGACAAAAATTATAAAACTTTTACTTTTTTTTTCTACTTGCTGAGTTATCTTTCTTGCAGGGATCTGAAAATTTTGCTCCCCATAATTTGAGGACAAAACGCTGCAATCAATTTAGAAAATTTTGTTTTCGATTTATCGGATGATAAATGGATTTAGTATTCTTAAAAAAAACAATATGAAATATAAGCCGACACTGTGACTAACAGCTGATAATGGCAGCCAGTTCGTCCGCTGATAGTGGGTTCTATTCCTGCCTGATAGGCAAACCTCTTTGCTCGCTATTTTGTGCTGTCTTTACTAAAAGAATAAGAAGAAAAGCTCAACTTAAAATAAATTAGATTCCACGAAACACCCACGCTGCCTTACAAATTTTAGATTTAATATTACGAAAGAAAATATATATATAAAAATTATGTTTGAAGAAAACGAAGAGTATTTTTACTGAATTCTCAAAGGTTTTCGTAAAAGTTTTCCCACAAAAGTTGTAGCTCTTAAAGTCTTTAACTTTCGTATAAATAAAAATAGCAGGAGTTTCTAGTGAATTAGCGTTGTTTCGTTACCAAAGACTTGCATCTATAATGAATCTCTTTTATACAAACCCTTATCATAATTATTGAAAAATATAAAAAAAACACTCAACAAACCGCAAGCGATTCCAGTAAAACCAATCACAAATCTGGCGCTTAAGATGCAGAATCGAAAATCCCACAAACTGGCTGACAAGGATATTGACGGCACAACTTGTTTGATGGCTTCGCTGCGGAAGACAATACGCTTAACAAATTAAACAGCAAAAGTCAATACCACACAAAAACATATTAAAGCCAAATGAACAAATTAAATTTTTAAGGAAATAAAATTAAAGAAAAAAAAATATTAATACAAAAAATCTTTGCATTTCTCAAAGCCGCCGTTCAGAACAACTTCTTACAGGATGTGTTTTTTAAAGCCGAAAAATGGAAACACCACATGAGATGATGTGTCTTGTTTGAAAAATTAAATGAAACATTAATTTTAAATGAATTCGAAACGAAATGAAACTGTATTGAAGCCAAGAAAACATGCCAAACAAGTGCCAGGATTAATGCTCTTCCGTTATGCCATTCAAATTCAACAACAACAAACCAGCACAACCAGCAGAAACGAATCCAAAATGTGTTCTCTAAAAAGTGGTGGTGGATTTGTTTCTTCCAACTCGTGTTCACATAAAACCAATCGTGCAGTCTTGCATGTTTCTTTTTTATGAATTGTTTTTGTAGTTGTTGACGACTGTTTGGTCTTAGTTTCTAAGCTAATAACTTCCTTTTTGGGAAAATTATTCAACAGAAACAAAAGAGTTGTAGACAAGAATGGTTGTACGGAATCAAGAGGTAGCAAATAAATTAAAAAAAAAATGAAATAAATCAAATTGATTTTCTTTCTTATTCCTTAATTCATTGAAAAAAAGAAATTCTAAAAAGAAATTAGGCAGCAAAAAAAATTGATTTGGATATAAATGAATTATCTGCGTTTCTTGGGAATTCCGAAACAACATCCAATGAAACGCAAACTCAATTAACAACGACTAAGGAAATAATTATGCGATTTTTGTGGGAATATATTTCCCTGGAGCTGTGAAAATAGCCAAATCACTAATTCGTTTCTACTTTCTTTCTTATCCTTTTAGGATCATCCCAGTTTGAGAGGCACTCCTTTGGCAATGCTGGCCGCTCAGTGCAATAAACTAAGCAGCAAATCTCCACCCCCTTTGGCAGATGCAGCTGTGGGCAAAGGCTTCCATCCCTGGAAGAAGAGTCCCACCTCTCCCTCATCCCAAGCGAATAGCAACACTAACACAACTGCAGGTTCTACAAGCTCAAATGCATCGGTAGGCCAACACTCTCCCTGTGCTATATCATCATCGGCTTCCTCAACAAACTCTTCAGCTGGCGGCAACATACCGGGAATCTGCTCTTCAGCGGCATCCAACACTTCAAGGAGCTTATCGGGAAGTGGCATCAACACCATGGTCAACATAACAGCCAGGTAGGTAGTGCCTCCTCTGGCAAATAGTTCATAGTCAATTTATAATTTTTTCTTTTAATTTCCTATTGAAACAATTTATTGATCAAGCAAATAATTTCAGCATTTATCCTTACAGTCGCCCCATAACCTCGTCATGTGCTGCGGTTACAACGCCCACCGCCTACGGCAGTGATCTGTTTTATCCCAGTACCTCCACGGCCACCGGTGGCATGGTCACCGACAATCATCACATGCACCAGGGACTGTTAGGCAAAGTGGAAGGAGCTACTTTCGGCTCTGTATACTCCAGGCATCCTTATGATTGGCCCTTCAATGCCGTGACTGCTTCGGCCCATAAGGCAGCGGAGGCTGCCAGCGTAAACTCGGGCTGGTGGGATATGCACAGTGCTGCCGCTGCTGGCAGTTGGCTAGACATGGGCAGCGCAGCTGGCATGCATTCTACAATGGCCAACTATGCCACCGCCACTTCTGACTACTCTTCAGCCTTAAGCCATTCGCTATCGAACACCGCTCACCTCCTGGGCTCTGGTCAACATTTGCTGCAGGACACCTACAAAAGTATGTTGCCAACACAAGGTGTAGGCGGCTTTTCGCTGCCACACGGTTCACCTTCTGCGGCATCCGCGGTCTCTTCACCACAGGCCACCTCTCCCACAACACCTTCGCCGAGATCCCAACGCCGCTACGCTGGTCGGGCTACCTGTGATTGTCCCAATTGTCAGGAGGCTGAGCGCTTGGGACCCGCTGGAGTACATTTAAGAAAGAAAAATATACACTCTTGTCACATACCAGGCTGCGGCAAAGTTTATGGCAAAACTTCTCATCTCAAGGCACATCTGAGATGGCACACTGGCGAGAGGCCATTCGTTTGCAATTGGCTGTTTTGTGGCAAACGTTTTACACGCTCAGATGAGCTGCAGCGACATTTAAGGACTCATACGGGCGAAAAACGTTTTGCTTGTCCCGTTTGCAACAAGCGCTTTATGCGCAGCGATCATTTGGCCAAACATGTTAAGACCCATAATGGCACTGCCACAGCCAATGGCATTAAGAAGGGCTCTTCCGAGTCCTGCAGTGATTCCGAGGATGTCAATAATCAGTCCAACGAATCAAGTGGCTTAAATAGTTCGGGAAATGGCAACAACAACAGTGGTGGTAATAATAATAATAGCGGCAGTCATCCGGGTACGCCCAATTCCCATCAGACTGGCACTCCCAGCCAAAGCCTCAATCAAAACTTGCATTTGTCTTCTCCACACCACATGTCCAGTGGCTCACCTATTATGTTCAATCATCAACAACATCAATTGCATCACCAACAACAGCAGCAACAGCAGGCCCAGCATCAACTGCACCAACATCAACACCAGCAGCAACAGCAGCAGCAGCACCAACAGCAACAGCAGCACTCTCATCCCCATTTGCATGCTCACACCCACCACCACCATCACCATTTGCTGGGCAGTAATTCGGCTGCCTCCAGTCCCGTGCTAGACCATCACAGTACTTTGGTCGACATTAAGCCTCCCATGGTTTGAGGTTCACTAGGACCCTTTCTGTTCAGCAACTGAGCAGATGCCGGGTCCTATTTACAGGATTTCATAACCACAATGGCTCTTCTCGAAGAAGAAGGCGACAGAGCCTGATCCTTGAAGCGAAAAATGTAAAATACGCCGTGTAAATACCAACAACTAAATAACGATCATTATTATTATCTATTATTATCATTAGCCTGTACTTAATTAATGAAATATTCAAAAATACAAATTCAATTTAGATCACTAAGATTATTTACAAGGCATTAGGCTAAAGAGCACTTAAGAGAGGGTATAAAGAGTTCCAAGTGAAAGTAAAGAGACAAGTGAAAACTAAGCAAAGCTAAGCTCTGTAAAAGGGGATTAGAAGTGAAACTGACACCAGCATAAATGCTAGACTCGTAAGGATAATCATAAGAATAGTTAGAAATTTTAGTTAAGCACAACACTCCCCTGTAAATATATAGAAATTTTTATTAAAAAAGAAAACACTTAATCAACAAAACAATCCAAACCAAACTCTCACTCATATAAATTACAAATAAATCAACATTTCAAAACTATTCAAATACAAAAAGAGTAAAACTTACCTTAAGCCCGCTTTGGTCTTTTTATTATATATAAAAAACTTTAAATCTTATGAATAACAAAATATATTTTTAAAATGATTTTTAAAAAACTACCAAGTATTTCTAGTCGCATCTAACAAAAGAAGAACAAGAAATTTACTATAACATTATTATTAACTTGAAAGTATTCACAAAACGATTTGCTTTGGCCTGAATTCCTCTTCATAATTTTATTTAAAAAAAAATATCTAAATAAAATCATCTCTAAGGGATTTTTCAACAGCTCCTTCGCCAGTCTAGTTGTAGGTAATTTAAATATGTAGTTTAAAAAATTGTTGTTCGTTTAGCTTAAAACTTGAAAATATTATTAAATAAAGTTTATTGATTAACTAGTAAATTAACGAATATATAAATGGAAAATAAATTGCTTATTTTTTCTATTCATATTAAAGTACGAAACATTTAAACAACCTCCTCCATTTTAAAATAAATCAAATTCGACTCTGTAATAAGAAGTAAAAATATTAACGAATAAAATATATTGAAATATTTTCACCCTCCCCCTTCGCTATAGTCTCAAACTAATTATAAGCCTAACAGTTTATTTGCAAATATGTACATTAACAATAGAACTAAAAAGATATTTTAGAATACAAATTTAAAAAAAACAATTTAATATCAACTACGACAATTGAATGATATTAAAACAAATTTTCTTTATTACAAATAAATGTGAAGCATTCTGAAAAATATTGCCGCCTTGTTTTATTTTTGAGAATTGTCAACTGCGTTTCAAAAAATAAATTACATTAAAAGTTTATGGTCTTTGGAGGGAGGATACATGCTGGCAATATATTCTAGTACTCAGAATATGTTTAGAGTCTCAATAAGTAGTTTTGAGTGCACACAACTCAACCCGGGAAGCAATTAATTCCTATAGCGTCTTCTTGGGAAACGAAATTCATGACCTTCGGAATGACTAACCGACGCCGTTAGAGAGTATATTTTGGTCGATGTAATTTCGCTTATAAGCGTGTACATGATGAAATAAACAAACAGATTTTTCGGATGTTCTGCTCAATTATTAAAATATGATGTCCCGAAAGAGCACTGAACACCAAAAATGTGACACTCGACCAGCATCTGTCACGCAAAGTATGACCTGCACAAAGAATGATGTGAGCAGCTACAGCAAAAAAAAGGGTAATGCTGTGTTTCGCCCCACTGTATAAAAAAAATAAGTTCTCCACGTCCTATTTACCAACTATGAAATAATATTTTTAAGTTTTGGAATAACTGTTACAATCAAATAAAAACGAATTGCTGTTTTGATAGGACAATTGTTCCAAAAGTTTTTTTAACTCAGAAGGACACGATGAATATTCTGAAGCGCAAAGGGAAAGTCAACAGCAGTCAATCTTACACGGGAAGAAATTTCTTTTTATTTTCTTTAATTTTAGTTTCGTGCGGATGGTTTTTTCCCAAAAAAATTTCAAGTGATCAATTGATGGGTTTTAGCTAATTTCTATGCCCATTTCACTGGAGTTAATTATCAGGGATTCTTTACCCAAAATTTCTTAGAATAACTAAAGATATTTATTTCAAACTTCCACTTTAATAAATAGGAAGCTTAAAAACATATATGGAAGTCATAACAAGAACTCACTGATCACTTTCTCTTTTTTATTTTCTTACGTTTTTTTTATTTCAAAAACACTTGGCACAATAAATTCGCAAAGTATCGGTGCACAAATGGCGAAGGGATGACTGTAGCCACTTGTCAGCGAAGTTGTTAAATCGTATTTTCTTACGTTACTGTGACCAACTAACTATACACAACTCAATCCTTCACATAAGAACAAGCAACTTAGTTGACCACGGAAAATTCTTTCAAAGAGCCATAATCCCACACAATTGTCTGTGATGCAGAAGTTAACTAAAGCAAGAGTTAAACGCAAAACTATCCAAAGAAAACCAACGATCAATGGTCTGGCTGCACTTAAACAATAATTGCCAACTTGGCTTGATGTTAAAAATACTTGGCGACTGATGAAGAAAATAATCAAAGCGGCAACGCAAGAGTGTGTTACCATCAGTTGGATACAGTTCTCGTATTCTTTTTTATTATTAAATTTTAACAAATAGAAAATGTAAAATACTCCTGAGTGCTGACAATGAAAGTGCAGCGACATTCGAAAACAGCTGTTCTGCTTGCTGGCTTAGTTCAATATACAAGAATGATGATGACTTTCCCTTGTGCCTTGGATTATATATCAACTCTCCTTGAATTAAAAACGCTCTTCGAACAATTAAATTATCAAAATTTAATTAAAACAACAGCTTTGGCCTGAATTTTTTTCGACAGCATTTTTGTTTTACTCCTTTCCATCTCGTTACTTATATATTTCATTTAGAGGACTGATGTTTAATCCAAGAATTTCAAGTCGAATATTATTTTGACTCATCAGCTGATATAAAAATCTTTTATTCCAAATGAAAACTGTGGGGACTTTAATCTGCTGAGTAAAAGACCACTTTCCGAATAATAAATTAATTTTATGTGCTGTAGGTGCTCCTTTTAACTAGATGCATAAATATAGAGGGTGTTTTTTCATAGAGGTATAGAACTTTAAAATGGAATTAAACAAAGTTTTCAAATTGATATGAAATTTGCTCTTTTTGAAAGATAAACTTCTGGTATTACAATCGTTTCGGGTGTAACGACTGACTTAGCGGAGTTAAATTGCACGATCTTGGAGGCCAATTCACGTCGCTCTGAAGGGCGATTATGTTGACCCGGGATGCGTATTTCGAACCACGATTTTCAAACAATTTTAGAGCGCAGATCAGGCGTCCGTGTATTCATGTTTAAAGATAAAAACAAATTAACAAAAATCGCTTGGCAGCTGACAAACTTGCCGGCAGCTAAAAAGTGTTGCCAGGCTAAAGTTTTGCTACCCTTACAACAAAACGCTATTAACCCTCTGGCAGCTGTAGACGGGCGGAGTTCATTGTTCACTTATTCCTTTTCCGAATTCTTTTTATTTTTTTATATTTTTTCTGAATATAACTTTTTTTCCTCACCTCGACGCAAACATTCCCAGTGTGCGCCCCAAAATCTCGCATGCTACAAAATTTGTCGACATGTATTACCCGAGAACTGGCCCCAGGACTTAGGCATCAGTCCCACACGCTAGTGGATCAGCTCCGCTACCAACCGATAATGAATTTTTATCTTTTCCACAAAATCCCCACAAATTATTTTGTCAATTTATTTTGTCTGCTTTAAAATTACGAATAATTATTTTTATTCCTTAAATTAAAAAAAAAAACTTAAAAAAAACCTTAAGAACTCAATTTAATTCATCATTTTGCGCTGAAAATCCTTTTCACTTGCCGCTTTGATATTTGAATACAACACGGTCGAGTACAATGAATATGAATTTGACTGCGTCAAAATTTGACACCAGAACAACTACCAGCAGCAGCAACTAAATGTGCGGCATTTAAAATGGAAACGAATGGAGGGAGGGGAGAAGCACACATCTTCTTGCCACCGGCTGGACACATGGAGTCATCAGTGATAATTAATTTGAAAATTTCGACTCACATGCAGACACATGACACCCGGCACCCTTCTTTCTGTTTGTGCTATTAGAGAGCTCATTATTAAATCCCTGGCAAATCTACCCTTCTGCGTCACATACGTGTACACACGTACAGGAGTGTGTATGTGTGTGTTTGTATGTATTTGCATTAACAAATCTCGGCATAATGAAATTTAAATCAGTCTAGAATAAAAACATATTGAATTTTCTTTTCTTTTTTATTGTCCTGTTGTAGGTCGTGGGGATATAAAATGATAAATAAACGTTCCCAAAACTGTTTTCAGTTTTTTAACTCTCCCACTGCAGATGCTAAAAATGAAACGTTTCAGAGTCGTCAGTAGCTGGAGTTGTTGATGTGTTATTTTATTTTTTTCCTCCGGACTTTTATGGCTGCAAGTATTTTACGGATAACAACATCCGCCGTATTTAACAATTCATTCATTTATGCCAGCCGTGTTGTGCTTGAAATTATTGCAAACTTCACCCTCGTAAATTCACTGATTTCAGCAACCATTAACGTGACTAGAAACATATTTTATGGTTATGAGTTGTTGACTTTTAAACCATTTACAGTTCTTTAGGCAGATGAAGTCGTTTGGTGTTGGTGTAGGAAGTTTAAGTCCCCCTTCTTAAATCTTTCTTTCCTAATTTCTATGGCAATTGCTGTTTTGATTGTTGTTGTCATCATCATCATCATCATCATCATCATCATCACCAGCAGCATCAACAGCCTCGTCTGCAGTAACAGCAAAATTCAAATACTGCCTCCCCCAAAATTTTTATGGGATTTTTCGGTCTCCCCTCAATTCTATTGCAAAAATTCACTTTAAATTTATTTTTATTGAGTAACAATCGTGGGTGGTTTAGTGGGTGGTTTATTATTCTGTTGTTGTTGTCTTTTTTACCGTTATTCTTTTTTTTTTTGCGTTGTTGCCATGACCCTGTCTTCTTTTATTAATCACACTTAATAGTTCGTTACTTCCCCCTTTGGGCTGGTCCACAGATTAAACGCTTTTGTTGCCTATTTTCCAATTCAAATGACGTTTCGAGTCAAGGATCATTGAACAGTTATTAAAATTAATTGAAAATTGTCATTTTCGGCTTTTAACTGAAAATATTTTCGTCGCAGATTATTGGAGGAGAGGACAGTTTATTTTTAATTCTTTAATGAAGAGATCTAATTATTTGTAAATTAAATTTTATGGATAAAGTAATCAACTTAAAATGGAATTAAATTTTTAGGAAATATTAAGACTTAAAATTAGCAGGGATGCCCAACCTCTTCTTATATATATTTTTATTATAAAATTTGTGAGATTCTTTTCAAATAAAAAGATTAGAAAATTGAGAGAAATTACAGCGTTTTGTTGATAAATTGTTAAACTTATTGAAACTAAATTTGCTATCTGAATCTGCAGATAAGCAATTCGCTTAAAAATACTTCAAAATTTCTAACAACAAAAATTTCCAATTTAGTGACCCCGAACCAGCACAACTTATGAACAAATTAGTTTCCGAGCATGAGGTTAAATAAAGAAACAATACTTCCATACGAGTAGTACTTGCAAATCACACCGCAATTCCCTAAAGCGTTGCGGTTTTTCATTCATAACAAAAATATCAGTGTCAGAGGCAAAAATAAAAACAAAAACAAACATGATTACAATACGAGTACAAACAGACGGACGGACGGACGGACGGACGAACTTAGATGCAGATATTGTTTGCCAGCAAAAATACCAAATAAAAGAAAGAAAACAGCGACAGTTAATGAGATTAAAAACAACACAACGGGGTGCCTTTCAGGCACTACTTGGCGACACCAGCATCATCGCCAGCATTAAAAATTAAATATGTATTCTACCCAAACGATATCAACAACATTTGCAACAATAAAACCAACAACACATTTAACAACAGCAGCAGCAGGATATCACACATAACACGCGTATTAATAATGTTTCCTTTTTTTTGTTTTTTTTCTTTTTTGTTACTTTTTGGACTTCGACTTTATTTTGTATGCAAAATGAACGCTTGTAGAGTGGGGAAAGAGAATATCAATGAAATCAACCAGATGTAATTTATAACAATAAAAAACAAATTTATAATAATGAAAAATGTAAAATTTATAATGAAATAAGATTTACTCTTTCAGATGATCAACACTCACACACACAACCATCACTACTCAAGTAAAGGGTGCTTTTTCAAGGCCAGTAGGACTCGTGAAAAGCTTAACTATCAAATGATCTGTCTTATCTGTGACCGGCTTTCTCCGGTAAATCCTTATGAATAGAATGATGGCAGGATCGACGCTAACATATTATCACGATTTACACTGAAAACAATTTATGGGTAATCAATCAGATTTTTTATAGTGGCACTCTCTGTAGAGACACATTTCGAATATCACATTTTTATAATTGTTTTCATAGTTTTAGTTTTCGTTCAGAAAATAAGTTGTAAGATATTGAAACTTATTTCTTGATTTAATTTTTTTCTTAGAAAACAAATTATTTTCACACTGAAAATGTATAAATACGTTTGTTTAATTCACCAAATAAGAGTTTATCCGCGGAATGATTCCTTGAAAACATGGTCAACTGGGTTATTTAAGTAAATATGTATGCTTGTGTTCATAAATGTGTTTTTCTTATGTGAGAATTTACATAAAATTTATGGAAAATATTTAAGTTATTTACGAAAGATAATTAATTGATGTGTTCATCCCTCAAGCAAAACACAGAAAAATACATCGTATCATTAAAATGTCTTAAACACAATGAAGTGATTTCAGCGGAGTTGCCAAATACTTATTTGGAAAGATATTTCAAATCATTTAAGTCATTCGTATTCATAAAAAGCCGCAAATCATTCAAAGCTACTCCATTAGGAGAGACAAACTGTGCAGTCCACATCCAAGAGTCGGTGAGTCATAACAATCAGATTATAATGCTGTTATAAACAACTTAATTCATCATGAACATTTCAATCTCATCAACTGGATTAGATTAGCTGGTCTCCTTTCACCTGCTTATCAATTTGTTTCAGGAATCAAAGATCTAGATAAATTTCAAAATAAATAATATTTTATATTTATATTCATTAATTTCAAATATATTTTTGACTTCCGATTATTAAAATAGAAAGTTTTTGAAAATCGTTTTAATCCGTTTTCAAAAGATAGAGTTATCATCACATCTCCACATTTTGAGGTCCAAGGAAGCTTCTCAGACTGATTCTGAGAGCCCGTCACTATGTCTGTATGGATGTGTGCATATATAATTGTGTGTGTGTGTGTGTGTGTAAGTATCCCACGCAGAACACGCGACCTTCTAAACTTCAACAAGGTACGAATTCGTCAACTTGTGGCTGTCTTAACTGGACATTGTAACTTTGGGACCCAAGCGAGAAGGATGGGTCTAGAATACAGTGACTTCTGTAGAAGCTGTAATGATGAAGAGGAGGAAGAAACAGTACTCCATCTTCTATGTCAGTGTCCTGCCCTGGGCGGCTTAAGGGCAGTGGCGTTGCGCTCCAGCTTCCTGCCGGACTTAGACAGCCTGACGAGTCTGGAGCTGACTGGAATATCGGCCTTTTTAAGGTCCACGGGATGGCTTAATGCGGCAGAGGACGACTCGTGAGTGGTCCTTGGCTTAGGGTATCACAACGGGACCGAATCAACGGAACCAAGTGCATTGCTTAGGCAATGGCCCTAACAACCTAACCTAACCTAACGTGTGTAAGTTTGCGACCTGCTTGGAAGTTTTGAACGGCTGAACCGAATTAAGCCAAACCCGATGGCGTTCTGAAGAGCATTCTTGAACTCAAAAACACTTAAACATAAGCATTTTGCAAAGTGGTCTTAGATTAAATTTTAAATTGAAAAAAGTGATAAACTGCAAAATTATATATCTGACCAGTTCCCTATTCTTTTATAGTAATCGAAAACTATCTCAATAACCACTTCTCACGTGGGAATCGGTTGATTTGAAAATTAAAACAAAAGTGTTGTAACTCGAAGAGCTGAAAGAATATTCCAAAAACCAGGTTACTACCGCGCTGCGTTTAAAATTAGCGGCAAGTTTCAGAGTAGCCCTTTAGAGCCCACCGTTTTCCATATATAAATTTTATTATTTTTACAAAAAATTAATATATAAAATATTTAATCCCTCCAACACCAGTTCCTCCAATTTGGCAACCACAAAATAAAAAACAGATACAAAAGAAGAAAAAAAACCCGACGTTTCCTATTGTTTTCTTCTCTTTTGCATAAATCACAATTTCAAATAAATTAGTTTTCATTTAATTATGTTTATTAACACATTTAAAAACGTATTTAACGCGCGATAAGCATAAATAATAATGACACAAACTGAACCGAAGACAATGTGACAGATGCATTCCAACACCAACACCAACACCAGCAACAACAACAAGATATTCTTGTCGCTGCTCCACAATCCCAACGGAGTGAATTGAATGAATCAGTCGTCAGTCGTAAATTGAGTCGTTATTTAAATAAATGAAATGAATTCGGTATGATGACACTTAACATTTTTGACTACATATTTTGTGATCATTATGATTGTATTTAGTGGAGATTTAGTTGCTTCGGAAACAATAAGAATCTTAATGAAAACAATGTGTGAACATGGATGCGATAGTTTTCGAAATGAATGAGATAAATTAATTTTTGACACACACACAACATTTTTCTGTTTTTGTAGTTGGTTTGCACATAACCATTAACATAGTCTTGTTGTTGTGGTTTTTTTTTGTTTTTTTTTTTTTTGTTAAGAAATTTATGTGATTTTAAATTTAATTCAGAAAATTAAATGAAACTAAAAATCCTTAAAACCAGCAACCATTCGAAGAAGGAAGTGGCAGAAGTGTTGAATTGTTGGTATTTTAAGCGCCAGTGATTTCTTGCTGTGGATTTAACAGTCTGTTATCTGGAGCTGCTGATTCAGTTGTGAGACTGTGTGGGTTTATTTTCTATGTGTTGGCTTAATGTTGTTCTGTGTTAGTAGTTGTTGTTTTTGTTTTTTGGGGACAAGACCAAAACACTTAGATTTTAATCTCTCTGTATTTGACACTTTTTTTGTTGTTTTTTTTATTTTTATTTGAACGTTGTAGGGTTTCTTTTGTCATCTCTTTTGCGTTAATTGCTTAATTTCGTGGCGTTGAATGGTGTGATAAAGTTGCTACCGAACAGTATGGCGCCAGAAGTTATAAATTATAATCATGCGTTTAGTTTTATTTGGGTGTTATTAAAATATTAAAATGTGTGTTTGTGGTTTAGAGTTTCATATTCTTTTTTCTATCGTGCACAAGAAATCATTTTCACTCAAGGCAAAAGCTAAAACTTCACAAGTTATATATGAGAGTTGTTAACTTGTCAAAGAATAAATCTTAAATGGGCTTTTGCCCGTTAGTTGCAATTAAATTTTACAAATTCTTTTAATATTAATTCTCCGGCAGCGGTGGCCAGCCTGCAATACCGAAGCCAAACAATTTGGGAGATTTCCCCTTAAAACTCCCCAACGTCCAGGGTCTTTAAAAAGGAATTCTCGAGCTCCGTACTAAGCATTAGCAACACTAACAACCAGCCAAAACTTCATCAAATTTTTCATCATACTTTCTCGGAATTTCTCAGTGCAAATGGAAAGTGTTTCGTCAATTGAAACAAAAAGGACCAACAAAGTGTGCCCATTACCACAAAATCGCTTACAGAGCAACAACGCAGTGATCAGTGTTGTCAACTCGGTTTGAGTGATTTATCGACAAGCCGATTACTCCTTAATCGCTTACATTATCAGTGATTTTTCGGTGCGTATTTTCGGCAAGCCGATTACCTCCAAATCGCTCAAAAAGCAACAGCTCAGTGATCAGTGTTGTCAGCTCATTTTTACTGATTTCTGGGCACAATTTTTTGATAAACTAATTGCCCCTTCATCACTCACAGAGCAACAGCAGAGTAATCAGTGTTGTCTACTCGTTTTCAATTAATTTACGATGACTCGATTGCCACTAAATTTCTTACAGAGCAACAATACAGTGAGCAGTGTTGTCAACTCATTTTCAGTGATTTTATGACGCAATTTTTTGATGAACTGATTACCCCTAAATCGCTCACAGAGTAACAACACAGTAATCAGTGCTGTTAACTCACATTCAGTGATATTTTAACGATTACCCCAGAATAGCTTACAGAGCAACAGCAAAGTAATCAGTGTTGTCAACTAGTTTTCAGTGATTTTTTAACGCAAGCAATTTATGGAAAATATTTAAGATATTTACGAAAGATAATTAATTGATGTGTTCATCCCTCAAGCAAAACACAGAAAAATACATCGTATCATTAAAATGTCTCAAACACAATGAAGTGATTTCAGCGGAGTTGCCAAATACTTATTTGGAAAGATATTTCAAATCATTTAAGTCATTCCTATTCATAAAAAGCCGCAAATCAATCAAAGCTAGTCCATTAGGAGAGACAAACTGTGCAGTCCACATCCAAGAGTCGGTGAGTCATAACAATCAGATTATAATGCTGTTATAAACAACTTAATTCATCATGAACATTTCAATCTCATCAACTGGATTAGATTAGCTGGTCTCCTTTCACCTGCTTATCAATTTATTTCAAGTATCAAAAATCTAAACAAATTGGATCGTTGACTTTTAAACTTAATTTTAGTTATTTTTAGTGGCGACGATATTACGTACAACTAAAATTAAAAATTTAGTTTTTATTTAAAAAAAAAAAAACACATTGAATTTTTATAAACAAAAACTGTTATGACAAGTTATCGAAGACCTGGTTTTCCCATCGGAGGTTGGCGTTGACAATATTATTTCGACTTGTTTGAAAATCTTGTTTTCATTCAAAACAACCAGGGGGACGAGTACAACTTTGCGAAGAGAGAACCCCACTCTGTTATAACACTCTATTTGCTAGTCTATGCGGCAGCGGCCTAATAAGAATTTATAACCATATTAACCACACACGAGTACTGAGTGATGGGAAGGCAGCGACTTCCGAGAACTTTTTATCTCTGTTGTGCTGTAGGGGTCTTCAAAAATTCTCCAGAGAAATGTTTGCTGATGATTTGGTCAACTGAGATTTAGTTATATTTAGTAATAAATGGCCTATAATTGTAATGAAATTACAAACAGTAAAAAATTATCTGTTTGCCTAACGCTACCCCTCACCTCATAGTTGCGTCGCAATGCTTTGCATCAGCAGAGTTCAGGCCTTGAGCCCCGTTCTAAGAGAAAGAAATAATATAAACAACCAAAAGTGTCATAACGGCTAACTGACATGGCCAAAAAGTCCTGCAATACAATTTCATCCTGCACTTGTTATTCCAAAATATTATAGCAATTAAGCAAACTGCTTAAACTGATCCCTTCATAACTAATTAAAACCTTGAAACTTTAAACGACTATTAGCTGATTAACAAAAGACAATTAGCAGGCAACTAAGCGATTTAGGATACGATAAAACCAACACATAATAAAAACGGGGAACCCAAAACAAGTAACAAGAGATAAAAATTCTCACACTTCCTGCCAGGACAACAAAGTAATTTTTTTTGAATAGAAATAGTAGAATAATAAATGCGATAACATATCAAATATCCAGCAGAGAGGAGCAGTCATCAATGAACAAGTTAGTTAAAGGCTTTTGTATGCAGGGAAAACAAAATATTTCAAATATTATTTATTTAAAATTTTTTGCACAGAAACGTGGGAGATTTGAAGTGAACAAAACACAGGAACAGGTATTTGGGTGCGCAATTACTTTGAGAAATACGAAACCACTTCAAATGCTTAATAAAACTGTAGGAAAAAAAAAATAAAGTTGGAAAAAGAAACGATTGAGGCAGGGTGAGCCTGGCTAATAGAGGAGATCAAATTAAACTCATTCATTCAATGCCAGAAGACAGTCAAGATAATCATCTTGATTTCCTTGCACAACACAAAAGAAAACCTGCCAAGTGACAGGAGCAGCAGCAGCAGCAGCAGCAGTCGTAGCAGCAGCACTAGCAGTCGTAATTGTCTACCAACTACTTGACGCTTTTTTTCCTCAATCGACTCATGTGGCTGTCAGTTTTCAAGGGGTTTGAATAACTATAACAGATAAAGGATAATGTTATCCTTACAGACACATTTTGTTATTTTATAATTTGTTTTATCTTGTGTTTTTTTTCTCCATTCGTGATTGTAATGCCGCTGAGTAATCCAACCTCAAGAGAAGGTGCAATTTTACCTTGAGTTGAGGTTAAGGAACCTACGATTCATGTCTGCTCCTGTCTGTTAGAGGATACTTTTTATTATTTAACTCTTTTCAGTTCAGTTTACTTATCACGTATATCCTTTTGTAGTTTATTTGTGTTATTTTCATGTGATCTAGTGTCGATTGCGTGTTACGTGAGTTGCATTTTATGGCAAAAGGACAGCAGGAAACTCTTGCATATGTTTTTGAGTACAAAATAAAAAAATTTAAGTTTTAAATAGGTTTTCTGTTCAAGATTAGAGACTCTTTATTATTTGAAAATTATCGTGATAGATCCTTCATAACTTGTCTAAAATAAATATCATTCGCACACCTTTTTTTTTGTTTAAGGAAAACATTTCAAATTGTCTTGTTATTATTTTATATTCTTTTAATTTTTATTTTATTTTATATTTTTTTTATTGGCACTTTGAAAGCTGTTTGTTAGTTAGGCGCTTTAGTGGAAATACGAGGGTTGCAATCAGCTCAATATCACCACAGCGGGACGCAATATTTCCTATCTCTACTATACAGCGTTTCCTGTTGTTTTTTGTTTCATAAATGATTTGCCAAAATTTTAAAAATTTCTTCACGATTTATAGCTCGACCGAATTGTTTAAACAGCGTTGCTTTCAGTCAAGTGTATCGTAGAACTTCTATTCTATTTAAAAGCATCGCAGCGGTGTCAACCCGGGAGCTGCAAAGTGACTTGTTTTCAAATAGTATTTTTGAAAATTTAACTTTTCTGAAAATTAAGTTTTTGAAACATAAAATATATAGAGTTTTGAAAATATAACCTTTGAAAAAGTATTATTGGCATAATTAATTTTTGGTACTTTATGAAAAGGGTAGTCTTTCAAAAGGTACTCTACATACTTACATAAGAAGTAAGAACCAATAAAAAAATTAACAAAAAAGCACATTTTTGGAAGGTACTTCTTGGACGAAAAAGCTTCTTGGTAAAAGTACTTTTCATAAAAAGTACGTTTTATAGAATATTTTCCCTTCTTGAGACATTCATTCATAAATATATAGTTTCGAATTTATCTTTCAAAAAGAAAATTTGAAACGGTTGGCCTTTCGGAAGGTACTTTTTTGGCGAAAAAGTTTCTTGGAAGAAGTACTTTTCATAAAAGGTACTTTATATAGAAAATTTTCCCTTCTTAAAATGTTCATTCATAAATATATAGTTTCGATTTTAGTTTTCAAGAAAAAAATTTAAAACGGTTGGGTTTTCGGAAGGTTCTTTTTTGGGTGAAAAAGTTTTTTGGACAAACTATTTTTTTTTTAATAAAATTTTTCCTTCTTGAGATATTCTTTCAGAAAAGATTAGTTTCGAATTTATCTTTAAAAAAAATTTAAACCGTTGGCTTTTTGGAAGGTACTTTTTTGGCGAAAAAGTTTCGGGGAAAAACTACTTTTCATAAAAAGTACTTTTTATAAAAAGTACTTTTTGTAAAAAATTTTCCCATCTTGAGATATTCTGTGATAAAAATATAGTTTCGAATTTATCTTTCCAAAAATAAATTCAAAATGGTTGGTTGGTTCTATTCTATACTATTGAGCTCTTCGACCAAAAACCCTATTAATTTAGTTTTCAAATTAACCGAATCCCCGCGGAATTCGAAATGCAATTTTCGATTACTATTAACGAATCGGGAATTGATGAAATATATAATTTTGGTGCTCTTAAGCACAATCACTTTTTTCTAATATTTGTCATTCACGATATTTTACAAGCGGATTAACCGATTTTTGCCCAGTTTGTGATGATCGAAGTGGTTTCTAAATATAGAGAGCTGTGGAATCGATGGGTGAAACCGTTTAAAAATTATTTTTTATAAAAAGTTATTATTTTAGGTATTTTGAAATCGATCACTTCTAATCGATTCATAGGAAATCTGCACTCTTCAGCGCTACAATTTTGGTTTGTGTCGCTGCCGCCGCTTAAAAGTTCTAAGAGGGTCACATACTTACACGCATACAAATACATACAGACATAGTGCCATCCTGTCGAAATTAGTCGGGAACGCTTCCTGGGGACTCAAAACGTCGCAACCTGATGATAATTAAGTATTCGCAAAACGGGCTGACACTAATAATATTTCGATGCTTGAATACGTTCAATTTTCCCAGCAGGAAGTTAGAGATTTTTCTTTAAAAAGTCTATTCATAAAAATAACAAAATATTTTGCACTTAAGTCAAAAGGCATTTGAAACAAAACAAATAAATCTGGCAACAGAACGCTCAAAATATCCTATTCTTCGCGTTGGATTAGGCGTTCTTTTTTTTCAATATGTAGTAGTTGTCGCTTTTAACGTGTTAATTTAATATTAGCCGAGATATGTGCAGTTTGAAAAAATTTTAGCTAAACTTTGTCCGATGACTTTAAAATTGTTTAACCTCAGGGCATGTCATCGATTGTGAATTGTTGTTGGCCAGAACGAAACTAGTTTTTCGCAAAAGGAATTTTTTGTTAACTGTTTTCTTATACAATTTTAATTATCGAAAACGTCAAATAAAAACTAGTGCTGCTCTAAAACATGCTGGGAATTTCTTATATAATTGTGAATACTTCACGATGTTATCAAACTATGGTGATTGATATATTCGAAAGAAGAAGTGTATCAGATTGTTATTCAACAAACATTTTTAATGTAAAAAAAGAGATGTTGTTTTTAAAAATAATTATAAATTCTTTTTGTCACATTTCAGCGTTGTTTGTTAAAATATATTTTCTTGTTTTCAACACGAATCGAAAAAATTTACTATAAAATATGGAAAATACAAAGGAAACGCCTAAACATGTTTTGCGCAAGGCCAGGGGGCAAATTACAGCACTCGTTATCGAACGAAATTACTAAATATTTCAATAGAGTTTATATGGAAATATTTTAAAATTTCGAATCGTATCGAATGCCGTAATTTGCCCCCAGTTGCTTGGCTCGTATTGGAAACGCACAATTAATCCATATATTTTTCATTCAAAATTCAAAACAAACTTTAAATACTTTTTATTTTCGTAAGAATGAGGAGGCTTGTCGGACAGTAGCCAACAGTAAAGAATCATATATAGTTGCACAGATTTTATAGACAGCCCTCGTATTGAAATATTTCCTCAATTGATATCATTTTTATTTGTTCAACATCACGTCAACTGCTTTCCATTCAATTCTTTGTTATTATTAATTTAATTTTCTATTATTTTCCTTTTATTGTTAATTTAATTTCTTCTGATAACTCATATTTTATGAAGTTAACCAACCGAAAATAAAATGGATATCGTTGTTGGCATTCTCATTTAATTAATTTTCCAAAATAGATTTTTTAACCCTTTTCACGTCCATTTCGTGCATTTATTCTGTGTGTCATGTGTCATTTGAAGTTTATTTGCTTTAAATTACAGGTTTCCAATAAATAATTTTGAAAACTTGTAAACGACGTTATTAGAATTTCATTTGTTTCGTTTTTTAACGGAAAATATAAATACGTAAATTTTATTTTAATACAATTGTAATAAAGTAATTAGTCTAAGTACAGGTTTCGTTTTACAAGTTTGTCTTTTAAGGCCGCAGCAACAGCCAAACGAAAGGGTTCGTGTGTTAATGTTTGTAATTTGAAATTAAGTTGGTGAGAAAATTCAGTTCTACTGCCAGGTTTTTTTTTTTAATTTTATATTCGTTTTTGAGAATTGAAAAAAAGAGTAGTTGTGCTTTAATCAAAACTTTTACAATAACAATTGAAGAGCTAAAGTTTGCTTCCAGTCTTCAATATTGATGAGGCATCGACGTTTTTGCAAGTGTGACAAAAAGCGTTGAAATTAATGGCTGCCAAAAGTTTTAGCAAACTTTTATAAATGACTTAAAGCAGCGGCTTAATTAGTAGCAACGCCCATAGTGTAGAGAAGAGAGTGATTTTTTGGCCACACTGTTTGCGGCAGCTCAGCTGTTTCTGAAAGCTCAACTGTTTTTGTGTAACATGACGCTGTTGAATGTGTTCAGTTTGATTTATAATTTCATTATGTATCAGCTTATACAGGAGCATCTCTTACCGATTATTGAATTTCATTATCAGATTGGACTGACCAAAAAACTGTAAAGTCTTGCAGGGCGGCGCCTAACCAAAGGCCCTTATACATTGATCAAATACTTGACATCAAGCCTCTGTACGTGAGCAGCACGTTAGAGCATGCGTATGCATGATCCACTAATAAAGAGTGATTTTCAGCATCTTTTTTTCTGACAACGCTGCAGTTGGCCACACTGCTTTTTGGAAAATCAGCTGTTCTAACATGTTCAGATAATTGAAAAACAACGGCTGCAAATTATAGAAAATTTTATTATCAAAATTCATGCTCTCAAATTCATGCCTTTTTCCTTAGATCAGTTTGGATAAACTTCTTAGAGCTTTTCGAAATCTTGTGATTAAATTTTCCAAAACAAGTTACATAATTGGACACAACAACATGCCCACGTAGATTGTGCACAGAAAAAATTTTGCAGCTGTCGAATTCTGGCATGTCACTGGCACATGGGAAGCATCTGTCCGTACCCAACATTTCTCGGAGCGATTCCCCAGGCTCCCTGAGAACACCTCAGCCAATAACTGGCCACACAACACTCACACAGGAAGAAGCAAAATTCGCTCCAGTAACCGCTACAACGAGCATGTACCAACGCTAAAATTATGTCGCCAGCATATCCCCACCGATTTGGTCGCTGGCGAACATCATCACTGATTCCTGATCCTCCTGACTGATATTCCTTCTGCGGGGCATAGCGGCACCCTTAGTTAAGTCTCGCGGGACAAGCTTGTGTGACCTTCCCATTCTGCTATCGGCTTATGATTATTTTTTCACTAAGTCCAGTTTCCTTTTTAACTCCTTTTCTTACAGACAGCATAGGCATAACTGCTGCTTTTTAGTTTCTTAAATGCACTCTGTTGATTCGGAGACTGGACAGGAATATATGAGTTTTAGGAGTTATTAGCAAAAGCTAAGCAGTCCTTTTCTCCGGTCTGCACTGCAACAGGGTGTAGAGCTCACCAAGTTGCCTATTGAACTTCCGGGGGGAACTATTCGACATTCTATTCAAACGACTGAGTGCGGAGTCGCACTCAGCCTACATCATCAGTGTTCACTACTTCAGCCTACATCATCCCCTTTTTGAGTTATTTCAAGGCTCATGTGTAGAGAAACAAGACCGTAGCAGTTGACGAACTGGAAGCCAATATTAAAGAGTTTATTCGAGAAATACCAGCCGATATGATGGAGAGAGTGTTCCAAAATTGTATTCAGCGTATGAACCATTTTTAAAAGTTAATTAAAGAGAACGTTCCATTGACTCAATTAAAGATTTCTTAAATTTCCCTAAAAATTGTCTATATTTTTTCCAGCAAATCCGAAAGCTTTTCAAAAATCACCCTCAGCAAGTCTAAGCTAGACCTTTGCTTTACGTTTTAGTTATGGCGTTTTCTTTTCTAGAAACCATATAAAATTTTTTCACTTATTTTCTAAAAAGTGGCAGTTTGGAAAAGTTTTAAGACGGACATTATTTTCCGTGAGCGGTTTTGGATCCATTTCTAATAAATTCTTTATTTTGAAATGGCAAAATGTTGCCTTTTTCTGTTAAAAAGTGTAAAAAATGTTGCATCATTTTCTAGAAAAGAAATCGTCATTAGTTCTTAACATTTTTGTTTATTTTAATGATAATGAAACCGAAATCTGTCTGCAGTTTTGTTATATGAATTTCGGTTATATTTCCTTGGCTATTCTAACAACTTTTAATACTTCACAGAGTTTTATTAACAAGAATTTAAACACGAATTTAAAAGAATATTTACAAAAAGTTGTGTTACTTAATGCCTCTAAGAAACACAATATGTTTTATAGCAGCCTGTAATTAACATATTTTCAACACCAACAAACAATCCGTAAACTCAAGAGCTGCAAAGTTTAAAATTTCTTTCTTTTACTTCATTTCATTCCTGCATACGCAATTACAAAAAAAGAAAAAGTTTTGCGGTTTCTCAAAAAAAGAAAAAAAAATAAATATAAAATAAAAATGTTGTTGAAAGAAGGCCCGATACAACAAGCGAATGTCATCAATTATGGAGAATATTATGTTGGTGGGGAGTGCGACTAACGAGGTGTAAGGAAAACAACGTGCACGTATTATTTTTATATACTTTTTTCCGTCTTATTATTATTTGTTATTATTATCTGTTTTTTTCCAGCTGGGAAATTGAAACTTTTCAACAGTTGTTGCAGGAAAAAAAATAATTACAATCGCTTTGTAATGACTGCTTGTTAAAGTGTATGCACAAAGACAAGGAGCTTCGGAAAACATTTCCAGTCAAGTGCGTTGATTTTTTAAACGTCAATAGTTTTGAGTTGAAAATTACTTACCTAATAGATTGATGAAAAGAATATTGAGTATAAAAATCCAGGCAGGCAGAAGCATTTTTATATCGCCACCCCCCCCCACCAACTTTAAAGGACTGGGACCAGGCCAACTGGATACGGTTAATGTGAAAACTGTTTATTTGTTGGGGCTTAAATTGGATATTGTTAAAAATATTCCTAAATTATTTTACAAGATCAGCACAAAAATTTATATTCCGCATATACGAAGATATGTAAATATGTAGCGAATTTTCTCAGTGTATTTATCAAACATACAGAAGTGTTTTGTTTATTGTGTGACCACTAGGATTTCATTGGTTCTTTCCCAAAATCTTCAGCAGCCTTTAAGCCAAATTAAATATAACAAAATAACTCAGTGTATTCAAACACTTTCAGAAACTTATTGAGAAAGATTAAGAATAAACAATCGCCCTAAACAAATGCTCTTTTAATATAAATGGAAAACGGTTGATCCTTCACGCTTATTTTGTTAGCAAAATATTCGTAACCTGGTTTTTGTTCGCTTCCAACCAAAACAAATTTATTTGAAATCAGCCGTTTCCCATGTGATAAGCGGGAATCGATGCAGTTTTCGGTTATTATAAAATAGTCGAGAGCACTACAATTTTTTCGTTAACTGTATCTGATGAGCTGATTAATCGATTTTGTTTGGGATTACGGTGATCGTCGTGGTTTTTAAATGTTTTTGGAATCGATTAGTAAGACCGTTTAAAATTTATTTAAAAAAAACATTGAAAATGCCTTTTAAGTCTACCGCTTCGAAAAGGTTAAAATTCCGTAACGCTTTTAAGAACGTTTCGAATTTGGTTTGATTTGGTTTAGCAGTTCAAAATTTATAAGTGGGTCACATGCGTAACACACACATACACGTACACATACACACAAGCACACACACATACATACATACGCGCTTAAGGACATGGAGTGACAGCCTCTTAAAAATAAGCTGCAAAGAATTCGGACTGATGTTCAAAGTAAATCTGTATAATTTGGTAACGTCCTTCAGATATCAACTCAGTTCAGCAGGGTTTGTCGTGTTGAATCAGCTTTTAAAAAGTTTAAAAGTGAGCGCCCTACAAGAGTTACTTCGTAACTAAAATTTTAATTTGCTGTAATCACATGAAAGTTACAGCCCTGACGGGAGGCAACAAATTTTAAGGAACAGAAATGGGACTCAACGATAGTCTGCAAACAATTCGACATTAAGAATGTTTTCAGACAATGTGCTGATGCAGTAGAATCTATTAAAATTCAGTTCACAAGAGCAAAAGAAAATAAAAAAAATATGTGAGAGGAGCTTTTGAAGCTCCTGCCACCGATTTCGTTGTGGGTCTTGTCTATCAGACAGCGTTTTTGCCCGAAGTTGCAACATTTGCCATTTAACCTATTATTTTATATAACGCATGTGTTATTAGCATAAACGTATATATTTTATATAAACACCCACCCCCTGGCTGTTAGATATTTTTAAGCGTCCGTTGCCGTATGACACAAGCAAACACGTTTTCTATGGTTACAACTTTTTTAATGTCATCGGAACTTCCCTGGTAATTTTGGCAAATGATTTTGTAAAAAATTTCACATGGTTGGCCAATCGTTCTTCTGCCCTTATCCTTTTGCATACTCTTGCAAAAACATACAATTTATTCACCCCCTCCTAAAAATATACTTCGCACTTTGCCGGCGTTTGTTTTCTCTCACAAAACACCAAAGAAAAATATTTCAAAATCAAAATAAACGCCCTTCTACATGGCAAACTTACACACACATGCACAAGCGCAACTGTTTCCTTATGTTTCCAAACGTCTCCCACTTATCAGTCTCGTAACAGTGTGTGTGTGTGTGTGTTTTAGCTACCGAGATTTTGAAAATATAATTGATTTGATTATATGGAAAAATTTTAAACAAATTTCGCAAAATTGCTGTCAACATATTGTTTGTTGTTGTTGTTGTTGTTGTTGTTGTTGTATTCAAAATGCCAGCAAACTATTTTCCCTTAAAATTATGTGGGTTAGAAAATGCGTTACACACCACTTATTCACATATTTTTCTATGCATACAAATTTATATGAATAGTTGTGTATGTGTTGGTGATGTGCCGAATGTCAATTTCAGAATATTAAACGAATACGAATAGTTGAAATAATATTTCCAGGCATTTGCATAATTGAGGCAAAATGATTGAAATGTGATTGGCAGGGCTACAAAATGGCAACATAAAAGAGTACCAACACATTCATAAAATTGTACTTTTTTGACACCAACTGTACCGAAAACAAGTAATTTTTTGTACTCTCTGTTTAATTGAGCTAAAATAAATAAAAAATTGTGTTAATTCGGCGGACCCCATTTTATATATAATTTTTTATATAGACCTATTTTTTTAACTGCTCGCTAAGAAAATTTGAAACTTTCGAAAGTCAGGAAGTTATTGATTTTACCTTGTAAAAAACCAAATCTCATCACTTTTCCAGGTTCCGAGGTCCTTGGGGGCTTCCCTGCCTAATTCTGGCAGCCCGTCTGTATGTATGTTGTGTGAGAGTGTGCGCGCATGTGTGTGTGTAAGTCTAGAACCCACTTATAACTTTTGAGCAGCTGAACCGAATTAAACCAGACTGGTAGCGTTTTCAAGAGCATTCCTGAACTTAAATATCCTGCGAATTTCAATCGAATTGATGTCAAAAGAACTTAAAACAAAATCGTTTTTCACAAAGTGTTTTTTTCATTAAAATATATCGATTCGACAAACTAATCAACTCCTGAATTTTAGAAAAACATGGTGATCGCCTTAAATCGGGTTAAAATAGATCATCGCACGGTAGTGCTGGCCACATGAGAAAGTCATGGAAATATATGAAAATTGAAATTGCGATTCATCAAGTCTATTTCACTTAAAATTTATTTCACATTTAATCGAACGTTTTCCTGGCAATTCAACAGATAAATCACAACTTCAACTTTTTCAAAATATACGTATTTTTAATTTTAAAATAAAAGAGTCTATTCTAACTGAGAAGTCCATCAGAAATTAGAACTGAACAAGTAAACTGCGACTCGCAGCATCTGAAAAAAGCGATGAATATTAACGATCATTTTTGTACGTTTTTCCATCAACAAACATTCTGAAAAGAATTTAAGCCACACAGATAACTGAGAAAATCTCATTCCCTTTCAGCTTTCATTAGAAACTCTTAATATCTTGAAACAGTGAAAACTTTTCCCCTAAAAGATATCGCCGAATTCAATATGAAAATAATAAACACAATTTTGTTGAATAATTATTTCCTCGCAAATTTCATTTCAAAACTCCATACTCTTGTGTTTAGTTTGTTGTTACCACTTTTTTTTTAATATAAAATCACTAAAGCAAAAATAAACTGGTTAAAATTAAGATTTTAAATCTTCATTTTATCGCACTTTTGTTAAAGTGATAACCATTCGTTATACCGGGGTTTGACTGTACTTGTATATGCTCTAAATCTTGTATGCTGTTGTGCAAATTTCTGTATGTCGTTGGGTAATAATAATAATTTGGGAGAAGAAATTCTTTCATTCATGGACAATTAAACAGTGGAGAGCAAAACTGATATAATTTTTAAGTTTCTTAGTTCTTATTGCAATTTTTTCTGTACATGTCGCACTCTAAAAGTTTTCGTATAATACTTTTGGCACGATTCAGGTTGTTTAATTCTTTTCATACAATTTTGAAGTCAAGGTTGCCAAAACAACTTTTTGTGCAAAGCTGTCCTCTTACGGTCTATATCTTGGGAACTAGAAAAAAGTTGAAATGGGGCCAGATATGTTGACCGACTCCTGATTACGGTGTTGTTTTTGGTGTGGCACGAACCACCAAATTTTTTTTTTTATTTTAGCTCAATTAAACAGAGAGTACAAAAAATTACTTGTTTTTGCTACAGTTGGTGTCAAAAAAGTACAATTTTATGAATGTGTTGGTACTATTTTATGGTGCCATTTTGTAACCCTGCCAATCACATTTCAATCATTTTGCCTCAATTATGCAAATGCCTCGAAATATTATTTCAACTATAACAGCATCCTTGGCAGCTTCCTTAAAATTGATTCGACGAGTTTGCCTAATAATTTCGTTAAAATATGTGACTCTACGAAAGTATCCTCGAAACGAGTGTGTCAACATAAAAAAAAAATTAACTAATCAAATGAACGCACCTCGCAAAATTTAAAAATTTGCTTTATTTCTTTTTAAAACCTCGTCTATATTTTAGTAAGTTTTGCATACTTCGTAGAAAAGTAAGTTAAGTTTTTTTATTAGGACTAGCAGTTAGGGAATGACCCCCACCTAGACTGCAAATAGAAAGAAAGGGACAGTGTAGAGTGGACACATAAAAATAGATGAGAAGAGAAAGCGAGAATTTGTTATCCTTCCAAGGCTATATTTTGTAAGCAAACTGCATTGTAATTGTTTTGCCCAACACTGTAACACGCACGACAGATTTAATCTACGCAAAACTGATGAACTTTATTTGTTCGGATGCACTGAACTGTTACAATATTCCTATGAAATGCTTGGCAATAAAACAGGACGTCTAAGTCCTGCGGCTGTTCGTTGACTGTTTTATTTTTGAATTTGAAAGTTGAGAAAAAAAAATTATCTATTCAACAGTTCTATGAAATTAAATAAAATATGACAGAAAATTGTGTATCTTTCCTATATGCAACGCAATTTGCAAATTGATTGTCTAATTCAAATATGTCCTGCGTTCAATGCTGTCGCAGCCCCAACGTAAACGTTTGCCTTATTTCATGTTAAAAGCGCTAGGAAATTGTGTTCAAAATTATGTTCAAAAAAATGTAGGCCAAGTTAAATATATAAATAAATATTCTGTTGTGGAAGGTATATAAAATATTCCTACTCGCTGGTATCCATCCATTTTGACAAGCCCTCATGTTAATTATTAAACATATTTTGACCTTTTAGCAGACACCAAGTCAAAACTCATCTCTGATTAGATATTCAGATATATAATTTTTCTCAATAAAAATACGAATTAATTATAAATACAATTTGGCCAAACAAGAACATGAAAATCTCTTTTGGCTGGTTGGTTTAACCAAATTAAATAAAAATTATTTCTTTCTTTCAACCGTCAGTAGGAAACAGTGTAGGAACGCGTTCAATGAACTGTTGCTCAGATGCGGGATGCGCCGTAGTATTTATGTTAATTTCTTTTCTAGGAAAAAATGCAACAATTTTCACACTTTCTGAGCAGAAAAAGGCATTATTTTGTCAATTGAAAATAACGTATTTATTAAGAATTAGTTCAAAATCCTTCACGGAACATAATTCCTATTTTGGAACTCTTCCAAACAGCCAATTTTAGAAAATAAGTGAAAAAATGTTACATATTTTCCAAAAAACGCCTGGAGTTTCTTTGAGTGGAACATCTATCGTTTTAAATTGCGGCCACCGGTTATACCGAATCTGGCAAAACTTTAATCATTCTATTCTGTCGTAAACGAAATGAATTGATTTATTGGAAATTTATTTCTGCTTTTGAAATTTAACTTTTAAATTTCAACTTTTAAATTTAAACTTTTAAATTTCAAAAAGCACTAAAACCAAGAAGAAAAATGCACGAATTTAGCCAAATAACGCTGACTTTAAGATTTATAATTAAAAAAAAAATTTAATTAAATATAAACGAACAAGAATTAACTATTTAAACCTCTTACAGTGTGTTTTCTTTTGGAGTATCTCAACTTTGAGTTGGCATCACTGCTTTATTTGAGCACTCGTTTAACAGCCGATAGTTGCTTTTTGTTAACGCCGCGGCCGCTTTAAAATTTCATTATCAATCGACTTACATCACAGCAACTCGTGCAAATTGTTAATATTTTTAATAAAAATAATAGTTCTATTCGTCAAACTCATCCATTCAAAATTTTATTTTCCCAAGAAGCCTATTTCTGGCTGATTGCGTACGTAAATAAGCAGAATTGTGGCATTTGGTGTGAAGAGAATGCACAAGCTCTTGTCGAAACACTATTAAATCCATAGAAAAATAGTGTCTGGTGCCCTTCATATGCTGGACGGAGTCATTGGCCCATATGTCTTCAAAAATTATGATGGTCACAATGTTACTGTCAATTTTGGATGGTACAGGAACACGATTCGTAATTTTGTGGTATTAATCTTCCTGGTATGTGGTTGCAACAGGACGGAGCCACATGCCAAATAGCGGGTGCTACAACTCATTTACTCAAAGAAACTTTTGATGAAAAAGTAATTTCACGTAATTGCCTAATTAATAGGCCACCAAGACCGTGTGATTTAACCCTATCGGATTATTTTTTTTTGGGTTATTTTGAGTCACTTGTCTGCGTCCATAAATCACAAACAATTTAACACCAGGAAATTGACAGTCAGTCGAAGAGTTATCGGCGAAATACTGCCGCAAATGCTGCTAAGAGTTGTTGAAAATTTCTGTTCCAGATTGTACTTTCAACGCGCCAGCTGTAGTAGCCACATGGCAGATATCATATTGAAGCAATAATTCCATAAAATTGTTTTCCAATTAAAGCCACCAGCTTCATTGATATTAAAAAATATATTTCTTTTATATATTATGACTTAAACTTGTGTCACTCTATGAAACAACACCCGTTAAATTCCAGGAATTAATTCTCCAAAATAAAAAATTGGAATATGAGGATAAAGAATTAATTGTGAAAACCTTTTATATCCCTGCCTTTCATTTTTAATTCTTTTACTTCATCATTGTGGTCAACTGGTCATTCATGGGCCCAGTACTTTAACCGCTTTGCTGGCAAAAGTTATTGCAGTTTTCTGCTCTTTTCATTTTCTTTGGTTTTGGTATCATCTCAATTGAACAGCATGTTACAAATTGCACAATATTTTTTTTTGTTGTGAAAATATAAGAATATAAATCCACACTCACACAAACGCATTGAATAGTTGAAGACGTCTAACAGTTTGTGAAATTGTGCAATTAATTGAAACAATTGATGAATCGGTCACATTCGCATTCTGTTCATTTTGTGCAACAAACAAACAAAAACTTTATAATTTTTGAAAAACAATTTTTTGCAAAATGATCGCCTACGAACACAATTTATGTTTATTTCTTGGACGGCTTAATTTTCAAAGGGACCTAATGCCGCCTCCAGCCTATAAAATTTACCAAACAATCACTCCTTGCGAATACATCGTGTTTTCAACCATCACTCGTAGATTCTTACTTACGAATATGCGCGAATTCTTCTAGTTAATTCGGATATATTTTAGCGATTTTACTGACCAAAAAGGAAACCGAAATGCAAGAAATGTGCTTCGATTTGCAGGACCATTTTCGCAAAAACCTTGAGGAACCTGAAAGCGCCCGCTGCTCAATTCTAGAGCTCTACAAAATCTTAAAACAGCTCTTCTGCTCTGTTGTGTCAGTTAAATATTTGAAACAAATGCTGTTGAGTTTTCCTTTTGCTTTGGAGTAGGTATCACGTGAGCTACTACCGGTTTGTTGCAATTCTCGTATGGCTTTTCATAACAAAGTTGTTGCAAAATAGAAACTGTTATAACGTTCAACTAAATCACTTAACAAGTGGTATAAAATATATATATAAAATATATATACATGATTACTTATAATGAACATGCAGCGACTTTTGAAAACAGCTGCTCTGCTCTTCTGCGTAAGTTAAATATTAAAAACACGATGTTGACTTTCCCTTTTGCTTCGGAATACTTGTCACTTCTTTCTGTATTAGAAACAGTTTTCGAATAATTGGCCTATCAAGAGTGTGTTACCAGCGAATTGTTGCAATTCTCGTATGCTTTTTGGTAACCAAATTTTTACAAATAAAAACTATTATCCCATTCAATTAAGCCACTTACTCAGTGGTTCTAAACAAGTCTACGCAGTAGTACTGGTGATAACACTGTAGTGGCTTTCGAAAAGAGCTGTTTTGCTATTTTGAAACTGATATTGTCTTTCCCTTGTGTTTTAGCATAATTATCGTGTCTTTTTGATTTAAAAACGCGCTCGAAATTGAACATAAAATTTTTGTTGTTCTTCAAATTATTATATATTTTTTTTTTTAGTAAAATGTTTTTTTTAATCACAAGCACTGTCTCATTATGATTTCTGACTTGTTTCATTTTCTTTTACGTATTTTTATTTTATTGGTAAAATAATTATTTTATTAGATTTCAATGCCCGTTTCCGTAAAAACCTTAAAATATCTTAAAGCGCTGCTCAATTCCCTACCTCTTCATAGTGGAATTAGTTAAACACTGAAGCAAAGAAATGCCATAACGAGTTGGGCAAGAAACATGACGTTGAACAGTGACTCATAATTAATATGGTTAATTATGGTTGGACCACGTTTTATTTGTATAGGGTGTTTTCTATAGAGTGGTACAACTTTGAGTTGGCATCATTGCTTTATTTGACCACCTATTTAACAGCTGATAGTTGTTAAATTTGCTTTGACATTTTATTATGGATCCGACTTACACAAGAGTAACGCGTGCAACTTGTGGAAATTCTTAATCAAAATAATGGTTCTGTTCGTCAAACTTATCGTGCACTTCGTCCACCCAAATTTTTTTTTTTCCGATGAAGTCCATTTTTTTTTATTAAATGGGTACGTAAATAAACAGAACTGTCGCATTTGGAGTGAGGAGAATCCACAAGCTTTTGTCGAAACACCATTCCATCTACAGAAAACTACTGTTTGGTGCGCTTTATGGGCTAGCGGAGGTCATTGGCCCATATGTCTTCAAAAACGATGATGGTCAGAATGTTACTGTTTGTGAAAATTGGTATTCCAGATTTAGCCTTGTACGCGCCAGCCGTGGCGGCCACATGGTCGAAATCATATTTAAACTTTAATGTCATAAAATTTTCTATCCAAAAAAGACCGTTTTATTGATACAAAAAATACATTACTATGTTTTATTATGATTTAAACTTGTATCACTCTATAAAAAACACCCTATATAAAAACTATTATGACAAACTTTTCATGAGCACGTTAAAATCATAGTCTTAACCAATATGAAGTTGACCTTGGATTCGATATGAAGTAGATTCAGTTTATCGATCTGCATTTTCCTTTTAGAATAAAAGACGGTGATTAAAAATCGTGCCATTTAAAAACCAACAGGACTATTACGAAATTAGTTAAATGGCCTTCTTTTAGGAGTTTCACTCCACCTCGAAAACTGGATATTGGCGTAATAAAAACGTTGTTTTCTTCATTTGACAAACTTCCTTGAAAGCAAAACAAACAACAACAAGAAAAAAAGAATATCATATCCTGCACATCAACATATTTGGTTACGTCCTGCTGTTAAACACATTCGTAAGTGAAAAACAAATAAACAAATTGAATCAATTGATTTCATTTGTAATGCTCTCTTGAGGCAATTTGTCCTGTACACCAGCGGTACAATTGACGGCAACAATGAATGAACGAATGGCACAAACATCGACTTAACAAACAAACAAAAAAACGAGACCCGTAAATTTGAAATATAAAATTGACATTTACGCAATTTGACATAATCCATTAGGCATTAATCATTCACATTTAAAATTGAACAAAGGAAATAAATAAATAAGTGAATGACTTGGAGAGGGAATGAATGGAAGGAGCGTATTCAGGTAAATGGAATAGAAATCGCTGTGAAAAAGTTCCCTGGAGGGATGAAAGTCACACAAAACAATTTGCCAGCGATGACATTCAAAATATTTCACACAAATTTTCTCCTGCACACATTCGCATTCAAGTAAAAGTCACACTCTGGCTGCAAGGATATGTATGGACGTGTGTAAGCGTGCATGTGTGTGTGTGTGTGTTAAGGGACAATTGAAATTATGAAAATTGGCAAATTGTTAATGTTTCTTTTGTAAAATAATTTCCAGAAATTATAAGTCCAACATTCAATTTTATATCGTTTGCAATGAATGCCAACGGCATGAGTGGAAGTATTCAGACCACAAATTTTTATGAATAATTAATTTAATTAATTATAAGACTCTCAAAAGGAATTTCAAATGTTTAATAAGACTTTCAAGTGCAACAGTCGTTATAAATTGTTCTCCATCATCAATTTATTTAATAAATTTCCGTTGTAGCAAAAATCAATAGCTTTGAATCCTATAACATACTCATTCTGTGACTGCTTATTCTGTAATTGTTTGTCAATGCCACGTCAAGGCAATATCAAAAACGGGACCTTTTCCTACTTTAAATTACTTCTGGCAGGCTGTGACTACTCTCTAGAGTCTCGGGTACAACAAGAGAAGGCTGGAAATGGTCTTTTGCTGAAGTGATGCAGCACAGAACCGTTTTATTTTTAACATTGTCTTGACGTGACGTTGTCATATAGTTACAGAATAAGGGGCATTGTGCAATGCTTCAATAAATAATTCTAAAAATACACTGTGTTTAACTCCAGTTCAATGATTTTTTATGTTAAAGAAAAAAGTATTTCTCTGAAAATGTCTATTAAAATCTCTTGGGAACTAAAAATTCTTATAATTAAAATAGTTTTTCCTTTATATGGACTTGAAATAATTAAAAGCTCTTTTTAGTGGCTGCAGTTTAACCGAATTTTAAAAGTTTTGCTTAAGTGCCACAGGGATCATTGTGCAGTCCTCCCTTGCCAATCATAAGCGAGAAAATTAGTTCGTTTTTGTCTTGGACCAGCACTCAGGGAATGACCCCAAGATCTGCAGTACCAGAATTAGAAAAGATGAAATAATATTAAGAAGACAGCTGAAGAGAGAGAGAGAGAGAGAGAGAGAGAGAGAAGAGAGAGAATCTGTTGTGGTTATTTTTACCTTCTACTTCGAATTTTACTGGTACAGGTAACGACGCAGCAGGTTGTTGTATTCTATCGGTATTGGTCAGCAGCCTGCCCCACGTCTTCGTCAATGAGACAAGCGGACAACAATTAACACAATTATGCACTGAGGCATTTTTAAAAGGTTGGCAGCATATTCTTGGCTGAGTGCGGAGTCGAACTCGGGAACCAAGACATCGTAATCTTGTGTTTACTACTTCAGCCAAAGACACCCTCATTAGACGTGTGGTAGCCAAGTTCTTTCCGAAATTCGGTAAAAATAATTTTAATTAGTGAACGAAAAACCGCAGCACAATCATGCCTCAGCCACCATATTCAACAGATTTAGTCCCCCGCCATTCTTTCCCGTTCCCAAGATTAAAGGGACGAGTAACTAAAACGACTTATTTTAGGACGATTGAGGAAATAAAAAGCGAACCACTGAAAGCTCTCAAAGACTCTCCACAAAATGCATATCAGAGCTGCTTTGAAATCTGTCATAAACCTGTGACGCGATAACCCAAAAGAATGCCAAGACCTTCAAATGCACTTAACAAAATTCAAACTAAAAGAGTTTGACTTAAGAAACATGGAACGAATGATTCAGAAAAATAGGACATGAAGAAATACAATCAAACGGCAACGCAGAGACTTCACAAAAGCGTGTTACTATCGGTATGATGCAATTCTCGTATCCTTTTTCATAGCGAAATTGTTACAAATAGAAACTGCTATCACGTTCAACTAAATCACTTAGCAAATGTTATAAAATATTTATACACATGAGTACTTATAACGAACGTGTTCGAACGGCTTTCGAAAACAGCTGCTCTGCTCTTCTGTGTAAATTAAATATTCAAAAAAACGTTGTTCACTTTCCCTTTTGCTTCGGAATACTTGTCACGTCTTTCTATATTAGAAACAGTTTTCGAATGATTGGCCTATCAAAAGTAGATTACTAGCGAGTTGTTGCAATTCTCGTATGCTTTTTCCTAATCAAATTTGTACAAATAAAAACTATTATCACATTCAATTAAGCCACCTGCTCAGTGGCAATAAGCAAATCTACACTGAATTACTCATGTTAGCGTTGCAGTGGCCTTCGAAAACAGCTTTTTTGCTGTTTTGAAACTGATGTTCACCTTCCCTAGTATTTTGGCATGCTTATCATGTATTTTTGATTTGAAAACACGATCGAAATTATATATAAAAATATTGTTGTTCTAATGAATTGAATTATTATTAATTTTTTTTAATTTATTGTTATAACTTTTTTCTTTTTTACAATTTCTATTCACAAGCGCAATTATTTTATTAGTAGGATTATTATTTTTTATATATTTTCAGAGAGCCAGTCTGTGGACATTTTGACTTTTAATAATTAGCGTGTCTTATACCGTGTTCCGAAATACCCCTTAACTGCGCAATTAGGGAATTTTTCTAAATTAAGGCCTTAATTGACCTCAATTTATCATACAAGTCAATTAGTAAGCTGAGCAATTAGTAGTTAATTGTCTCACTAATTGCGTAAAACTCGAATTGCAACCCTGGTCATAAGTGTGTTTATTACGAACTGTGTCCAGTAGAGCAGAAAAATTTCCTATAATAGTGATGAATAAATGTCAACAAATTTATAAACATATAGACATAAATATACATATATATAAAGGAGCAATAGTTGCTGCTTTCTCAAAGTTTGTAAGATTGTCAAGCTTTCCTTTTTCTCTTCTTTAATTCTGAGCAAAAAATCGATCGCAATTATTCCAAGAGCTCCATATTTCTATTGTATGCTAATAAAATTTATTTTAAACAAAAACCTGTATCCTTTTTTAAAATTTACAAACACAAATATCCACAAAAAATATTAAAAACAAATTTTTTTCAGCTGTCAAATGTTAATTGAGTCAGCTGAATTGAGTATGTGTGAATACTAGATTTAATTGCGCAATTAAAATTAAACTGACTTAATTAAACATGAATGTCTGAACACGGTATTATGTAATACTGTCATTTATAAAATAATATTTTTTGGTCCTAGAAAATAGTTACAATTAATAAATAAAATTAAATACCCCTCGTATCGCTTACAAAATATGTGCGATCCTACTGCTTGAATTAAAAACGTAACAAAAAGCTTTAAGTCTCCGCGTTACACTAGAGTTGTTATAAAACTCTTAATGTTTTCTATCCAACATCGCTAATCAGATTTAAAGCAAATAAATCCATAATATAAATTGTAAACTCTGAAATGGCAAATAGAAGAAATGTATGCTATTGAAAGGGTTCCCCCTTCCTAAATAACCATTTACAAGGGATTTCCTTGCGTTTGTTTGGAATTATTATAACATCCAATTGATTTTTTATTGCAAATTGCACGAATTATAAAATCGATAGACAAACTCATATTGACCACAAAATTTTTATTCACACCAAAAGACTTCCATCGTTAAAAATGATCGCATCTCAAGTCCAATAAATAACCACCAGTTGTCCATAATTTAAGGGAGAATTTCGTTTTTTTATGAGAGACCCAATATTTGTTCATCTCTTCAAAATGACTTTATGACTTTGATGCGTCGAACAAATAAAAATACTGGCCGAAACAAATAATCAGCACGACAGGGGTGACAATTGAGAGGAACAAATTTTCCATTTCATTGTCTCTGCGTTACTGCATTCACACACAAACACGGACACAATAAATTCCCGTAAAACATGTCAATTTTATCGTACTTAAAGTTGGGATGGAAAAACAAGGATCACAGGACTGCAACACAATGAAATGAATACAATTTGTCTACAGAATGACAATTTCTGTTGTAAAAGATTTAAATGATTTTTATTTTCTAGCGTGTATCTACTTTTGATGTGGGAACTGGTAGCCATTGTGGTCTGTTTCAGATACATGATATTGAAAAGAATTCAGTTTTTTTTCTTTTGCTCGCTTTCATTAGGAAGAGTAATAAATAGTTTGATTACTCATAATGATGAGCCATTTAAGAAGAATATTTAGGGCTGTAAAGGGAAAAAGAACAAGCAGAATAAAATTGATTCCATGAATCAAAAAGTATTATTTTCAGTTTTCGATTTTCTTTTCTTTATTTGAAGGGTAACAGTAGCACTGCCTGACTGACTATGACTCTGACTCTGACTCTGACACTGCAAATTTTGTTTTAGTTTTGAGAATTCCAGTTTAAAATGCCGTGCATGTAGTGGTTAAGTGTAGTACGGGGTATCAAAGAGAACGTCAAGGCTGAATAGCCCTGCATGTGGTTTGAACTCAAACAGACCACGTGTAAATCATTATTTGATTTTTTTGGAAATCGTTCTTGGTTTTCCTTTTATCTCATTCTTCATGTGTTCCCATTTCCAATGAATGTATTGAATTTTTGATAGTTTTATTGCTGTGCCAAGCTAATGCCGCTGGCTACCTTTGCCGCAACGTCTTTGTTTTACACGGGTACTATCACTCGCCCGTTGATGTGTTTAAACGTTAATTTTTGCAATTCAATATTTCCCTCAGGTTCTTTGTTAAATAAAATATATTTTTTTTTATTTGTAAACCCATTGAAATTTTGTTTATTTATTTATTTCGCTTAATTACTGCCGACGTTTGGATTGTTTTCAAAATATTTTTGCCAAATAAATTGCATTAACGTGTAACGCAACGTGTGGACGCGTTGAATGGAAATGTTGGCACTTTGACAGGTATTTGTTAAGTGTATGCAAAAATTTGAAGCCTCATTTAACATCAATAGCCTGGCTGGCGTATTATTAACACTTGAATGCTTCTGAATTACAAACGAAAGAGTAGATGTTGTTAATCAACTATTTCGAAAATGTTCACACTAAATTAATAATAAGCAGAAGGAACGAACGGTTTGTTTAATTTTATCTGCAAAAAAGCTGGTGAAAATAATATTTCACAAAATGAAAAGAAAAAGCTTCAAACGCATCATAACAAATCCAAGCTGCAGCCTTGTTTAGGATCACACGTTTTGTACCATATTAAATATTTTGTATAAAAATGCATGTGATAAATAAAGAGAGAAACTGTATAAGATATATAATTGTTTTACTTACTATTTCTATTTTATAACTATTTTAAACCTCCTGAATCTCAACATATTTAAATTTGATAGAAGGGCAGCGACAGAAATATTTCGTAAAGTGGAAAATCCCCGAGAACGTCTACAGCCAATCTAAATAAGTTCGTGTATTTTTTAGTGTATATTTTGGGGAATTGTCGTTTTGAACTCTTTAATTTTAATTATGTGCTGTTCTACAACACCCCGATCTTGACACGATTAAAAGTCATTGCAAAAATATTTCCATAAGAGTCTAAACGTCCTTGTAAAAAATATATCTGCTGCCTTAAAATATTCTTACAAATTCGGAAAACACACCACCCATTTTTTTGGTACACTTTTGAATATCTTATCGTTCTTCAATATTAATAATATAAATATGGTTTAAAAGATGTTTTTAGTTAAATATGCACAATATAAATATTCACTTAAATTAATCATAAAAATAATGAAAATTTCCAACATTCTTTATTGGAATAGGCTGGCAAAGAATTAACACATCCCTGCATTAATGCAGTCTAGAAAAAGTAGACAAAATAGTTCAGGACTGTGTGAGGATTCGAATTAACTACAGCAGCCAACAAAAAAAGTCTTAGAATAAAATAGAAGAGTTCGTAGATGCATTCCACTGCAGGTGTTTAGAAAATCTGGAAACGGTTAATTTTCTTATCAGAGAAATTTGATTAAGAAACAGTTCTCAACTTAAAAGAATTCAAAACTCGAATTATTAAAAGACATTTAAATTTCTTTGATTCAGCGTTTGATTAGGTCAATCATTGAGAGGCACAGAATAGATCAACGGGTTAAGACTGTTGAAAACTTTAGGAAAGTTAGTGTTCAAATTAAATTGCATATCGTGTTTTTTTTTTTGCATCATAAGCGACAAAATATTTCCACAATCGGGAGATTAGCACATAAAGATCAGCAAACTGGGCCTGCTAGAACTGTTGAATGTCCTGTAAATACTCGCCCAGTTCGTTTGTGAGTTGGCAACATCATCGTCTTTCGAAAATGGAGTCAGCCAAGCAGTTACTGTTTGAATACTGAAAGGTGTTCATCAACGCGAGATGTTAATGGACTTCTTGTTTCCATAAATCGAGAATATAAACCTGGACGACATGTGGGTCCAGAAAAATGGTGCCTTTTATCAAGTACCCAAACAAACAGGGATTACAAAAGGAAATAACTTGTGAAAAATTCATTTCACGTCGTATAGATTTAATTGGCGCCTCGATCCTGTGATTAGAAATCGTTGGACTTCTTCCTTTAAGGATATTTAAAAGAAAAAGTGTACGTCCATAAGCCAAGAAGGATGAATTAATTAGCCAAATTGAAGACAAAGGAACCTTAATTATATATCAGAGTCATTGAAAATAGGGACCAGCGAATAGAAATGCGCCACCGAAGATGTGGGGAGTATTTGGCCGATATTTTCTTGCACACAAAATTTTCAAGGATCTTTCTTCGATAGTAAACAATTTTTAAATAATTCTCTGAAAACTTTCCATCTTATTAACAATTAATATCGTGCATTATGGTTGGAGCACCCTCTATTTAATATAAAATAACGCTCTTCTATTTGTCCAGTTTGTAAAAAAATAAAACGATTATTTAAAGTACTTTTTAATTAGTTCTTAAGACAATTTCACTTGGGTTAAATTAAAGCACCATATCAGAGACTTAAATATGTTTAAATTAGATTTAAATTTAAATTTAAATCTTTCTTGTCAACTTGCGGCGGCAGGACATCATTTCCATTTGCAATGTCTCACCTGGCAGATCTCTTTGCTTTAGAAAAAAGTTACTCCAGTAACTTAGCCAGAGATGGATTTTCTCCATCTATCATTTCTGTGTCCTATCAACAGCATCCAGGAATGGGCTTCAGCAAAACAGTTCTATAAGACGTGATACTGCTGGCCTACGTGAGATACATTTTTGCTGTGGAAATATGGAATTCATGTCTTGTCTTTTATACAAAAGAGACAAGACCTTCTATAAGGCGTAGACAAGACTGTTAATTGATAAAAAATAAAGCAAGTACAAGGCCTGCAGGAAAAGGTCTTAGTTTCCCCCCGAGGATGACCTGTCCTTTTCTTATTTAAATTGTTATAAAGTGTATGTCCTGTAAAAACCGTCCACAATGCATGCTTGAGTTTATTCCCAGTTTCGGTTCAAGTTAAAAAGGTCTAACAAACAGCAAACTCATTTTCATCTGCAGCCTTGGAAATCATACAATTGAAAAGCCCTAATTCAGGATATTTTTTGTCTCATCTCTCGAAAAACTAGAACGGAACTTTGATCACTATTTCCATATCATTCTAATGCCAACAATAGCCGAGGTTGGTCTTTTAATTTGTCGATTGAAATTGAGTTCCACAGAAATAATAAAAATAATAATAAAATTGTTTTGAAAAAAAAAACAAACGAAAAATAATAGCAACAATATGTAACCAACTTGTTAGTTACAGGTTGTTGTAACTAAACTTATAATTTAAAAATTTACAAAACCAATAATTTTATAATGCAACTTCAGATGCCGCATTCAGTCATTCACTCAGTTTTATTCAACTATAACGACTCAGTGCCGCCCTGCTCTATTCCGACCGCATTACAAACAAACAAAAAATCCTCGTTATGCATGAAACAAGAATGTACATGCTCGTACATGCTTGTGTGCATGCATGGGCATGTGTTTGTTTTACAACAACTCATACTATTCCAAACAAAAAAGAATAGATATAATAAATGTGAAGGTATTCATGATGGATGTACGAGTATAAATTGATCAAATGATAGGTTTCTACTTAATATCGCAACTTTTTGTTCACATTTATTTTTTTCCAGATTTATTTGCTGTTAATAAAAATTGTGTATATAAAAAAAACTTCAGCAACCAACTGAACGAACATTTAGCCCGCTTTTTAATGTTAAATGGAAATCTGGGAGTGGTTTCAGCAAACATTAAGCCGTTTTTTTTTTGTGCTGGCTATCATAATGATTATTAAAAATTCAAATAGATAAATTATAATAAAATGCATTTAAAAAAATAATAATAATAAAATGATTTTTCTGCAAACAAATCGTTTGAAGCGTGACAATTTGTTATTGACCTCAAAGCAAAATATATTGAATTTAAAATATCTGTTGATGCACACACAACTGGGTAGTGCAGTTTAAATAAAATTCTATATCTGCTGAGGGGCGAAAAAAAAATTTCATTTAGAGAAATAATAAATAGAAGGAAGGACAGCCTGCCTCTGAATTTCATTAATCGCTGAATGGATCGAGTCTAACTCTTTGTCGATTTGAAAACTCTCATGTCTCTCATCTTATGCACAGACTTTTATAAACCATCTGAGAATTAAGAGGTGATTTTTAAGAATCATAGTGTAGTATGAAATGTATCAAAACCCCAGCCAACAAATAATTTTTATTCGATATGAATCTATTTTATTTTTCTATATTTTCAAACAATTCGGAATTGAAAATTCACATGAAAGCATTTAAAGTCTACTGATGATTTAGGAAAGCATCACTACATCAGCAGTGGAATTCATATAATAAATTTTATTTTCCAAGAGTGTAAATATAATCTTAACGAAATATGTTTCATTAACCCAAAGAAGCGTGACTTTGGTTGAACTTTAACGAAACAAAATTCGTAGAATTTATGAAGAAAATCATTTCTGTCCACTGAAATAAAAGAACGAATATTAAATTGAAACTCCTAAAGGTTTTTTATTCCAGAGAATTGGGCAAACCTGATCTAGAAACAACATGTTTTGCCTCTCCAAGAGAGCGATCTGCAGCAGATGCACACGTGAAAAAAAAAAATGTATTTAGAGAAGTAACAAATAGAAGGAAGGAAAGCCTCTCGTCGATTTTCATTAATCGCGAAATGGGCCAAGTCTAACTCCTTGTCGATATGAAAACTCTCATGTCTCTCATCTTAGCACAGACTTGGTTTATAAACCATGTGAGAATTAAGAGAAGATTTTTAAAAATCATACTGTTGCTTGAAATTCATAAGAACGACAGCCAACAAATAATTACTCGATATGAATCTATTCCATTTTTCTACATTTTCAAACAATTCAAAATTGATTAGAAAATTCACATGAAAGTATTGGAAGTCCACTGATGTTTTAGGAAACCATCACTGCATCAGCAGTGGAGTTCATATAATAAATTTCATTTTTCAAGAGTGTAAATATAATTTTAACGAAATATGTTTCATTAATCGAACGAAGCGTGACTTTGTTTGAGTTTTAACAAAGTTTTTAATTGGATCAATAGCGATATTTATAGAATTTATAAAGAAAATTATTTCTGTGCACTGAAATAAAAGAACGAATATTAACTTGAAACTTCTAAAGGTTTTCTATTCAAAAGAATTGGGCAAAACTGCTCAAACAACAACATGTTTTGCCTTTCCAAGACAGCGATCTGCAACAGATGCACTCGTTTGCATGTCTTGTGATGATTTCATGTTATTTTTTACAGAATGCAAACACACACAACATTTTGTCAAACACGCATCTTTAAATATTTACACACACTATTTTTTTTTTGTAAACAAATTTAAACGCTAAAGACCAACAATTGTCGCTTTTTATAAGAGAAAATATATAAAAAAACAGTTGCGGCATGCAGTTCACTTATGAAATTAGATGGCGGTATTTATCAAAATAAAAGAGAAAAAAAATTAGACAAAACATTTTTCACTTAAAACAGTAAATAAATAATATGTGCAACAGCAACAAGCTGGAAAACTAAATTGGCTTATATACGAATAATAATGGCTTAGAACAACAATAACAACAGTTAGACCGTTTATAAACCAACCAAGCAATTGAAACTTTTTCCTAAACAAAACAAAAAAAAAACAAAAAAAATTCTTTGAGTGACATTTTTCGATTTAAATACGAACATGAAAACATGTTGGCTGTTATCGACTGGCTGGTTAATTTTTCGTTAAACCGCAACAGAATTAAAAAAAAAAAACTGTTAAGTGCCGTGACAATATTCTTTTGTTTTATTCTTTTATAACTTCGCATAATATAAGCAAAAAGTATCTCAAACAAATGGTTTGTAAAAAAAAAAAGAGAAAAAGAAAAAAAAGTACTACAGAAAGTAGCACAGAACGAAAAGTATTAACCGCTCGAATGTGATTATTCGAATCTATCAAGCATAGACTTGCAGACAGACGTCGGACGCACTATCTCAAAGCATGGCAAACCATGAAATGCCAACTGTTACAACGTCAATTTAATAAAACAAATTGCCTTAAAGTGGGCGTCAACAATTGTGTGAATGTGCTTTTTTCTATTATTTTGAAAAAAATAATGGAAATAAGTTAATAACAGAGTGAACTTAACAATGACAATAAGACTACAACAATTGCAATTTTTTCCACAATTCTGTTGCAAATACAATGTATTTATCTCGTATCTATTAAATGCAACCCATATTTACGAACGTCATCAATTGTTAAAAAGAGACAAATACGCACGCAATTCAAAAGATACACGCATAAATGCACCGCAACTGAATGCGGCATTAAAAATGTATTGGAAAATAATAAAATTCCTGGTTGTATTTGGCAACAAAACTGCCGGCTAATTTGCTTAAAGTTCTATTCGTTTTGTTTTTTTTTTTTTGTTTTATTCAGCAGGAAGTGTTGTGTCATTTGTTTTCTTTAATTCGGGCTTTTGGTGGCACCTGTGAAAATTGCAAAGTAAATTTTCCCTCCAGTGCGGATCGGATGCTTGAATTTGTTGGTAGAAATATTCTGGAGTAAAAATGGTCACAAAAATATCTGAAATTTTACATGAAATTTAGTCCACTGCAGCATGAATTTGTGGCTGTCATTCGTAGAAGAGAGTTACAGTCAATAACAAAAGAATTTGTCTAAGAAAAAAAGACTTTAAGATTTTAGTAACAGCAATTGTAAAATCAAAAGCAGGTCTTGACTACAATATTAAAAATAAATAACAGAAAGTCAACCGATAATTCAAAATGTTAATTGTGATTCTTATTTTAACCAGATTTTTGTCCCACTAAATTTGAAATTTTTTTGTTCCACTGTTTGACAAATTCAAAAGCGAAGAAGTACACAATTGAGTAGCGCTTTAAGATTGTTGCAGCCTTCAAATCAAAATGCATTTCGAGTACTTCATGATCTTATTTTTCTTTTTTTTACCGGCAACACACTCGACCAAATGTGTGGACCATCGTGGGGATCTGAGCGCCAACTTTTCAGCAAAACGGATGTGTGAGAAAGCTGAAAGCACCTGAGCATTCTCTCACAGCTCGTTTGTTGACTGGCGGCGTCATCGGATCGTAGTTCTTAGAAAATTAAGTCGGCCAAGTAGTTACCGGGAATGGAGTTCGCTATCGCACGATATAGACAAGGACCTGGACGATATGTGTTGTTGAGCAGAGCTTCAGCCATTCATGAGCCTCTTTTATATCGCGAACAGGAAGAAGTCAAAGGGAGGCTAAGTCAAATGAATGTGGCAGCTGAGGCAAAGCTACGATCTTGTTTTTGGAAAAAAAGTTGTTTTTTTTTTTAATTTTTTAATTTTTGCAACGAATTTCGCTGCCGCTCACTGCAGGAAGCAACGACATCCTCATAAATTTTTTTTTTTTTTTGTTGGTGTTGTGACGATTCTGCGTTGCAATTTTCTATAACTTCTGAATTTTTCCGAGACTTTTGATGTGTTGGAGCGTCCAGAGCAACCATCCCCATTCACATCTCTTCGAGCCTCTTTCAAAATCTTGTGACATTTTTAAATATTTTTCTGACTTAATGCCACTCTACGCATTTGAAGCCTCGACTGATTTTTACACAAAATTTAAAGGTACATTTTTTATTCGGTTTTTTTTGCCGGCACAAAATTGCCAGACGCGCAAAATACTTTCAACTTTTATGACTGCAACAATCAAATTTACGCTGCTAAACAGCTGACACTGCGAATATGTAATCAAAACGCTGGTCGCATGAACGAAGCTTTCGAATTTTAAAATTTTTTTAACTTCTGTTTTGGGGAAAAATTAATTTTTTTTTTTAAATTATAAAGTTATTTCGTCTACCCCGTTTCGAAGAAATCGAGTTCTCATTATATCTCGAGGTTTTGAGATCCACGGAATTTTCCCAACTAATTCTCAGAGCCCGTCAATAGGCATGCATGGGTGCGTCTATGTGTGTATGTGTCCATACATATGTTAATGTATGCGTGTGTCTTATAAGTTCTGAATGGCTGAACGTAACTAAATTAAATTGGTAGCGCTCTGAAAAGCATTTCAAATTTCTTGCGAATTCGAGGAATTAGATCTTCACGTTTTGAGGTCCTTGGAAGCTTGACCTATCTATTTCTGAGAGCCCGAAACTATGTCTACATGTGTATATGTGTGCGTGAGTGTGTTTGTTTGTGTGTGTGTGTATGGCTGTGTATAAGGATGTGTCCCACTTATAACTTTTGAAAGGCTGAACTTAAATTTCCTGTGAATATGAACCGATTCAAACCGGTAAATTCCAAGATCTGTTGGAAAACTTAGAAAAACCGCATCAAATTGTTTTTATAATAAATTTCCAGCGGCTTCAGCGGTCGACTTCACAAGCCAATCAGCTCTTGACCATGACAATCACCATAAACCGGTTCAAAATCGGTTAATACGTTCCTGGGATATCATGAATGAAAAATATTTTAACAAATTGATTAATTTTTTTAAACTCCCTATAACTTTAACCGCAAAGCCATCGTGACCTGGTTTTTCTGTTTTTTTATATATTTGAGCTCTTCGAGGGGAAACACTTTTACTTTAATCAACCGATTCTCATCACGTGACGAGCGGTGATTGATTTCGATTTCGGTTAAAATAAAATAATCTGTCTGGCCCATGATGTCACTTGATATCGTTTTAACGACCAAAAATATATTTCAAACAAAAAGAAATTCTAAAGTTCTCTTAACAAAAAATAAATTCTAAATATAATTTGCCCACAGAACGATATACAGTGACATCGTGGGCCAGGCAGTATCTTTCGCTCGCTTTCTCGATTATTTTATTTTAGCCGAAATCTGTACCAATCACCGCTTGTAGCATGGGAATCGGTTGATTTGAAAATTAAAGTAAAAGTGTTTTACCTCGAAGAGCTTAAAAGTATAGAAGAGCACAAAAACCAGGTCACGATGGGCTTGCGGTTAAAACTAAAGGGAAGTTACAGGGATGGCCTTCAGGGTTAAACGTTTTTGATACCTTTTTTAATATCACAACGATACGATTTTGGAAATTAAAATTCCAATTTGCAAAAGCAAAAACTTTACGGCGATTACGCCATTGAAAATCCAAAGCTTTGAAAGAGTCATTAAGTCCACTTGAATTGTGGACTGTACAGATTGTCCTGCTTAAAACTGCAGCACAGAAACAGTGGCGAAATGCTAATCAAATAAAATACTTTGTAGTACTTGAAAATATAAGTATTTTCAATCAGGCTTTTTACTTAATAATTAGAACAACGAAATTTACTCAATTCCCACAAAATGACACGGCCAACTAATTCATCATCAGTGTGTTGACATTTTCAATTTTGCAGTTTAATTAAAAAAAAAAGAAAATATTTTTATTCAGTTGAAAATTTTCCTAATTCCTCTCTGCACTTCAGCTCGCATTTAATAAATGGCGCGAGCCAAAGTTTTTTAAATTCCATTAATAAAAACAACATCTGCGCCTGAAGCATCCTGTGAAAAACGATACTATTCATAGTGATAATTATATAGTTTATAAATAATAATAATTCAGACAACAACAACAACAACAACGACAACAACAAAACTTAATACAACTCATCCATCATCAGCCAACGTATGATTTGAGAGGAATAAAAAGGAATAGTATTTCCGTTAATTTGAGAGTCCGAGTAACAAAATCACAACAGGCGATCTTTGCAGTACAAGCGAGTAGTTACGCATACATACATAAATGATTTTTATTTATTTATTATTTTTTTTTTTTCCAACTACATAAAGGAGATGACAACCAAAGTGCTCGCATGCATTTGGGTAGCGAAAGTATGTGAAATGGCATGAACTCAAACGCACCCTAAATACGCAGTTTTTGTTCGTATTGATTGAAATAAAAAAGACTTGATTATAAATAAAAAAGAAGAATGATATATAACAACGCACAAACACACATGCACGCATACACACATGCATTTGCAGCAATGGGTGCCAGATTTGAAATATAAAATGAAACAACTTCCGGTTAAAGACTGTAATTATATTATGGCGACGTTTTTGCTTTTGTTTTTTTTTTTTCTTTCATTTTGCTGTTGTTAACGGTCTTTATGAATTACTTCCAGTTTTTGTTTATTTTCATAATAAAATTATTTAAAAAGGGTAGAACAAACCATCAACTATATGCATGGATGCGAGTGTTTGTGTGTGTGTGTGCGTGTGCACATAAAACCAGATTAATCTTTTCAAGGACTTTCCACACAAGAGATATAATTTGTATTTCGACAAGAAATCCTTGTCGAACATTTAAAGCCGTGTAATCTATTTAGGCAGCAATTCAGAAGACAATCCAATTTCCAATAATTACCACTTAATGATGGCAAGAGTTTTAACTCCCACCACTTTTTTTCTCTAAATATATGCCCACATTTCGGGCGACAACATCAACTGCTGCTGACAACATCAGTGTGCAAATGCAAGGACAACTGCGCGTACGAATAAGAATTCAGCATCCGGTTTGACATGTGACAATATTGGCAACCATTTCATTTTGTTTTAATCTCTCATGTTTTGCATGTGTATGAGTGTTCGTGTGTTAAATTAACGGCTGCTACTGCTGCCACTGCTTTAAATTTGTGGCACGATTTGTAGGATATGTTGCAGGCTGCAGTCTGTCTAATTGTATTGTTTTTGTATTGTAAAAATCTGTATGAATTCTTCTGCTGCAATTGCCCTACCAGGACAGGGCGTTGCTCGACATACGCCCCATAAAGGACTTGGTTTTACCTTTTAATGATTTCAAATAGATTTTTATACGTTTGCAACTGGTATTTAAGACGACCATAATGGAAGTTATTATTTTTTTTTTTAATAAAATTCATATTCATTTGAAACAAAAAGAAGTGCAATTAAATAAATTTGGTTTGCTCCTGTCCTCAACGAATACGGGGGCAACTTATTGCCTAACAAATACAGAGAGAAGTTGTGATATTTAATAAAGCAAAATAACAATTTCCAAATCAGTCGTGTGTCCCGAAATAGTTGTCACATTAAGACACGAACTAAATCTTGGGAATAATTTTTTTGAATTTTTTATGTCAATTGTGTGGTCGACCAACTTCTTTTAATTTCCTGCATTTTGTAATTTAATACTGTGCTCAGACAAGTCTTTTTAATTGAAACAATTTAGTTTAATTAAATCTAGTGTCCACACATGCTTAATTCAGCTGACGCAATTATCATTTGGCAGCTGGAAAAAATATTGTTCTTATTTGTTTCGTGAAAATTTAAAAATGGATGCAAATTTTGGTTTAAAAGAAATTCTGCATGCATATAATAGAAATATGGAGCTGTTGGAGTCTTTGCGATCGATTATTATCGCTCACATATTTCCTATAAATTCTACACTAACACACAAGCGATTTTGTGCAACTCCGCGTAATAGAAAAGCTTAAGTACTTTCGGAAGCGTAACAGTGAACAAGTTTATTCAAATTTTTTAGAAAAAAAATTTCCTTTACAAAAACGATTAAAAACATGGAAAATTGTATATCAAATATTTGTAGAAAACATGACCGGTCACGTTGTAATTTTTTAATACAACAATTGCGATGTACAAACGCTTGCTAAACATCTTTCAAACTTTTATGTTGGATGTTTGCGAAATTTCCGTATTGAAATTTCAAAGTTTGAAATTCAAACCTGCTCACATGTTTGTTGTAAATGTGTGTGAGTGTGTATGTGTGTTTGTATTTACGTACGCAATCGTACTTTCGTCATACAACTAACGACACCGAGGCAGCCTTTCTTTATTTCACTTAATTTATATTTTTATTATTCTTACTTTTTTGTTTTTGTCGTCATCGTGCCACTGGGCGTGTACTGTTAGCTCGAGCATACCTTCTGCTTCCTACTAACCAGCCTCTAAGTCCAGCCTACTAAAAGTATGAACAACAACAATATAACGAAAATATTAGCAAAAGTGTTGCTGCCTGCTACGACTAAAACAATGAATCCGCATACGCAGAATGACGCAGGGAAGCAAAAGGAATTTTGGGAATTCATTTCAAGGATTCTGCTTTGAACGTACAATCTGTCACTGGAATGAATTTTTGAAAAATTGCAAAAAAAAAATATTAAAATTATTTAGTCGTATTGCTGGTTGTATCGTGGTGGTGTTTATTATAATGGAACGTGCTGAATACAAAAAAAAATTAATATCCCACTACACTTTCATATTTCGTCCTGGACGGATTTAAAATTTCCTACATGAATTCAGTAGTTTCTTTTTATTTACTTGCGTTTATATTCTTATTAGTCACGCCTTTTCAATACTCTGAATTACAAGATCATTCGTTGTCTTTTATTATTTTGTTGAATATGATGTGGGCAGTTTGTTGAAGTGTGAACAATTTATTGCTCTCACTTCTTTGTTTTTTTTTTGCTAAGAATTTTTAAAATTTGCCAATATTTTTTGTTAAATATGTGGGAGTGCAGACTTGAGCATAGAAAATTGGTTTTATGCCGAAAAACGTTTTGGAAAGAAAGTCTTATTGTTTTTGTGAGGGTTTTGAGAAATAGTTTTCAAAATGTTTTACAATTTGTCTCAAGTGGTTTAATTTAAATGCATTAAATTAAATTAAAGAAAAAAGAAATACATTCAGCGTATGTGGGAGGATGCAAAAATCCATGAATGAAATGAATACTTTGAAATGGAGGTAGATTTATTTAATTGTGAAGTGTATTTAGAAATGTCACACAATCAGGCTTTTGTTAATATTAATTTGGAACTATGTTGGCTATAAAGATTTGGCTACATGATGACAGTGAGTTCTTTTACAATCGGGTGTTGGATTAAAAATGGAGCACCAAAAACGGAACTCATGGGTTATTCTTTTTCCCTGCCAACGCTGTTTGTTTGAATTTAAACCGATTTCGCATCCTCCCACCTCAGCTTTTATTTCGAAATAGATCGAGTCTTCAGAGATAAGCCTACCGCAGTGTTGTTTTTCTTTATAAAATCTTTTTTCTTATACATTGTCCTCAAATCTAAGACTTTACTCAAAAAAGAGTTTCAAATGGGCGATTTTAAAAAGCCTTCGCATTCGTTTTAACCCTGGATGGTTACTATTCGAAACGCATTTACTCTTTATCGTGGAACTCTTTTATATTCAGATTCGTAGCGAATTTCAGAAAAGAAAAAAAGTTTTTATGTTATTTTTTTTTATTATATTTATAATATAATTTTTTTTTGATCATAAAATGTTTAATTGTGTTTTCTTTTCTAAAAAAGAATGTTCCATTTTTTACAGTTTTCAATAGAAGAACGCAACTTTATGTCATTTGAAAAGAAAGAATCTATTAGAAATTAGTACAATATTCGTTACGAAAAATTTTTTGCATTTTAAAACTACTCTAAACTGCAGTCTTTAAGAAAAGAAGTGAAAAAAATGTTGCACGTTTTTCAGAAAAGAAATCGCCATAAATAAAAGTATTTTTGTTTATTTTTAACTTTCAAAGTTGTTTCGCTAAAACTAATTTAAAACATCGCTTCAACGAAGAGTACTATTAAGGTACAAAAATGCAGAGTAAGCACCCAGGGTTAAAAAATATATAATTTGAGCCGCCATAACGAAGTATATAATTTTATATATTCAGAAGATTTCATGTAAATGTGGACCGCAGCTGCAGTAGTGAACACACAAGTCTACAATGCCTGAAGTCGACCCCGCGCTCAGTCATGACTGTGATGTCGAATTTTCCTCATCTGTACTGGTGCAGGATTAAGGTAATTGAGATGGTCTGGTCTCAATGACGAAGGCATAGTACTAATCGCTAAATGCTACCGACAGCGATTAACAAAGTTTTGTATTAAAGAGCAGAGTACAGCACCCTTCTTCGTCGATACTTCACCAGCGAAGTAAAAAGTAAGAGCAGCAACAACAACTTCCTAATCTACTTCTTCTCTCCTCTTAACAATATCCCCTACTTTCTAGTTGTAGCACAATGGTCTGCATGTATAGGGGTCACCCCTGAGTGCTGCTTCAAAACACACAAAAAACTTTTAAATTTTAGTCTATTCTCTCCAACATATCGGCTGCTATATCTGGAATAAAATCTATAATTTTGTTTTGCTTTCGAAATGAGTCTCAGGAGAGTCCCACAGAAGATACTCTAATATCGCAGGATATAAACGGCCAATTGATGAACCACAAACGGGAAATAAACTGTTCAACAAACTCCCCTCTCACGTGGGTTATTGTTTCGTGTTGAAATCAAAAAAAACTAAGTTCTTAATCATTCACAGTAACGTTGCTGTTTTTGTGGTCTTTGGAAAAGTTAGGGCCACCAGCCCATAATCCAGGGCACGCAATTCTTAACTCTGGATGCATTGACAGTTCTGGCAGAGCTTTTGGCTGCTCTACACACCGAATTCGACAATTTTGTTTGGTCACGTAGTTACTCATCTAAAAATTAGCTTTTTCGCTGAACACGAATTTCCGATGAAAAGTGGATCTTCATAATAATAAATTTGGATAAAAAAAATTTACAATCCGATAGCGTTTCTATTTTGTAAGTCGACTAATAAAACAACAACATTTTAGGGGAAAGCAGCTGAGCTACCGATAATAACGTTGCCAACAGCAAGAAATCCTAAGAATCACAGGATCCTGCTTTGCGCAGGACTTCACCAGTGAATATCTATTGTGCTGCTGTATTTTATATTAAATACGTTTGAAAGTTTGTAACATATATTTTTGAAAAATTAAGTCTATTTGAGAGAAATCCATTGAGACTAAGTCCGTTATTTTAAATTGGAATTCAAACATTCTTTCTGAAATATTTTTTATTAAAACCTTTCAGAAAATAGTGTATCGTGATGCTGATATGAAATTATTAAAGGCTTTGAAAGAAAACTAATTTATATCTGATAACAGCAAAAAAGAAATACATTCAGCCAAAATATATAAAAAAAGTTTTGCAGATATTAACGCAAGCAACTTTCGAATAAATTTGAACATGCGCCGAAATTGAGTTAAAATTATGTAGTCAAAAACAACCCCACTGTGCATTGCTAAGCAATTAAATTAATAAAAATACCCCGATCTTTATTAGCCACTTGAAAAAGAGGAAGCAAAAATATCTTGTTTATCCTCACCTCCTTAAAAAAAACATCCCCACTGTGCCCCATCCCACCGATCCACAGCAACACTGCAATTTCTAATAATTAACTTCTGAAAAAAGTATTTTTTTTACTATTGAGTATCAAATTTAATTCCAAAAAGTAACATTTCCTGTTGACCAACGTTATCTTCTCAATTGAGCAAAATATCTGCAACAAAAAAAACACTGACATTAAAATCCAAACTACAAACACACACGCACACATGCATACTTATTTATGTGTTCAAATAAAAAAAAAAAGATTACAAATGAATAAATCAAACTATTAGCAAATTGCTTTCCAGCCATACAACTGACGAAAGCAAAAAAGAAAAGCTTAAATAATGCAAATTGTTGCATTTATAAAATGGCAAAAATCATGCAAAATGTTGGTCGGCTGGCTAAATAGCAACCGCTGCTGCTTCCCATACCTCCAGCACATTTAACACAAAAAGCAAAATCAAGTCTACAAACAACAACATCTAAACATGAAACAATTTGTGGTAAAAGCAAAAAATGTTGTAAACAACCATCATCTCAGGAGAAACCAAAGCAAAGCCCCCACGAATAAAAAGAGGCAAAAGAACGAGCGAACGAATCGAATCACACGTTCAGAATGCACACAACAGTCAAGTCAAAACTGGCAACAGTCTGCAAAAACGCCTTAGAACGCTTGATTACCTGGTGGCACGCCATCGCTCGAAACAAACGTAAAACAAAAGAGTCATCAACGCCAACATCAGCCACATCCATCCAATGCCCGTGGAGCTTGCAAGACTCCAAACAAAAAAACAAAAAATACAAAAACAAAAACAAAAAGGCGAAATATTAAGAACAACCATAAACGGATACGAAATGCAATCAAGAAGCACCACAATGGCCGCCAACAGTCAGTCAGTGCGTTTCTTGTTGTGCCTCCAAAAATAAATGCTCTCATTAGCGAATGTTGCTGCAACATTTATGTGTTGCTGTTTCTTTGGCGTTTGCACTTTTTTCTTTTACACATTATTTTTTTTTTTTGTTTCCTTCTTTTCAATTTAATTTTCTCTAATTTTGCACTCTCCAAATAATGGCGCATTATTTAGTTGCTACTTTTTTATAAATATTTCTTTTTTCATCATTCCATTTTTACATCTTTGCAATCATGCAATGCCACCACTATTATCGCAACCAACACACACTCACATACTACAAAGAAGAAGAAGAAGCAGCACAAATTAAACTGGTTGCAACGGCCAATCGCTTTGAAATGTGCAGATGAGTGTACAGAAGTACAATAAAATTGCTTTCGAGCTCACATGCCACATGCCTACAAACTTGTAAGGATGCAAGTTGTCGAACGACTTCTGTTGTTACTCTTTAAGTTGCAACTCGATCAAGTGGACATTAATTTTGGCCCCATCTTCACTTATTTTCGCTAACATGGAAAAGGCCACTAGGAAATTTGAGCTTTAGACACATAAAAATGTGCTCTCCTTTCTTGTCCGGGACCTTTAAGTGCATTTACTGAATTAAGGAGTTTTAGATATATTTCGCATATTCATATTCCGAAACTTGTCAATATTTTTCGGTGTATATATTTTACTTATTTTAGTAAAAATTTCATGATTCCCTGGAACAACGACGCCGTTTTTTCATAATTTAATGTGCGTCATATACCGGAATTTCGGAGTTTTCGATATATTCCGGAAAAATTACTCTTAATTAGGCTAAGATCACATATTCCGAAATTTGTAAATATTTTTCGGAATAGGTTTTGGATTTATTTAAGTAAAATTTCAGGATTCTGTGACAGCTGGGGCAGTATCCGCTTAAGATTTAATATCTGTTATATATCGAAATTTCGAAGTATTCGATATATTATGGAAATTCACATATTCCGAAACTCCCCAATATTTTTCGGATTAAATTTTTTAATTGTTTTAATAAAACTTCAGGAATTCTCTGAAAGTTGTGGTACCTTTTTTTATATAATTTAACGTGTGTTATACACCGAAGTTCTGGAGTTTTCGATATTTTGTGGGAAAATGTTTTTCGAATTATAGTAAAATTACTTCCAGAAGTTTCATAATTTGGTGTATGTAAGGGGCCTTACATAGATTTATGCAAATTTTCAACTTGTGTAGGAAGTTCGCATTTTCCGAAACTCCCCAATATATTTCGGAGTAAATTTTTTACGTGCTTAAATAAAATTTCAGGATTCTCTGAAAGTTGTGGTACCTTTTTTACATTGTTTAGCGTGTGTTCTATACCGAAGTTTCGGAGTTCTTGGCTTATCCCGGCAAAATCTTTTTCGGAATATATTAAAAACACTTTCAGAAATTTCATAATTTGGCGTATATAAGGCCGTCTACGCAGCTTTACGTAATTTTTCATGTTGTGTAGGAAATTCACATATTCCGAAATCCGTCAATATTTTTCGGAGTAAATATTTACCTTATTTCAGTAAAATTTCAGGATTCCCTGGAAGTTGTGGTTTTTTTTGTTCATAATTTAATGTGTGTTAAGTATTAAAATTTCGGAGTTTTCGATATGTTCCGGATATTTACATATTTTTCGGAGTAAATTGTTTATATATTTTATTTACAAAAAATTTCAACATTCATAATTGATAAAACAATGAGTTTTCGATATTTTTCCGGGAAAATGTTTTTCGGGTAGTGCTAAAACCACCACCAGAACTTTAATAATTAAGACCACCTTACGCGAGTTTTAAACTTGTGTAGAAAGTTTATATATTCCGAAATTCGAAAATATTTGTCGGAGTAAATTTTTTATATATTATCGTAAAATTCTTGTATTCAGTGGGAATTGTAGTGTATTTACATATTCCGTAATTCGTAAATATTTTTTTCGGAGTAAATATTGGGTTTATTTTGGTAGAATAATTTAGTGTATATAAGGCCACCTCAATAACATTCAGAGAGTTTTGAGCTTATGTGGGAAGTTTATATATTCCGAAACTCATTAATATTTTTCGGAGTAATTTTTTTATATATATTATTTTGGAGTTTGTGGATTCCACGCGAAATGTAATGTATTTAGATATTCCGAAACTCGTTTATATATTTCGGAGTATATATTTGACCTATTTTAATAAAACTTTAGGCTTTAATAGGAGTTGTGAGACTTTTCTATAATGATTGAGTGTGTGTTAAACATTAAAATTTCGGAGCTTTTGATATATTCCAAATATATCATAATTTGGTGTATAAAAGGCCGGCTCTATCAAGGTTTATGTATTTAAATTGTTTTGTGTATTTACTTATTCCGAAATTCGTTGATAATTTTTTCGGAGTAAATTTTGTATTTATTTTGGTAGAGTTTCTGTTGTTCATGGCACTGTTGTGGCAATCTTTTTTTTCCTCCTGATTTAAAAAGTGTTAAATACCGAATTTTCGGAGTTTTCAACATATTCCGGCAAAATGTGTCTTGCATTATGATAAACAGTTTTCTATAAATATCATAATTTGGACTTGAAATAAAAAAAAATTGATAGAGTGAACTCTATCGAATAGAATATTTTTGCAAATTTATTAAATTGTTAATGAAAGTTTCGATTGTTATTGACTTCTGTGTGACCAACGTTTATATCATGTATTTTCTGTACAATAATTGCCAGATTTCCTACTGGTCTGGTAAACTTAAGTTCACAATTAAAAACTGTGCTCGCCATCAGCACTGGCTGTTTGCAAAACGTGCACTCGTCAGTCCAATTCAGAAATATCAATAATTGTAATTACGCTTCCTTATCTTTCGAAAATAATTATCACACAATATTCTCAAGATATCACTGATCTGTGACGATATTTTCCACGATGAATATCTACACGATGAAATAATGCCAAATTAACTAGTTAAAGTGGATGTTATTAGCGCAGCTATTGGCAGCAGTAAAAATAAGGAATACAATTTTCATATTTTTCTATAAATAAACTTAAACTCAAACTCACTCCAGGAGATAGAAATTATTTCAATAAAATTTATTTCAGAGGAAACAGCAGTTCAAAGGGGAAGCTTTTCTATTAGAAATTTTGTTTCATAAATCTGTTATTGTCTCAGTGTATTCTTTGGAAATAAATGAAATCATCGCGAGTGGAAATCCTAAAACCGAACTCAAGCCAAGTTGAAACCAAACATGCACCAACAGAACATTTTGTGTTGCACTAGAAAAAAAAGAAATAATAGAAACAAATTATACACCCGATTGTGTTTCTTTAACAAATAATTTCTTTAATTCCCCGACACCATAATTGGAACATGGCGATAATAATAAGCAAGAATAATAAATATGAAGAGAAGAATTTACAAATTAATTCAATTGCAGTTGCAGCTCATGCAATAAAAGCGAGTACAACAGAAGTTTAAATTAGAAAATGTGTTGAATTGAAATTTAATTTGAGGAAACAAAAGAATAAAATAAAAGAATTATTCAGCTTCAGCTAACTTTTGAGAAAGAGAAGGCCTTCTGAATGGACGTAACTAAAAAGTGTTGGCACGTCTCTGTCTGCGGGCTTTTTAACATGCAAAATAAAATGGCGTCCATAAACTTTAAATTGTTTTTTCTTTTTGCAAAATAATTTATGCAACAAACGAAACAACTTTAATGATAATAAAGTTAATTAACAGGAAAAATAAGAAATAAAAACAGAAACAAGAAAGTCAAGTGGAAGAAAATTATATTTTTGAATTTGTACAGCAAAGCTGCTACTGCACAGTGGCACAGTTATATTCGAAATGTAAGTTATTGCATAAGACTTGAGTGCGCCAAACGCCAGTTGTTAATTGAAAGCAACTGGAAACTGTTATCAAATGCAACTGGGCCCCCTGACTAGTGCTAATAAATAGAGATACACATGAGTACTGATGATGACAATGTAGCGGCCTTCGAAAACTGCTCTTCTGCTTTTGGGTACAATTTTATTAGATGTTGACTTCTGCTTATGCTTTGGAATATTTATTGTGGCTTTCTGAATTCGAAACACTTGTCTTTAAAATTAATTTAATTTGATGTAACAAATTATCGATTAATATATTAAAAATTTATTGAAAGATAAAATTTTCAAATTTCTGTTGTTTCTAATATAATTTTTTTCAATCTTAATAACTTTGCCCAATTTCATTTATCAACTAAAAACAAAAACTCTCAATTACTTTGTGCCAAACTGTGCCACTGTGCATTAGTAGTTGGTCAAAAGCAAAAAATATTAAGAAACGTGCAACATTCTGTGTTTGGCTACCGCACTGCATTTCACAATAACTTGTATTTTTTTTTTTTAATTTTTGTTTTTAGTTTTTTACTTCGCTTTCAAATTTGACCATTTTCTTGGGGAAACCAACTCCAACTCCAACCAAACCAGAAACTTGTATGTTCGTGTTGTTTTTTTCTGCCAGCCATTTTCAATCGCTTGATTTTTTTCTGTTGTTGTTGTTCTTGTTGTTGATGTTGTTGTTGTATTTTTATTTAATGGTGGCTACTTTTAGCATCCGTTCTGCATTCATTCGTGTTTTTCGCCAACACTGCAATTGCAAGTTGCTGCTGCCGTTTTGCAGTAGTTGCTGTTGCTTTTGTTTCTTTTTCTTATTCAACTTAATTTATACCTGCAATTATATTTGCTATTGTTGTTGTTGTAATTTAGTTTATTTTTTGTAGCTTTAATTTAATAATTTGCAGTTGCAATAAATGAATTTAATGAATGCAGTCCCATTAAATATTTTTTTTCTCGATCTCTTTCCTTTTTATTGCCGTTTTATGTTTTAGAAGTCAAATACGAGACTTGAATGCATCTCATGAATTACCTGGTTCGTTAAAAGACTTGAAAAGAGCGTTTGCTACGCACTTTATTACCTTCAAGGCAATTGATTTCCAAGTATTTCTCTGCAAATTATCTAATAAGATGTTTGGCGCATTAGATTTGGTCGTTGCTTCGAAGTAGTTGTGATTTTCTTTCAAATTGTTTGATTATTTTCAATTTTATAGGAAAACAAGTTTGAGTGTTAGTTCGTGGACACCATCTGTTGGAGTTGTCATTTGCAAGAGATTGTCATAAGCCAGGAGAGATATATGACAGCGAATTTAATGCGGTTTGTTAAATTATTTTAAAGTAGAATGTCCGAGGCGTTTAAGACTCCGTAAAAGCTGTTGGTCCATTGACTCATCACGGTAGTTAAGCTTAAGCAAGGATCTCCTTATCCAATAAGAAGTCGCAGCTTTTAATGAATCTCAAAATTGTTTGCAACTCAACGTGGGCTTATCTTTGGAATATGTGTTGTTATACTCACCCTTTTTTAACCTGCTTTTTTCTGACGATCGTTATTTAAGCTTAATACGAAAAATTACGCACACATACATAAATGAGATAACCCTCGACCCCACAAAGCCGAAGAGGTTTGAATTCTATAAAAATTTTTTATTACAATTTTGGCTTTTTTTATACTCTCATTATTTCGAAGAATTCTAAATGGAACAGCACAGAATTGAATAACGTGCCCAAATCGCTGAACTTTATTTATCAAATCAACGGTCCCGTGCACATTCTTGTACCTCAAATAAAGTCCTCATCTCCTCAGATCAACAATAAACTCCAGAATAGGGAGCTACGAAATATTCAAAACTATTTGAACAGCAACAATTTCACCCACTCAATTGCACTGTTTCATTGGATGTTTCATTATTGACGCATATATTTTTGTAAAATTAATATGCCTCCCCCGTTGCCGTCACTGGTGTTAATAACAAGAGTTTTTAAAACTGAAAGATTTTATCAATATTCCAAACAACAAATTTATTATTATTATTTGATTTTTATAACTGTAATAATAATCCCCACTTTTCTTTAATTCTTTTAACTATTCTTTTAAGCGGACATGGCAACACAGTCATACAGATTGAGAGGAATTCTATCGAAATAATTCTTTTTAGTGATAGAAACAGGATTTTTCTTTAATAAATAAAACTTTACGATGTGTTTTGCTCTTCCTGTCTGGAATCTCGTGTATATACAGCGTTTTTTTAATGATACAACTTTGAGTTGGCATCACTGTTTTTTTTAAGCACCCATTTAACAGCTGATACATGCTTTTTGTTTTATCTGCTTTGAAATTTCATTATGAATCGACTGACACCAGAGCAACGCGTGCAAATTGTTGATATTTTTAATCAAAATAATTGCTCTATTCGGAAAACTCATCCATTCAAAATCTTATTCTCCCAGGAACGCCCATTTCTGGTTGAATGGGTACGTAAATAAGCAGAATTGTGGCATTTGAAATGTGGAGAATCCACAAGCTTTTGTCAAAGCACCACTACATCCAACAAAATTACTATTTGTTGCGCTTTATGGGCTGAGCGGGATCTTTGGCCCATATGCCTTTAAAAACGATGATGATCAGAATGTTACAGTCAATGATAAACGGATACCTCAATTACGTGGCATTAGTTTCGCTGATATGTGGTTTCAACAGGACGGAGCCACATGCCACACAATGGGCGTTACAATTGTTTTGGTCAAAGAAACTTTTGATGAAAAAATAATTTCACGTAAATGCTCAATTAATGTGGCATCAAGATCGTGTGATTTAACCCTATTCGATTATATTCTTTAGGGTTATGTTGAGTCACTTGTCTACATCGATAAACCACAAGCAATTGACTACCTGGAAATTAACATTCGAAGAGTTATTGGCGAAATACGGCCGCAAATACTGCGAAAATTTGCTGAAAATTTGTGTTCCAGATGGCGTCTTCTACGCACCAGCTGTGGCGGCTACATGGCAGAAATCATATTGAAATATTTTCCTTGTTTTATTATGATTTAAACTTGTGTCACTCTATAAAAATCACCTATAACTGCCGTATTCATAAGAAATTATGTACACTTGAAGTGTACTTTAATAGTGTTCTCATACTGGAAGCTGCAACCTGATTTTCACGTTAAAACCATAAACATGTGATTTGGCGTTCACATTGCAAATTTCATGTATTCAGGTTTCAACTGATAAATTTAATTACAATAAATTGAATTTCTCATAGAAATATGCAGATGGAATTTTTGTTGTGTCTTATTAAAACACTTAATTCACAAACTGTACTGCAGCTGATTTTGTTTCTATACGAAAATAAAATAGGAATTCTGTTGTATTTTTCAAATGATTTTTTTTAATTATGAAAATATTTATAAAACGGGAATAAATGCTGGGGAATCATATTATTTTATATATAAAAATCATTCAAAATCTGTGGATCTTTCCGTGCATTCTTTGAATATTGACAGATATTTTCCATCTAAAACTTGGCAGCACTCAACTTGGCACAAATAAAACCTGGCAAAAGCCAAGTTACGTTTCATAAAACCTACTTAAAACCAATTCAAACCAGGTTGTATGGTAAAACCAGGTTTTAGCAGTTGGTTTTGGCATTAAGACCAGAATTTATTAAGACCATGTTTACATCATAAAATGTTTTCATATAAAATTGTATTTAAAGTCTACTTTGTTTTCTATGCATACGGCTGTAAAGCATGAATGGCGGTATAAAAATGTTGGCGGTATAAATTAGACCCTCTAAAATCTTAAAAATACAAAATTAAATTTCTTTTGCATATTGAAAAAAACCACATAAAACTGCCACGCTTAGAAATCGAAAGAAAATGTTTCCTAAATAAAAGTGGACTTAAACAACTCTCAATTCTAAAACAGCTTAACCAGCATCATGCCAACGTCAATGTCTGTCTGCCACAATGATGAATGAACAATTCTGACCTCGTCGTTACTGAATTAATAAATAAACGCTCATCAATTTCTCATGGTCAAACCCAAAACGTTTGATTTTATTTAACTCATCATTAAGGAAATTCACAAAAGCAGTGGAAAGAAGTGCATTTAATCCAACAAGTAAGCGTAACCTCTATTTAGCCAATAACATCGAACACCTTTTTAACAAAATTCAAATACTGTACGAATATTATGAAAAAAATATGGTTTTTGTTTTTTTTTCTCAATCCAAAAAGTAGCGTGTAAAATTAAGAAGAAACGTTACAAAAATTCAAACGCCATGGCAGCCATGAAACAACAATTCACAAAAATGAACTATAAAAAATTTATATGAATGAAATAGGAAAAAAAAACTTTAAAAAAGAAGGCGTTTACCGCCTCCTAATATGGTTGTCATGCCACATTCTACTTTCAAACGAACACACAACACCCCGAGTATACTTTCGACTGTTAAGGGTGCAAAAACAGCCATCGAGGGGAGAAAAACGCGTAACAATTTTTTATTAATAACAAACAACAAACAAACAAACAAAAAAAGGAGAGAAAAAAATGCTGGAATGAAGAAAAATTAAATAAAAAATATATAAACGAACAACCCCTTAAAAATACATATTTTTAACTCACACTTTTCAAAGTCGAAAAACACACACACACACACACACACACACTGAATGAGTTGAAAAAAGAAGCCATCGTCTAATTTTATATGATAATTACACAGGAAGCAAGAAAAATTAAAAGAATAAGAAAATCCACACACACATACACACACACACACACACACTTTTGAAAATATTTAAATTTTGGAAATATGTTTTTCACATGTAACTTTTTATTTAATAATTATTCAAGTATTTATTTATTTACCACTTACCCGACATGTCTGTTGCATTTGCTGAATGGATGGATGGATGGATGTTGCAGATACATCTTCAAGATGCGTGTTGCACAAGGAACTCGCAAGGCAGCTGTAATGGAAAGCAAAAGGTGCTGACTGTTAACACGTGTTTGAAAGGGGACGATGGATTTTATGTTCTATTAATTGACATTGAAAGAAATCAATTGAAAACAATTATAAAATGAAATTATTTTTAATAAAAGGACAGACACATATTTTTATTTTAAATAATCTCTTGAAGCTTAAAAATCGTTTATATAAAGAATTTCTATACAAACTCCTGAGAGATGTTTTTTCAAAGTTGAATGGATTTAAATAGAGATACATTTTTGGAATTGACATGAAGTTGACTTCATTCGAAAGAGAATCTTTTGGCATTATAATTTAAATGTGACTTCTGGCATGTGATCACCATGGCTGGCTCTGGCAGAGTCTAATTTGAAGGTCCGATTTTTACCAACACTTTCGGCAGAAGTGTTGAAGAAAAAGCAGAATTAGTTATTTAAACCTCTTTGATTTTAATTATGTGCGGGTTCTTTTTTCCCAAAATCTATTCAGGGGTTTTAGCTGGTTTATATGCGCATTTCACTGGGGTTAATGCAGATCATCAGGGATCCTTTACCCAACATTTCTTAGAATAACTAAATTCCCCAAAATATGTACAAATTTAAGAATTAATTATAATTTTATTTTCCCATGAAGCCCATTTCCGGTTAAATGGTTACGTAAATAAGCAGAATTGTCGCCTTTGGAGTGAGAAAAATCCACAAGCTTTGGTCGAAGCTCCACTACATCCACAAGAGCTTTAATTACTGTTTGTTGCGTTTTATGGGCCTTCAAAAACGATAATGGTCAAAGATTATTCCAGGGTTGGACAATTGCGTTCATTTTTGGTTACACAAAAATCACCAACTAAACCAAAATATTTCTTTACTTTTATACGAGTATTAAACATATTTGACATTTGGAAACAATTTCATTGGTGTTAGAAATCAGCAACCAAAATGACAGCTACAGAGCTGGAATTCTAAAATTAATTTTCTTAAATATTAAAGTGAGTTTTAATAAAATTAACTTTTGTATGGATTATTGAACCTTTTTTATATACAATTCGTTGGTATTAAAAATTAGGGGAGACCAGCAAGGTCATGACCAGGGTTGGACAATTTAAACTTGTTTATAATTCTTTTCATATTAATAATATTATTTTGTTCTGGTTGGACCACCCTAAATAATACATTTATCCCAGATGTTTTTCAAATCTTCGATGCAGATCCGATATCCACTTCTCTACATGTCCTTGAGCTCTCTCATTGAAACAATTTTTATATTCACCGTCCTATCATGACTGTCTGGGGAACAAGAAAAGTCAAGCTGAATATCAAAATTTGTAATTACAAACGTTCATCTGTGAAGGGTATATGAAATTTTACACAGCCGAGCACTTTTACTTGTTTTGACTTTTTTGCTACGAAAAATATATATAAAAATGGATTTTATTCTTTTAAAATGAACATGAACTTTTTAAGTGTAAAGAAAATTTATAATATTTTATCCATCAAGAACTTGTTTCTTCTTTTTTTTTATCTCAATAGTTTTAAATGCCCGATGTTGCTAATCAACTTGATTCACGCAATGAAATTATTTATGAAATTTATCCAAGACTGCGGTGCAATTATTTGAAATATTATTATAATTATATTTAATTTATTGTAATAAAAACTACAAATTACAATAACCGAGAGAGAAAAATATTTTAATTGTTTTATTAATAAGAAGTAACGCAGATATGAAAAGCAAAATTAACCGCATGTCATGACTTGTTTTAGCACTTAAACTTCTTCGCAATATGATTTCTTTATGGGGAAGATAAAAAGCAGAACTTGGCTTATGCATTTAAAATACAGGATGTTTTTTTTTTTTTTTTTGAAAGCGGCGCAGCTTTGAGTTGTAACAGCCAAGAGTTGGTTTTTTTGTTTGCTTTGAAATTTCATTATGAATCGACTAACAGCAGAGCAACGCGTGCAAATTGTTGAAATTTTTAATTAAAATAATTTTTCTATTAGTCCAAATCATCCATTCAAAATTTTATTTTCCGATGAAGCCCATTTCCGGTTGAACGGGTAAGTAAATAAGCAGAATTGTCGCATTTGAAATGACAAGAATCTACAAGCTTTTGTCGAAGCACCACTACATCCACAGAAAAGTACTGTTTGATGCGCTTCATGAGCTGGGCAGAGTCATTGACCCATATGCCTTTAAAAATATGATGGTCAAAATGTTACTGTCTATGGTGAATGGTACAGGAACACGATTCAAAATTTTTTCGTATAAGAATTACGTGGCATAAGTCTCGTTGTCATGTGGTTGCAACAGGACATAGCCATGCCACAATATGGGCGCTACAACACATTTAGTCAAAGAAACTTTTGCTGTAATAATAAATTCACGTAAATGCCTAATTAATGAGCCATCATGATCGTGTGATTTAAGTCTAATCGTTTATTTTCTAGGGATTTATGTTGAGTCACTTGTCTGCGTCGATAAACCACAAGCAATTAAACCCCTGGAAATCAACATTCGAAGAGTTATCGGCGAAATACGGCCGCAAATGCTGCGAAAAGTTGTCGTGCCAGCCGTGGCGGCCACAGAGTACAAATCATATTTAAAATAAAATTTCATAAAATTTTCTTTGATATTAAAAATATATATATTTTTTTAATTATGATTTAAATTTGTGTCTCTCCATAAGAAAACACCAGTTACATTTAATTTCTTTTCCACTTATTCATAAAATGTAGAAGAGTCTAATAACAGCATAATAAAGAAACAGTTCATATGAAATTTGGTCTATTACACTGTTATAAGTCACTCATAATTTTTATGAATCAAAAACACCCGTTGCATTTAATTTCTTTTCCACTTATTCATTAAATTCAGGAGAGTCTAATAACAGCGTAATAAAACAAAAATTCATATGAAATTCGCTCTATTACACTCTTATAAGCCTTTCATAATTTTTATGAATAAGGAGATTTGTTATCATCTGGGAAGGATAGTGAACAACAAGATGAGAAGTGCGCGCATGTATTTAGTTTAGAAATGAAAATTGTTTAAATTTTATATAACAGGAGTAAAGCAAAAGTTGCATGATATTTGAAATCTATTTGATAGGGAATGAATTTCCCTTGAAGAGCAATTCCCATTTAATGTTTTAGTTACGAGATTCTCTTAACGTCTGCTTAATTAGTTAAAATGCTGCTGCCCAATTGATATAACAGAAACGCACCTCCAATATCACTTCTGCCCTTAATGTTTTTCCCTTAAGTTCAATGCCGGCTACAACATCAAATTGATAACTACCACTTCGGCCACTTAATACTTGACGTTGTTGCTTTTGCTGTTGCTGCAGTTGCTACTCCACTAACTCTACTCGTACATTTAAATTATGGGCAGTTTTGCAATTCACAAATTAATGGCCGCATTTTAGCATTTATAATCACTTTATAATTGCTCGATATCAACGTGCAGTTCACAATTCGCCATACAAATTTGCTAAAACTGACAGGAATTCAAAATGTCGCCGTTGCATGATTATAAGGAATTTGAGGGCGTGGCACATGTTTAAGCCACATTGTTGCAACGGCCACCATTGAAACAATATTTCAAAATGAAAACTAAAGCAAATTTATAATGACTTGAAGTTAAAGCGACCGACCCCCTCAACAAACAAGAGCCTGTTCAAGCTTGACCTATTTCGTAGCTCCGCAACAAAGTTTGCTTTATAAATTAAGGCAATCAAAAGAAACACAAAATTAAAATACAATTCATATAACAACATTCAAATGAAAATTTCAAATTGTCGTTAACGTATAATTAACGTCAATAAAACTTGAATTATAGAGTCTTTATTTTCCATCTTCTATTTCATGTAAAATGTTTGGCTTTTGTGGGAATAACAAAAAAGCCAAAAATTAAATTTATGCACTCACTTGTTTGCGTCCACGACTCGCCTTTTAATAACATTTTGTTTTTTTTTTCTGACGTTTTCAAATGCGTATTCGTTGAGATGGCAAAACCATAATGAATTTGATTAGCAGTTAAAAATAATATGAAAATGAAAATGTAAAGAAAAACGCATAAAATTACAATTAAATAGAGAAAGAAAAGCTGTTTGCTGTTTGTGTGTGCGTGTGTGTGTGTGTTTGTGTGTGTGTGTGCATAAATATGTTTATTAACGAATTCATATTTATTTATTAATTTTATTGTGTATGTAGACCATAATTATGGAAATCTAAAATGCGCTGTTTTAACTGACACAAAACATGCACAAGAAATTTATTTCAATACTATAATTGTTTTTAATTTAAACCAGGTCTGGCCAACGGGCCTCAAATATGTAGAGAAGTGGTCTAAAGTTTGTATATTTTCACTTCTTTTCAAAACAACAATCAACAGTTTTCTCAAATCTTTCACCAAAAGAATTATAGTTGTGCAGCCCAGTGTAGTATAGATTAACAGCAACAAAAAAGAACAGCTATTGGGCTTTATTGAAAAGTTATAAGTACGAGGTCTGTTCAGAAGATAAAATAAATTTTTGTTGTAACTCTTAAGCATCGAACTGATTGTACGAAAATTGTTTTGAATTAAGAGAGACTGAATAAATATTCCAAATCACAAAAGAAAATCCACATCAGCTTTTAAATATTCAACTTTTATAGCACAACAGCTGTTTTCGAAGGCCGCTACACTATCACCATCAGCACTCTTGGGCATTTTCATTTATTACCGCTTGTTGGGTGCCCCCAATTGAATGTGATCACAGTTTACGTTTGTAACAATTTTATGATGAAAAAGAATACGAGAATTATAAAAATTATTAGATGGGTTTCTTGAATACGACAATGGTTTTCAGTAATACGATATTTACTGTGAAATACTACACGAGATCTGCACCAATCCTAAGCCGATGGTTACACTTGAAGTGATAATTCATGTGATAATTTCTGAATTCGTTATTCCATTTTTATTGAAGCCAAACTTTTATGGTGTGAATTTAAATTTTACGCCATTTCTATTTGCATCCCTTCAAAGTGGTCTTATTCAGATAAACGGTGGTTCCCGCCAATGTCAACTGGGAGTCATGATTTAACTTCCAAGCTCATGGCCCAAATTGACATTTCATTGTTTCCTAACTTTAATTATGGGATGTAAAGGGTGTTTTTTATGGAGTGATACAAGTTTAAATCATAATAAAACATAGTAATATATTTTTGATATCAATGAAACGGTCTTTATTGGATAGGAAATTTTATGACATTAATGTTTAAATATGATTTCAGCCATGTGGCCGCCACGGCTGGCGCGTACAAGGCGCAATCTGGGACACCAATTTTCACAAACAGTAATATTCTGACCATCATCGTCTTGGAAGACACATGGGCCAATGAATCCGCCAGCCCATAAAGCGCACCAAACAGTAATTTTCTGTGGATTTAATGGTGTTTCGACAAAAGCTTGTGGATTCTCCTCACTCCAAATTCTGCTTGTTTACGTACGCGTTCAACCAGAAATGGGCTTCATCGGAAAATTTTGAATGGACGAAGTGCATGATAAGTTTGACTAACAGAACCATTATTTTTAATGAAAATGTCCACAATTTGCATGCGTCGATCCATAATAAAATGTCAATGCAAATTAAACAAAAAGCAACTATCAGCTGTTAAATGGGTGGTCAAACTCAAAGTTGTAGTATTCTATAAAAAACACCCTATACAAAATTAAGCAGCGCATTAAAAGTGTTGAAGCCTTTTAGGAAAATGGGCGTAATTTGTGTGGTCTGCATAATCGACCAAATTTCATCAGAATGGGGGAAATTACCTGCCGATTTCAGTGAACAGGATCTGTAGGAAATGCGAGAATAGCTCTGAATGCTCGCCTAGTTCGCTCCCTCAGGCTGTACGTCTTCGGAAATCAGATCGGCCAAGAAACTTCTGTGAATAGTGTTCGCTATCGCGAGATGTTAATAGATTTTTTGTTCCCAGAAATTAAAGATATGAACCTGGACGACTTGGGGCTTCCACAAAATGGTGCCTTTTGCTACGCAGCCAAGTAAACAGTGATTAGTTTTTGCAAGAAATTCAATGGCCGTTATTATGTCACGTCGTAGAGATCCCAAGATCATGGGATTTCACTTCCTGAGACTTCTTTTCTTTTTGACATTTAAAAGAAAAAGTGCACTAAAAAATCTAAAAATAATTCAAGAGCTGAAGGATGAAATATTTCGGCACAATAACGACTTAGGAAATATGGACCAACGGGTAGAAGAATGTCATCGAAACTATGGAGAGCTTTCAGCCGATATTTTGTTTCACACATAATTGTCATGGTTTTTGTTTTATAAAAATAAAAAATATTGAAATAATTCTCTGAAAAATATTTGTTATTTACAATTGACTCCTCTACATGTCCTTGAGCTCTCTCAATGAATCAATTTTTATATTCATCGTCCTTTCATGATTGTCTTGGGAACAAGAAGAGTCAAGATGAATATCAAAATCTGTAATTTCAGGATGAACTTCACTCTCAACACATTTCCAATGACAATCGATGTGCTGGAGTTCTCAGCAATTTTGCAAATAAAGGGTGTTTTTTTTAGAGTGATACAACTTTGAGTTGGCATCACTGCCATTTATTTGAGCCCTATTTTATAGCTGATAGTTGTTTTTTGTTTAATTTACTTTGACATTTTATTATAGATCAACTTACATGAGAGCAGCGTGTTCAAATTGTGGAAATTTTTTTATCATGCACTTCGTCCATTCAAAATTTTATTTTCCTATGAAGCCCATTTCTGGTTGAATGGGTACGTAAATTAGCAGAATTGTCGCCTTTGGATTGACGAGAATCCACAAGCTTTTGTCGAAACAGCATTATATCCACAGGAAATCCCTGTTTGATGCGCTTTATGGGCTGGGGGAGTCATTGGCCCATATGTCTTCCAAGACGATGATGGTCAGAATGTTACTGTTTGTGAAAATTGGTGTTCCAGATTGCGCCTTGTACGCGCCAGCCGTGGTAGCCACATGACCGAAATCATATTTAAACATTAATGTCATAAGATTTTCTCTCCAATGAAGACCATTTCATTGATATCAAAAATATATTACTATGTTTTATTATGATTTAAACTTGTATCACTCTATAAAAAACACCCGATAGATATGCCACGATTCTCCACAACAATTTCACTGGCTTTAGTTACCTTCTTAACGCTTGTTGTTGCGCTAAAGCGTAGAGCGTTGTCATAAACATTTTCCGAAAATCGTGTGCCGCTTGTAAACATTTTTCAATGATTTTCAATATGTTTTCAATAAAGTTGGACATGACGGCATTCGAACAATTTCAAAATGGCAAAATTATTGTAAAAAATATGTTCCACGAAAGTGTAACTTAAAACAGAAAAAGGAGAGTAAATTTTTTTGGTCTTCTTTTCAACTCAATTGTGTTGAATATTTTAAGTTTTTTTTTTTAGAAAAACTAACTAAATTCCAAATAAATGTCTGAATGAGCGAACGTACATGAAATCGAGGTCACTTAAACAAAATGAAAAGAAGAAAACAATAAAATTCTACTGCTGGCTGATTTTGTAACAACGCTGAAGCTAAAATTTAAATAAATTATGTGCATCTTTTAATGCTCATGCCGATTAGACACGCTCTTGTTTTATAACAATTAAACACCCATGCGAGGAATTTTTGGCTTTAGTTATTATTAAATAGAATTAAAAATTAGGGAGGAGTATTTTTCATATATTTCTTATTCCAGCTGCAGCGGCATATTAACTATTTAAGTTTGAATAAAGCAAAGACTGACTGCATAATTGGCGAAATGAATGATGAGGATGTTCTTAACGTTATGGAAAATTTAGTAAATTTACCAGGCAAATGAAAATTATTTGAATGAAATTTTTTTTTTCAATATTCCAAGAATTATTTAAAATGCAGGTAAATTTAGAAAAATTTTTTCTCTTAATGATTGATTATCCAGAAGTTTCACTCACTTGTTTTGTTTTATTGAGTGATAATTATTTTGACTGCATCTTTAAAACTTCTAAGATCGCCTAATAATCAAAATTCAGCCACTTTAGATATAGGGGATTCACACTTCGTGCTATTTAGTCATATTGTCATGGAGTCATACAATTTTAGACTGGTTTAAAAAAGTTGTTGTTGTGCTGTATATAAAAAAGTCATAAAATAATAGCACTCTTTCAGGTATAATTTTGTGTTGTCATAAAATAGCTCTGGAGATCTAAGTCGAACTCTAAAAATCTTTAAGCGAAACGGCGGTAGTATATGCTTGCCGCCGTTACTTATGTATGTTTTACGACTAAAAAGCGGATAAAAAATTATTCACATCTATATGTCTGTATATTGAATCACATTCTTATAACATAAAATATATTAAAGGAGCACTAAAGCGCAAAAACTAAATATATACAATTGAAAAATTTTTCTCGTTTAAATTACGTAGCTGGCAGCCACTCAACGTTTTTCCATATGCCGCCGCAAAAAAAATTTATTCAGCTCATAACAAGGCAGCAGCTGTTAGAGTTTATATATACAACTCTATTTAGCAGACCAAGTTATGACGGGTTGTTCACACTAGTCATATTTTAAGTGCTATTATTTTATGACTTACGACTCTATGGCTACAGTGTGAATTCCCCAATTAACAGTTAAATAGTATTTTCAAACTGACATGTGGGGGATTCACACTGTAGTCTTAAAGTCATAAGTTATAATATAATAGCACGAAATATATGACCAGTGTGAACAACCCGTCATAACGTGATCTGCTAAATAAATTTTTATATATAAACTCTAACAGCTGTTGCCTTGTTATGAGCTGAATAGTTTTTTTTTTGCGGCGGCATAAAGAAAAACGTCAAGTGTCTGCCAGCTTCGTAAGTTAAACGTATAAAAAAAATCTGATTTAATGTACGCATATGTAAGCATAAATAATTTTTTAGCCGTTTTTTAGTCGTGTATCATATATAATTAACTATCGTAGTCTCGCCTAAAGATTTTCAGCCGTTCGACTCAGATCTCTAGAGCTATTTTAAGACAACACAAAATCATACCTAAAAGTGTGGTATTATTTTATGGCTTTTTTATATGCAGCACAACAACAACTTTTTTAAACTGGTCTAAAATATTATGACTTTATGACAATATGACTAAATACCACGAAGTGTGAATACCCCAATGGTTTTAATAAGTCCTGGATTCAACCAAATTTCAAAACCTGGTTTTGCCATACAAAAAGATATTGTTAAAACAGATTTATAACCAGTTTTGAATTGGCCTTAAGTAGGTTTTATGAAACGTAACTTGGCTTTTGCCTGTTTTGGTCCGTGCCAAGTTGAGTGCTGCCAAGTTTTAGATGGAAAATATCTGTCAATGTTCAAAGAATGCACGGAAAAATCCACAGATTTTGAATGATTTTTATATATAAAATAATATGATTCCCGTTTTATAAATATTTTCATAATTTTAAATAATAATTTGAAATATATAACAGAATTTCTATTTTAGAGTGCAGCGAAAAATTTCTTATTTTCGTATAGAAACAAAAACAGCTGCAGTACAGTTTGTGAATTAAGTGTTTTCAAAAGAAAAGAAAAGAACAACAACAATTCCATCTATTTCTTTGAGAAATTTAATTAATTGCGATTGGACAACGTGTGTGTTAAAACCCGTGCCTCATTTCTGAAACTGATGTGACAAGTTCTCACATCGAAAAACTAAATAATTATGCGTGTCATGCTTTTTATTGTAGGGTTATCCATAGAATGATATATTTATTATTATAAAAATCTAACTAAATCTTAAATGCATTAAGAAATATATTCTGACTTATCTTGTGTTTCACAGAGTGACGAAAATTTTTTCGTTGCGAGAAGTTCTCACAGTGTAAAAAAATACTATTAAACTAAAACATTCTATGGGCCACTCTTCCTTTTCTTTGCACGAAATTTTTCTGCATTTACAAACGAAGAACGAAAAACTTGTTGTAGCATTTCAGGTATATTTAAAACCAGGCTGTTACCACTTTTATTCGAAAAAAGTTAGAAAAATATATTTATATTTTGCACATCTACATTAGACGATAAAAATTTTAATTCCTTAACAACATTAATTGATGACAAAATACTTAAAACTGTACCACAAAAAAAAACTGTGTATTTATAAATAAGATTTTGAGCAACGTCTGCTTCAAAAACACTAACCGCCTTATTCATAAAAATTATGAGAGGCTTATAAGTGTGTAATAAAGCAAGTTTCATATGAAACTTTCTTTTATTATGAATCTAATACTGACTCGATATTTCATTCTAAAAGTTTTGTTTGATTTTCCAATATTGGTAATATCAGTTGCTGGGGCTTCCAGGACGTGCGCGGTCATACACATCTCGTCCGCCATCTTGAAGGTATTTGTCTGATGCATAAAAGAAACCAAATATTCAGAGCATAGGACAAGTAGATAATAATTAAATAGGAACACAAGGACTTAACAAAAGCGCGTTAAGTCAACGGTTTTATACAATTCTCGTATTATTTTTCATTATAAAAATGTTACAAATAGAATCGGTTATTACGGTCAACTGGGGCACCCAATAAATGGTAACAAATGAAAATACCCATAAGTACTGATCGTGACCGTGTAGCGACTTTCGAAAACAACTATTCTGCTCTCTGCTATTGTATAGTAAAAAACTGATGCCAACTTTTTGTCTTGTGTATTTATCACGTCCATCTGAATTAGAAACACTTTTCGAACAACAGGGATTTTATCGAGCTCTGACAGTTCAGAGCGGCCATTTTGTTGAAGATACATCAACTATTTATTCATTCTGCTTTATTGAATAAATCATGGATGGAGTTTTACAACATAAATAAATAAAATTATTTTATTGAAAAAGAAAACATCTTCAAGGATCAGGCCTATTTTGTTGGACAACTGAAATTGTCGGATTCGGGATAATATCAATCCACATGAGATCCAAGAGCGTCACTTTTTGGATTGGATTTTGGGCTGGCAGTATCACTGGTTCATATTGGCCTGGCCATCACTGCCAACGGCTTTGAAATTTTATCGTGGTGTGGCATGAAAACTTCGCTGCCCCACTCTTCATGTACAAAATTTCCTACACTCGATATTATGACATCCTCAGTAATTTCTTTAACAGTGAGTCGACTTTTATTTATACCAGTTTTCTTTAATTTTTCTTTAAAAAAAACGTATACCACTTGAACTTCTTTGTTTTATGTCCCCCACATGGACAATGCACTGTACCGAGACCAAAAAAAAGGAGTCATTGTTTAGAGGATACATGACGGCAACTTTTGAGCACTTGATTTTAACTTTTACACAAATTCTTTGACCGATTTTTTCGACAGCAATTCTCTCAAAATATTCTGGCAAAATACTTCCAACTTTTATAACTCCCACAACAAACTAAAATAAACGCAGTGAACCTGCAAATCCATGCATGCAAATGCATGCCGAGAAGTGTCTCTTGGCACTTGCATAAGCGACCGCGCATACGCAGACTGCCAGTTGATAGAAATACATTGACTGACACGTATTTAAGTCAGTCAAAGTTATGGGAATGTCTCACAAAATCTTCCATTCATCTTGTCTAATTTATCACACATTTTTGCATTCCTTGCAACAAACTGTTAAATAAAAGTGTTTCTTTCCCGACTTGAAATATTCCTCCAGCCAAAACCATTTGAAACTTTAAGGTTGAATAATTTAAAAATTATTGATTCGTCATTATCCACAATTTGCAGAATAATTACACAAGAAGAGCAATAAAATTTGATGTCTGTTTAACATGAAATCTTTGCAGTTTTAAATTGAAATACATTTTGGAATCTGTTGATCTTTTTTTTTCTTCATATATAAAAGAAGAGTGAAAGCACTCCTTGGCAGTGGTCAAGGTCCTTTGAAACCACGTTAAACGAAAGCCCCAATAAAAAGTGATGTTCAAAACAAACTGTGGGATTAAGAAAAAGCCATAAAGATGTATCACGTACAAGTCATTTGCAGACTTGTGTTATAATTTGTGTACATAAATATTTTGCCCAAATTGGGCAACGCGGTTAGTACACAAGTGAAACGTAGTAAACAGATATAACAAACGTTATGGGCTTTACGGCTAACGGCTTTTGTCCTTAACCTTTTTTTTTTTTTTTTGTTTTGTGAAATACACGCATGATAGTTCAAGCAGAAAATGGAATTTTAATTCCGCAATAGCTGGAAATTCTTAAAAAAATAAACCAAAAGAGTGTAACACATTTAAAAAATATTTAGGCAGCATGAAGAGAATTATTTATGTGTGTGTAAGTATTTGAAGGCCAAAGCAGTCTTACATAAAGTAGAACAATTATGTGGTCAGTTACATTAAGTAAAACATAATTTTTACAAATGAAATATTCCAAAAAACAAAAGCAAAAAAGATGTGGTTGCGGTTAAGATGAGGCCTGGGACAACAGTTTTGCATACGAGGCGAAAGCAAGTGTGTGTCTTCAGTCTTTTGTTGTCAGGGATGGGAAAAGGTACATACAATTTTAAAACAATATGGTTATCTAAGGCTGAAAGCACACTATGGCATTTTGTGCCATCGCATTTGTGCCAGTAATGCATACTGTTGCGTACGCTGCGATGGCACAAACCGTCATTTTATCGTGCTTAACCCTGGATGGTTACTGTTCTTTTAGTCGACGACGCTCATTTACTCTTTATCATATAACTCTTTAGTGTTTACTCGAATTCGTACTGAATTTTAAGAGAGAAAATAAGTTTTCATGTTATTTTTATATATATTTTTTTAAATAAAATATTTAACTAAAAATATTTTTATTTATGTTTAACTTTCAAAATTGTTCCGCCATTTAGGGCTAAGGGAAGTGAAGTGGGAAACGGTAATCTCAAAGCATTTTATTTTCTGTAAAAAATTTAAAATTTGTTCACTTCTCTTCCAAAAAGAAGCAGTTTGGAGAAGTTTTAAAACAGACATTATTTTTCATAACGGCTGTTGGATTAATTTCTAATCAATTTTTGGTTTCCAAATCGTAGAATAAAGCCATTTACAATTGAAAGGCGTAAGAAATGAAGCCTTCTTTTCTAGAGAAGAAAACGGTATTATTAGACTGATTGGCAGCGTTTTCAACTCCGTGCTGTTCGCTCTGTTTTTAGAGAAAAATGTTTATGTTGGTGCTCGGTGCCTTTTATGTCCTCAGTGGCTTAGTTTGCCGAACCCTTTTTATTCAACAAAACGAAAATAAATAAAGAAATAAAAAGATATTTTTCTTCACAAAAAGTTTTAATCTATGACTTTTATTCGCGTATATTTCATATTATTCCTTCAACTCAGTGCTATTTTGCTGAGATTTAGGGTTTTTTCTGTGTTCTATTGTTTTTTTTTTTTAATTTAAAAGCTGGTAACACTGATATATTTCTATAATTTTTTTATTTTCATTTAGTCAAATTACATCCGCTCTAATTCAACACGCTCTTTACTTTTAAAATTATATAAACGCACAACAGCCAATATATCTTGTTTCCCACCAAACTCACCACCGACACAGCATGTAACACACCTCAGCAAAAAACAAAAAATCCCATAAAGAAAAACGAACTCACAACAAAACCGAAAAAGCCAGTTGTTGTCATCGTCAGATGCTCTTTGACGTTTCTTTTTTGTTTCTCTCTTCTTTTACCACGCGAATCGTTTGACGACTGCAGCCGGTTTGCAATACTTGTGGAAAAAGTAAATAACTTTAAAATTTAACACAAAAACTCATAAATTTATTGCAGTAGTCAATATATTTAAAAAATTGTTGTACTGAACTCTATAATCTTATGCTCAAAACAAAAGTCAAGTTGGAAAATTGTTTGAAGTGAGGTTATGTCGAGAAGCAACAACAGTTTGTCAGACAACTGAATGAAGTTTAGAAAAAAATTGTTTTTGTGGCATTTGAAATAAAATTTGATAAAAATATATGATGTGGGATTTAATACTGATTCCTTATATTTTACTTGCAGTTCATTTTAGAGGTCACAACTAAAACAACAAAATAACATGCCTCCTAAGAAACACGAAGAACCTGAACGTAAACCATTGATTGGTCGTATTGGTACGAATCTTCGTATTGGTATTGTTGGAGTACCGAACGTTGGCAAGTCTACATTCTTCAATGTCCTGACAAAGAGTGCTGCACCAGCTGAGAATTTTCCTTTCTGTACCATCGATCCTAATGAGAATAAGTATCAATTTTAGTTTATGGTTTCACGAAATTTCTATTATATGTATTGGCTTAACTAAATGAATCATCGGTCAAAAAAATCAATATTGGGTTAATATAAATGTTAGCGAGTTGTCCTAATGGTCGAAACGACATTAACAGTTACACGTTGCATCAACTTCCTTGTGACTACCAAGCCAAGGATAGATAGTTTTTTTCAGCAGGGAACTGTTCTCGTGGTTATGGATGTATAAGTCAAGTGAGAGATTTGAAAAATTTTTCGAAATAGCAAATTATCGAGAAATGATATTTTTTTATACATCATAATATTCTTTATTGGAATTATATGTACGAAATACATATTTGAAATTATCAGCCTTTGGCAATTTTGGTTCCCAAAAAATACCATAGATATAAATATGTAACTAAAAAGTTCCCTGTATATTAATACTTGTCATATTTATTTTATTGGTAGAATATTGTTCCAATTTTTGGCTTGCTAAACATGTCTAAGGCTGCATTTCCTGGGTCCATACACCAAATCATCAATTTATTCAAAGACTTTTAAAAACCCTCTGGATATTCAGTAAAATCTTATTTAATTCTGTTAAAACTCAAAAGTTTATGCGCGATTTTCTGCTCTACAGAAGTACGTATATTTCGAAAAAGTCCAATATGCCACAGTCATCGAACCGACGTAGCCGCTTCATAAAATAAAAAAAATTTCAACATTATAAATATTAATAAAAAACTGTGTATCCAGAGCTTCTGACATCCCATCAGATACAGCAGTTCAAACTGTGAGATATTTCACCAGCACCAGCGGGTTCGCTGCACATGCGTCAAAATATTAAAGCCATACAGTTCTGCAGTGCGAAAAAACCGTGAAGTTTAGGAAACTGAATATATTAGAGCTGTTAATCACAACAAGAATTATTTTCCCTCTTTAAACAGAAGCAATAGAATATAAACTCTTTTTCTTAAGTTCTGATGAATCTTCTATTTTATTGAAAATGATTTAGATCATATCGCCACTGTTTTGAGCCACTATATGCAATCAGCTTCAACTGTTTTAATTAAAATATGGTTCAATAATTCTAACAGAGAAAAACTACAGCGTATCCAGCTCATACGAAACACAGTACAACGAACAGTCTTGAATCTCGCCAAAAATAGTGCAGCGACATTATATTTGAAAACTTTCATTATGAATCAATTATAAGTTTATGGTATACTTTAGAACGCATTATAAACATAAGCTTTCTTTGAAATTAAATTTTATTCAATACTTCAGCAAAACTAAAGTTTCCAATGTTTAATATACATATAATAAATTAAACTCTATTAAAGATTGTGATTTTAAAACAATCACTTATATGAAACCACTGGGTTTTAAAAAATTCTTGATTTGTCGTTGCTTTCTATACAAAATTCTTATTTTGAAGTATTATATATATATATATATATATATATATATATATATACATATATATGTATATATATATATATATATATATATATATATATATATATATCTATATATATATATATATATATATATATATATATATCTATATATATATATATATATATATATATATATATATCTATATATATATATATATATATATATATATATATATATATATCTATATATATATATATATATATATATATATATATATATATATATATATATATATATATATATATATATATATATATATATGGATTTTGTTGTAATATCAACGACTTACAAATTTAAAGTTACCCAAAATAATACCATATTGTAAGCGTTTGTAGAATAGGTAAAAGTATAATTTAAAATAGTTAATGATATGAAATCACATGCCAACAAATTTAACTTCCTGTTTTTCCTTTGAAAATTTTAGTCTCATTTAAGAATTGCATTTTCTTTACAAAAAATTACACGTTCATATCTAAACCACGTTTAAAATTAAACATTTAGTTGAAGGCGTAATATGAAACACAACTGTTTAATACGAAAATTTCACATTTTATTTTTAGTATTTTGAGATATTTTTCCTAAACTGCATAATATTTTTTATTTTTTAACAATAATAATAGTAATTTTGTTTTAAAAATGAAGAAAATTGTTTAGTATAATCAAACTGCTGCCCAGCAGCTCAAAAAAGACCACGAAACGAGTTAAAGAAAGAGGAGAGAGAAAAACGTTCAATTTAATAAGCTGCCGTTGGCCACTGTAACCAAGGCGTGGTTGGTTGTTCCTCTACTATATACTTAAATTATTTTCTATATTCAAGATTAATTTTTTTTTTTTTACTCAAAGACAAGAAATTATCAAGGCAAAAGTAAAGTTTTGGAATGAAAAAATATGAAAATATTAAACGTATGCAAATTATTATTGAATCTGCATTAAATGTATTGACTAAAAGAACTAAAATACTTTGTTTTGCGGTAAAGTGGCCAGGAATACTTCTTGTTGATGGTTCAGTTGGTCGATTATTATATATAAAAAGCAAATTCTTTTGTTGTAACTGTGCATATACTTTTCAAGAACGGCTATAAGACTGTCATGTCCAAAGGCATTTAAGCTCCTTTTAAGCTGGTTTTTGCTTCATCATTTTTTTTCTGTTGATTGCACAAAATTATAGAAAATTGCAATGATTTTTATGTATGAATACATTTGGAAAAGAGTTTAAATAACATTGTTTGAAACAGTTGTAAAATTTCTTTGTCTAATAATAAGGCAAAGCGACTTAAACAAAATATATTGCGAAGCATAATTTTTCTTTTTCAAAGTGCAGGTGTTAACGGAAAAGCTCATTCAATTTATTTAATAAACGTATTTAACACTTTTAGCTTAATGTTTTCAAAAATGTTTGACTACTGATTCTTGTTTAAGTAACTGATTTCTTCAGTGTACATGTTTGAAATATGGTTTGTGGTGGAAAGGTCAAGTAGAGGATAATATTCCCATTTATGAATTTAGTTCCTGTTTTATACGCAGTTGTAAAATTTTAATTGGAATTGATGTTAGTTTTGAAGCGTAATCGAAAGTAATTATATTTTATTTTTAACTCTCAATAACCAGAAATTAGAATTTTTATTTCTCAAAAATATAAATACTTTAATACGATAGAATTTAAGAATTACATAAGAAAAATCGAAACTTTTTAGGGAATTTTTCAAAAGTTTTCATTTTCCACGACATAAAAACAAAACGTAAGTGCAACAAAAAGAATTAACCCAACCCTTGTGCGGGGCTCTATATCAATGTTTCACTTTCGGTTTGCGAACATTTTCATGGTGTCTTGTTTGTTCTATGTTATTTTTAATGCTGAATGCGCTCAATAGATTCAGTTATAATTATCGTTACTCATATACATAAAATAGCTGCATTCGTAATAATACTTAATTGCACTTCTAACTTAAATATAAAATTAATCTTTCATTTTGTCATCTTTACGTAGGGTACCAGTGCCCGATGAAAGATTTGACTATTTGGTTAACTACCACAAGCCAGCCAGGTAAAATAAAAACAAGAATGCCATTCTTTTTCGAAACTTATTGACTGATTTAAGATATTTTTTGTTCCAGCAAAGTACCAGCATTTTTAAATGTTGTTGATATTGCCGGTTTAGTTAAGGGTGCTGCAGAAGGTCAAGGTCTGGGCAATGCTTTCCTTTCACACATAAATGCCTGTGATGCTATATTTCATTTGTGTCGTGCCTTTGAAGATCCCGATGTCACACATGTCGAAGGTGAAGTAGATCCTGTACGTGATTTGGATATTATTTCCGAAGAACTTCGTTTAAAGGATGAAGAAAAACTGCTGCAGTACTTGGAAAAATTAGAGAAAGTTGTTGCCCGTGGTGGTGATAAGAAACTTAAACCTGAATACGATTCGCTATTGAAGATCAAGGGAATATTGGTGGACGAGAAAAAGCATTTAAGATTTGCTGATTGGAACGCTCATGACGTAAGGAAGAACTGTAATGAGCTTTTAGCAGAAACGTTGCTTCTAACGAAACTTTTTGTTCCTTTTTAGATTGAAATCTTAAACAAATATTTGTTTTTGACTACCAAACCCTGTATTTATTTAGTTAATCTCTCAGACAAAGATTTTATTCGCAAGAAGAACAAATGGCTGCCCAAGGTTAAGGAATGGGTTGATAAACATGACCCAGGTGCCACCATCATACCCTTTTCTGGTGCATTCGAACACACTCTGGCCGAAAAAGACGATTTGGAGCGCATTGCATACGAAGATGAAACAAAATGCAAATCACAATTAGATAGAATAATTGTTACCGGCTACAAAGCTTTGCAATTAGAATATTTCTTCACAGCTGGTGCCGATGAAGTTAAAGCCTGGACCATACAGAAGGGTACCAAAGCTCCACAAGCTGCCGGTCGCATACACACTGATTTCGAAAAAGGGTTTATTATGGCTGAAGTCATGCATTTCAAAGACTTCAAAGAAGAAGGCACAGAAGCGGCCTGTAAAGCTGCTGGCAAGTATCGCCAGCAAGGCCGCAATTACACAGTCGAGGATGGCGACATTATATTCTTTAAATTTAATGCCGGGGCTGGTCTAAAAGATGCCAAGAAGAAATGATATCGCTTAGTCATGATTTTATTTACAATGTTATATGTTAATTTGATTTTTTACACGCAAAGTTTTTTTAGTAGAAATATGTCATGAACTGGAGTGCATGAAAAAACTCTCATTTTCTCTCCAAGCACATAAAGTTAAATATTACGAAAAATCGCTCAAAATATCCTACAATATGCTATAAATGTTTAACCAATAAAGGAAGGACACACAAAGTTGAAAGGAGAGTTGCTTTTAGTATTTCCGGAAAATAACATGGTTAGGTTTACTTTATAGCTCAGAGCGCCAACTAGCGCATTTCTTTGGCAACATGTACATAACACAATGTTGCCAAGTGGTAGAAGTGTCTAGCAAAGTTTGCAACCGACAGGGGAAATACTTGAAATGTTGCCTTGAAAATGTTTTAACGTATTTTATTTTACTTCGTTTAAAAATATATTTCATCTCTAAATTCGGGATATTGTAGTAGATTAAATCACGATAAGCGTGATTATTGGAAAATAAGACCGAAATATTAGGGGTTTAAGATGGGTTTTTTATCTCCCTAAAAGTTTGGAATATTCCCACAGGCAAAGTGGTCCCTAAATCTATAATTCTGTACAATATTTTCTTATATTTTGTAAAGTGTTGTTGCAAAAATATTCGCCCTTATTATAAACGTCGACGTCACATCAGGGGGCAAATTACGGCATTCGATTCGATTCGAAATTTTAAAATATTTCCATATAAACTCTAGAAATATTTCGTAGTTTCGTTCGATAACGAATGCTGTAATTTGCCCCCAGTACGACTGCAAGAAATTGCTACTTGTCATTTGATCATCGACAATAATTAATTATTATTAACAGCTCTTTGGTATTCTCTAACGTATATGATATTAATTGACGCAAGCCAATTTCTGTCGACAACGACTAGACAAGTGACAATTTTTTGCTGTTGTGTTGATGTTACGTCGATGTCGTCATTCATAATACGAGCGATTATCTCTTACAATGTTAATCCCACACAATATAGAAAAGCCGTAAAAATTCGGCTACATCATCGTGTTTTTGGCATGTCTGAAAGCTGTGGAAGATTGAATATTGTAAAAATCTATATGCTGTTGGGAAATTTGGGGCCCAGTTATCGCATTCTATATCGATCGATATTTCAACACAATTTACATACAAATTTCGGTCGAAGTCGAGTGGCGTACTTTGCCCCCTGGTTTTAAATCATAAGAGTTACAAATTTCGATTGAGTCAATATGTTATTTAAACTCTTATATAACAAAGTTTAAGCTAAATAGATTTCAAATACATATTTTAAATAGAAGAAATTTTTTGGTCAGTTTAATATGTATTTAAAATATTAGATAATATATAACTGCCCTTAAGTGTTTGAAACTGTATAAATTGCACAGTTGAAAAGCATGTATGGGATCAGGCATATATTCGCCAGTGTTATTTATTACAACATTTTGGAATCTTAAAAAATCCTTGTAAGACAGAATGTTGGTTACACTAGTACCGTGCAAAACGGGGGATAGGTGTACTATCAAATAACGTTTTTTATACCAAACCAGAGATTAAAGAATACACCTCGCCTTAATATCAATTCGCCTTGATGAATTCATTAAAATTAATGGTGTTGAGTTTTGCTAGATTAGTGCTACCAAGTTTAAGTTGTGTTACTTGGTGGTGTATTTGCTGACTTGCTCACTTTCTGTTATAATCAGAAGCAGTTCTTTTCGTTGGTCTAAATTTAAAAAGTTGTGTTTTATGTAAAACAAAATTCTTCTTCAAAAATTTTCTTTGCATTCCAACGATTTCTTCAAGTTATTAAATGCAAATTATTATTATTAAAGTAACACAACCTGCTGATTATACTTTAATTACTTCAACTCAGTCGTTATATGTCCGTCCTTAAAATTGTTCCCTATTTCAAAGGTAAACAATTGTGTTTGCAAAGGTAAATCGGTATTTATGTTTGTAATATTGTTTTATTTGCCAGCACAGTTCCTTTGAGACATGACAGTAATAAGAAAGATATAACTGGAAGTCTATATACGAGTGAGTGTAAATATATGGAAATAAAAAAAAACTTTTCCAAAACTTTTCCATTTTCAAGATTCTGGATGCATTTAAACTTCTCTCCTGCACACTTGTACACACACACACACACACACACACACATTTGAAGTTTTGTGCAACTTCTGTTTGAGTTGTATGGCGCTTTTCTGTTGTTGTTGCCTTGTTTTCATGTCTCTGCCTCAAAACCAAATGACAATTTACTTATGCCAACCTGTTTATACAAACAGAAATTGTACTCAAAATGCAATTTTATGGTGTTTAACTTTCCCATTTCGTTGTTTTGTGTTATTTATGGTGTGTTTTTTATATATTTTATTTTCTATATCTTTTTTTTGTACTTTTTCTGTGCATGAGTTTGTCTCAACTAAAAAGTTTTTAATCATGATGATGCTAAATATGACAACCAACATAAATATATTTGCAAAGCATTTTTTGCCTTTCCTATTTGTTGTAGTGGCGAATAGGAAAACAGATAAATATTTATCATTTAAGGGCAAGCAGCTCTTTGGTATGTAATTTTATGGAAGTGACCCAACTGAATGATATAATCAGTTTGAAGAATATTTCTGTGCTCCAACTGGGCATTTTTGTTAGATTATTATTGTTTCCATTATGGCTGTTAGGGCTTTTATCAAAGTGTGCGGCTTTTTTTTTTGGGTGAAACTTCATAGTGAAGCGCCGTGTGGCATGAAATCATCAAAAAGTTTTGTTATCTGATAAAAATATGTGCTAAGCAAATTCACTATTTGCAATTGCCAGTTAATTTATTCGCAACTTTGGGAAACTATAAATATTTAAACATGTTTATTAATTTCGCGCAACATAAAACTTTCTGCGAAAAAGTTTGACAGATTTATTTAAAAGTGCCATAATTGGCTTATTAATATTTTGTTAGTGTGACAGCGAATAAAAAAACGTACTACGAGAAAAAGGAATTTATATGCGGTAGTGAAAAATTGAACATAAATTTTTGTTTGAAATGCACACACAAAAATTCAAAAGAAGCAAGAACCATCGCCGAAATATTAAGTTATTGAATTGGATTGACAACGAAACACAATCGCTATTATGAATGGGATAATCAAAACATGGCGAAATTGTTTTGTTTGAAAGAAAAATATCGATTTGAAAGTTGTACATTTAGGAACTGCAGCATGGAGACAATCATGTCCACTTACAACCCTTCTAGAACAAAAGTCCACGACATTCAAGTACAAACGAATTGAATAATAAGAATCAGATATTTACAAAATTAAAACTATCATGAAGCGATGAAATGATACCCGATTAAAACAAACACACACCGAGAGAAATAAGATAGAAGAAAATGGAAACCAAACCAAAGCAAATTGAATTCATAAAATAAAATGCGAAAAGCATTGAAATCATAGAAGTTTGTTTGCATGTCTGCTGACGCTGCGTAGCTATTCGAGTATAATCAAGATGATTCGACTGTATCGAACCTGTCGCAGTTAAAATACTTAACAAGATCACTTTGGCCGATCTCTGATATTTCTGGAAGGTCATCTAGTGCACGAATGCCGAAGAACTCGTGTCTGCAAAGACGGATATTCGCTAAGAAATCGCAAAACTATTTCTTCCTTTCTTCGCATCAAACTAATAATTTAAAAAAAATTTTATATATAAACATTTTTCCTGTGATTCGGCGTAAAAAACGTCAAAATCTGCTTAGAAATACGTTTAGAAAAATGTTCGTGAATATTTTGGAGTCAAAAATTACCTGTTTTATGAAGATGCAACGAACGCCAGACTGTTGAAAATATTTCGTTAACATTTCGAGCACTTAATTAATTATTTATTTATTAATTTAACCACTTCACTTATTTGAACGAAATAACACTTCATATTTAGCTTTTATATATTTCCTTAATTGACAAGGATATTTTTCTTATACATTTTTAATGAACACTTTTTCAGATTGCCCACTTTTATTTCTTCTTTTTTCATTATATTTTTATTTTATTGAATTCTTTTTGCATTTAATTTACCAAACACTTTAGAATACAACCCATGATTTCTTCCTCTTTGTAGACAAGAAAACAACCGATCGTAACGAATTTGAGTCCGACAATTCGCGCGCAATGCGTTTTAAATATCGCGAATAAGTTTCAGCATTTCAGTTACGCAAATTTAAATTTTTTAAATCATTTATTTCTCTTTTATATTACGAAGTTTATTTCATCTACTATTTCGTTACACACATATTTTATTTTATTTTATTTTATTATTATTATTTTATAAACTTTATTACTATTATGATTTTATTATTATATTTATTTTATCAACTTTATTATTATTATGACTTTATATTATTTTAATAATTAATTTTTTTTGATAAGGGAGGAATATTTGTTATAATAATTAATTTTTTATTGAAGCTTTTATCAAATTTATCACATAAATAAGTTGCAAATTATTTATTGAACCGGTTTCACTAGAAATAACCTCCAGAGGAATAAAAGTCTGTTTAAGAAGGAAATGGATCTATAAAAAAATATCTGAATATTTACATGAAATCTGTGATTCCATGCTGAGGCGCAATGAAACGCCATCGCTTTCATTGATATTGAAAAAGGTTTGTTGTTGTCATCTGTTGACATTTTATCAGATAAATAATCCAGATCTTAGTAATATTCAAAAAAAAACTAAAAGTTATTAAAAGCTGATAAAATTGTATTGAATTTCGCATGTTCGGAAATAATCGCAAAAAGCATTTAAACAAAAACTCAAATGAAGACGACTTTATATAGAATAGAAGAAAAGGATTTATGTGATAAAATGTTTAGAATTTTCGTATGTAATTGTCAACATAAATTTAGAGAAAACGATTATTGAATTGAAATACCTTTTAAATACCGATGCAACTATTCCTTTCGGTTTCCAGCCTTCATATTTCCATACAAATTATATATATTTTCAGTGGAACATGGTGTTATTCAAAAACTACTCCGAATTAAATAAACCAAGTTTAACTTCTGTATATTTTGCCCTCGAATTAAATTGTTTACCTTCTTTGGCTAAAGGGGTGTTATTTTAAAATGTGGATGCACTGAAAGAAAATGTGTGTATTTCGAAATTTCCCTCTATAACAGCGAATTGTGGACAATTAAGGTTATACTTATTTGATTGAAACTAAATTCAAGAAATAGCTAAAGAAGTTAAGGCAAAAGATACCCGTGTAATTAACTTCTATTTGCGAATCTGTTGCTTAAGATTTTCATTGACCGTCTTCTGATTATGCAAAGTGTGCAATACATTTTTATTTACAAGTAAATAGCGCTGCAGTTCACAACAATTCAATTATAATTTGTAGAAATTATTAAGAGTGCAAAATAGGAGAATTGACGAAAAAAAGCGTTAACAGAACTACATAAAATAAAATCGCATGTTTGGAGAAAAACAATTCCATAATTTGGCGTGAGTTTCAGAGTATAAAATTTCAACATTCCAACAATATTGCACTCCTATTTTGCAATTCAATTGAATTTTTTCCACATTCACCATTAGAAACATAAAGGAAAAGAAGTTAATAAATGAAATTTCAAAAGCTTTAAATAGTGCGCGTCTAGGATAATCGAGGACTACGTAGGCTGTCAACTTCATAAGCAAACTTAATAAATTTACCTTGATTAACTTCTAAGCACATTCTCAAGTTGCAGCTTCAAATAGTTGTGGTTTTCAATTTAAATTTTGCCATCAAAGAATCAAGCGAAGTGCTATTTGCGTTAAGGAGGCTTCTATCTATGTATGATGTTCATTCTATAATTCAAATATCGATGAACACAAGCATGCACTCGAATTGACAGTGAGACTATAGGAATATTATCCTTTACATCGCTGCACTATATAAACTTCTCTAACACCAGTTCATCCATCAGTTGGATAATATTTAGCAAAGCCTCACAGATAAAAACGCTGTTGTTTACGCAACATGTAAAATATTATACACATTTAATGTAGAAACCAAAATAAATTCCAACTGTAGAATGTATTCCAAATAATTCTTAGAGAGTAAACCATTTGAACGTAATAAAGAACGAGTTCTTTCATCCACCATACGTTGGGTGGCAGTTTTAAATTTTGGTAATGTCGTGGAATAGGATTTAGCAAGGGCTCGCACCTTAAATAGCTTTTATATAGATTTATTCGAAGCTTTGAATTTAGAATTTTACCCTTTTCATACACTCTTTATTTCGTGGCATTGAAAATTCAGTCAAGTTCTTGAAATCGGAAAAGGAACTTTCTACTTTAATATAATTGAGTGAAAGTTTTATCTCTCAAAAGTAACTCAGAAGAAAAAGCTTTTACATACACAATTAAAATTGCGCAGCGGGATTCAATTGCTTTTGTATGGAAAATATGTAACCAAACGGGATGAATTAAAAGCTTTGATTTTCATAAACATGTTATTTATTGGGGGAAGAGTTTCAGTTAAGTTTTCGATATCAACGTGTGAACTTTCCAACAATAATGCAATTGAAAGTACCATAAGAAAAGTGGTATTTAACTACTTGAAGGTTATATAACACATATTACAACGTAACAGGATGCTTTAATGATCTTAGACCCTCTAATAATATATTATTTTAAGAATATTGGTTTTTGTTGCTCCTTATCACAACAAAATAGATTTTACTTCTAAGAAGAATATATTTTATAAGCGCAAAGTTCTTAACTCCTCGGATGCTGCGAACTTATTAAAGCTATTTCTGTCACAACATGCATTACCGAGTATGAAATATAGTAGTTATCATACTAATATTCTAAGCTCAAACAAAAAAAATTATTATAATTGACTGAAAGTCCCTCTCTCGGGAGTAATAAAGAAAAAGCTTTTAAAAGCAAAGCCTGGCACCTTAAATTGCTTTTGTATAGAAAATATGTCACAAAACGGGATACATTCAAAGCTTTGAATTTTCAATTTTAGCATTTTCATAAACATTTTCCTAACTGTCGGAAGGGTTTCAGTTAGGTTCTTGATATCATGGTATGAACTTTCCGACAATAATGCAATTTAAGGTACTATAAAAAAAGTAGTATTTAACTACTTGAAATTGCAACTTATCTCTTTGAAGATATTACACACATTCGCACTAACACACAGTAAATATATATGTACAAATTGGCAAAAAAAACTGACCTGAATTTCACAACAATATGGCTGCCAACGTTAATGTTTCCTTTTCAATAACATTTGCAGGTAAAATAATATGTTTTGTAACGCAACAGAATTTTTTAATTATTCCACAACTCTTTATCAATATTTTAACTTCAGAATATTGAATTTTCTTATTGATTATCACAACAAAATATATTTTATTACCACGAACAATATATTTTACACACGCGACGAACTGAACTCTTCGGATGCTGTCAACTTATTAAAGCTTTTTGCGTCACAGTAGCAATTTTAGGTAATTAGACTAGAATTTTCTATCAGTAAAAATTGAGTAAAGTTCTTCTTTCGAATGTAGGAGAGAGAGTAGAAAACGCTCTTGCACAATGTGTTATATGACTGTTTTAGCAATTATGTATCAATACAAACGTAGAATAGGATAATACAAAGTCTCACAGATTGAATTGTTTTTGTAAACATTATATGTAACAGAGAGAGAACTAGTTATTTTTTGATATCCCTCAGCATATGCCTCTGGGATAATTTCAGTGCAAAAGAATCGTTGGAAATTAAATATCTATGTATGTACTTATGTATGTACAACATACCCAACCGTAATAATTAGTAGGGTTCAAGTTGTTCCAATATCAGTACGATACATACATAATATATATATATATATTGTTATATATGTATGTATATATATATATATATATATATATATATATGTATGTATATATATATATATATATATATATATATATAATATATGTATATATATATATATATATATATATATATATATATATGTATATATATATATATATATATATATATGTATATATATGTGTGTGTATATATTTGCAACCGTACATAGATTTCTGTTGTATATACTATATATATATACTATATATATATATATATATATATATATATATATATATATATATATACATATATGTATATACTCATATATATATATATATATATACTGAAAATGTATATATATATATATATATATATATATATATATATATATATGTATATACTCATATATATATACTCATATGTATATGTATATATATATATATATATATATATATGTATATATCTTTATGTATATATATATATATATATATATATATATATATATGTATGTATAGAAGTGAGGGCAGTTTTATAGAGCAACTAACAAACTGCTTTTACATACTGTATACTGTATATAAAGGTATCTTTTAATAAGATGATGAATATATGAACATACATACGTTCTCTGAGGGATATTTGTATATACTGCTTGCTTGATGTTCCAAAAACAAGAAAAATTAATTTAAAAAAAAGTATATATGACGTGATGTACATATGTATAAATGAATGTATGTATATATAAATATATTCGATGATCAAATACACTTTGTTAAAGAGTATTTTGTAAGAAAACGTAAACAAACTGTAAATTTATTATGATTAACTGTTTGGTGTTATGAAAAAAGTTAAATACCGAATTTTATTTACACACACACACACATATATATATATATATATATATATATATATATGTATATATATATATATATATATATATATATATATATATGTATATATATATATATATATATATATATATATATATATACATATATATAAATGTATATATATATATATATATATATATATATATATATATATATGTATATATATATATATATATATATATATATATATATATTTATATATGTATGTATATATTATATACATACATATATAGAATTGGGTAAACATCAAAATATTAAGTGAGATTTTTCGAAAAAGCTGTTCGAAGACTCACAAAAGTACAGAGATTTTGAATACTGCAGTGTTTGTGATGGGCACTTGCTCTTAGAATGCAGTTCTTAGATTTGTTAAGGTTTTGCTGAAAAAGTCGTGGCAGCAAATAGTTTGCCCCATTGGTAATGATGTTTTATATGCCATCGGTCTGAGCTGTGAGTATGACTAGGAAATTGTGTATTCAGAAATTCATTTGTTCGTGGATATGCAGTATTATAAATATATCGCTTAAGTACTATAATATGTATTTATAACAATATTTCAAATATCTTTCTGTACAGGCGGCCGGCTTAAGTCCATTAATGCTTCAACAGGAGATCAGTTGAAAGAAGTCTACTCTTTTACTAACTAAATATCATACATACATACGTATGTATATAGACAAATTGGCAATAACTTTAACAAATTTGCTTATTTAATATTTGTAAGAATATATGAACAAATATAAACCTTTTTTATAATAACTTTTGTGCTCCTGTAAAGGATCGATGGTTTTTAAAACTGGTTATAACATTTTGTACGATGGTATAAAAGGTTATTGTCATCAGCCACTCAATTTAAAATCTTTCGCCACGAATCCTTTTCGCCACGTCTATATCTTTTGCCATTATAGTATCACGTTTAGCATGGGTGGCATTTGGTGTTAACGAAGGTGCACTTTTAGGATCTGCTTTCTTTGCTGACAAAGTAAAATAAATGGTTTTTTTAATTAGAGTGAGGAAATATAAACAAATATACTACCTGCAATCACCAATATATTCCACTGCTGTTTTTTTCGCATATTCTTTTGACTTCCATCGTCTCTTTGGCAAACCACTGCTTTCACGAATTTCATCCAAAGCTACGCAATTTGTGGCCAATATTGGAGGATTTGACTCTGTTTTTGAAACAGTCTTTCACTGATACAAAGCCACATTGATCCATAACCTGCGGTCCAATTATTTTAATTTACGCTTATGTGAACAGAACTCACATTAGGTTAGGTCAGTTTTTGCAAATTTTTATATACTGGGTGTTAGTACATGCGTGCGTGTGTGTGGTACAGTATAACTTTGTTATACTGAACACAATATTATCTTAGAGCGATTGGAACAAACTTATTCCAAAGTCGTGCTGTTTTTGTTGAATTATTCATAAACAATTCTTCGTTGTGGAGACCACTAATAACGAACCCTTTCTTGTAAAGAATTACGTTTTACGTTTATACATACATATTGCCCTCTTATAGCGAATGCATATAAAACGGTGGCTCTTTGTAAGTTCTTATCTGAGTTTTGCTACATATGTTTTGTTTTAATATGAATTGTTTTTAGTACATTGTTTTCTATGTTTATACACACACATACATATATATATATATATGTATATATATATATATATATATATATATATATCTATATATATATATATATATATATATATATATATATACATATATATGCATATATACATACATATTCATCTACATATATATATATATATATATATATATATATATATATTTATATCCATATATACTTATATGAATATATATATATATATATATATATATATATATATATTCATATATATATATATATATATATATATATTTATATATATATATATATATATATATATATATATATATGTATATATATATATATATATATATATATATATATATATATATATATATACATATTTATATATATGCAGGTTATATATATGAGTTCATATACAGCAAAACCGTCTTTGCATTATGCATCTCATTCAAGGTATCCTATTAAATAGAAATTCGTTATAAGGAAGCCTTACTGTACCTAAATATCGAAGTTGTAAATTCAAGTATTATATATAAATACTACTTAAAATTGTTCAAATACTACTTTAAATTGCATAATTGTCCGAAAGCTCTAGCTTGGATCTCAAGAACATATCCGTTATTCAAAGCTTAAACTTATTCTCTTTCTGTTACATATATATGTATGTATATTGTATACAAAAACAATTCAAGTTGCGAGACTTTGTATAATCCTATTCTACGTTTGTATTGATACATAATTGCTAAAACAGTCATATAACACATTGTGCAAGAGCGTTTTCTACTCTCTCTCCTACATTCGAAAGAAGAACTTTACTCAATTTTTACTGATAGAAAATTCTAGTCTAATTACCTAAAATTGCTACTGTGACGCAAAAAGCTTTAATAAGTTGACAGCATCCGAAGAGTTCAGTTCGTCGCGTGTGTAAAATATATTGTTCGTGGTAATAAAATATATTTTGTTGTGATAATCAATAAGAAAATTCAATATTCTGAAGTTAAAATATTGATAAAGAGTTGTGGAATCATTAAAAAATTCTGTTGCGTTACAAAACATATTATTTTAACTGCAAATGTTATTGAAAAGGAAACATTAACGTTGGCAGCCATATTGTTGTGAAATTCAGGTCAGTTTTTTTTGCCAATTTGTACATATATATTTACTGTGTGTTAGTGCGAATGTGTGTAATATCTTCAAAGAGATAAGTTGCAATTTCAAGTAGTTAAATACTACTTTTTTTATAGTACCTTAAATTGCATTATTGTCGGAAAGTTCATACCATGATATCAAGAACCTAACTGAAACCCTTCCGACAGTTAGGAAAATGTTTATGAAAATGCTAAAATTGAAAATTCAAAGCTTTGAATGTATCCCGTTTTGTGACATATTTTCTATACAAAGGCAATTTAAGGTGCCAGGCTTTGCTTTTAAAAGCTTTTTCTTTATTACTCCCGAGAGAGGGACTTTCAGTCAATTATAATAATTTTTTTTGTTTGAGCTTAGAATATTAGTATGATTACTACTATATTTCATACTCGGTAATGCATGTTGTGACAGAAATAGCTTTAACAAGTTCGCAGCATCCGAGGAGTTAAAAACTTTGCGCTTATAAAATATATTCTTCTTAGAAGTAAAATCTATTTTGTTGTGATAAGGAGCAACAAAAACCAATATTCTTAAAATAATATATTATTAGAGGGTCTAATATCATTAAAGCATCCTGTTACGTTGTAATATGTGTTATGTAACCTTCAAGTAGTTAAATACCACTTTTCTTATGGTACTTTAAATTGCATTATTGTTGGAAAGTTCACACGTTGATATCGAAAACTTAACTGAAACTCCTCCCCCAATAAATAACATGTTTATGAAAATCAAAGCTTTTAATTCATCCCGTTTGGTTACATATTTTCCACACAAAAGCAATTGAAAGTGCTAAATTTAATCCCGCTGCGCAATTTTAATTGTGTATGTAAAAGCTTTTTCTTCTGAGATACTTTTGAGTGATAAAACTTTCACTCAATTATATTAAAGTAGAAAGTTCCTTTTCCGATTTCAAGAACTTGACTGAATTTTCAATGCCACGAAATAAAGAGTGTATGAAAAGGGTAAAATTCTAAATTCAAAGCTTCGAATAAATCTATATAAAAGCTATTTAAGGTGCGAGCCCTTGCTAAATCCTATTCCACGACATTACCAAAATTTAAAACTGCCACCCAACGTATGGTGGATGAAAGAACTCGTTCTTTATTACGTTCAAATGGTTTACTCTCTAAGAATTATTTGGAATACATTCTACAGTTGGAATTTATTTTGGTTTCTACATTAAATGTGTATAATATTTTACATGTTGCGTAAACAACAGCGTTTTTATCTGTGAGGCTTTGCTAAATATTATCCAACTGATGGATGAACTGGTGTTAGAGAAGTTTATATAGTGCAGCGATGTAAAGGATAATATTCCTATAGTCTCACTGTCAATTCGAGTGCATGCTTGTGTTCATCGATATTTGAATTATAGAATGAACATCATACATAGATAGAAGCCTCCTTAACGCAAATAGCACTTCGCTTGATTCTTTGATGGCAAAATTTAAATTGAAAACCACAACTATTTGAAGCTGCAACTTGAGAATGTGCTTAGAAGTTAATCAAGGTAAATTTATTAAGTTTGCTTATGAAGTTGACAGCCGAGGTAGTCCTCGATTATCCTAGACACACACTATTTAAAGCTTTTATGGTTCTAAAGGTGAATGTGGAAAAAATTCAATTGAATTGCAAAATAGGAGTGCAATATTGTTGGAATGTTAAAATTACTCTGAAACTCACGCCAAATTATGGAATTGTTTTTCTCCAAACATGCGATTTTATTTTATGTAGATCTGTTAAGGTTTTTTCGTCAATTCGCCTATTTTGCACTCTTAATAATTTCTACAAACTATAATTGAATTGTTGTGCTATTTACTTGTAAATAAAAACGTTTTGCACACTTTGCATAATCAGAAGACGGTCAATGAAAATCTTAAGCAACAGATTTGCAAATAGAAGTTAATTACACGGGTATCTTTTGCCTTAACTTCTTTAGCTATTTCTTGAATTTAGTTTCAATCAAATAAGTATAACCTTAATTGTCCACAATTCGCTGTTATAGAGGGAAATTTCGAAATACACACATTTTCTTTCAGTGCATCCACATTTTAAAATAACACCCCTTTAGCCAAAGATGGTAAACAATTTAATTCGAGGGCAAAATATACAGAAGTTAAACTTGGTTTATTTAATTCGGAGTAGTTTTTGAATAACACCATGTTCCACTGAAAATATATATAATTTGTATGGAAATATGAAGGCTGGAAACCGAAAGGAATTGTTGCATCGGTATTTTAAAGGTATTTCAATTCAATAATCGTCTTCTCTAAATTTATGTTGACAATTACATACGAAGTAATTTAGCTTTTAAACATTTTATCACATAAATCCTTTTCTTCTATTGTATATAAAGTCGTCTTCATTTGAGTTTTTGTTTAAATGCTTTTTGCGATTATTTCCGAATATGCGAAATTCAATACAATTTTATCAGCTTTTAATAACTTTTAGTTTTTTTTTCGAATATCACTAAGATCTGGATTATTTATCTGATAAAATGTCAACAGATGACAACAACAAACCTTTTTCAATATCAATGAAAGCGATGGCGTTTCATTGCGCCTCAGCATGAAATCACAGATTTCATGTAAATATTCAGATATTTTTTTATAGATCCATTTCCTTCTTAAACAGACTTTTATTCCTCTGGAGGTTATTTCTAGTGAAACCGGTTCAATAAATAATTTGCAACTTATTTATGTGATAAATTTGATAAAAGCTTCAATAAAAAATTAATTATTATAACAAATATTCCACCCTTATCAAAAAAAAAAAAATTATAAATTAGTAAAATAATAAAAAGTCATAATAATAATAAAGTTGATAAAATAATAATAATAAAATAAAATAAAATATGTGTGTAACGAAATAGTAGATGAAATAAACTTCGTAATATAAAAGAGAAATAAATGATTTAAAAAATTTAAATTTGCGTAACTGAAATGCTGAAACTTATTCGCGATATTTAAAACGCATTGCGCGCGAATTGTCGGACTCAAATTCGTTACGATCGGTTGTTTTCTTGTCTACAAAGAGGAAGAAATCATGGGTTGTATTCTAAAGTGTTTGGTAAATTAAATGCAAAAAGAATTCAATAAAATAAAAATATAATGAAAAAAGAAGAAATAAAAGTGGGCAATCTGAAAAAGTGTTCATTAAAAATGTATAAGAAAAATATCCTTGTCAATTAAGGAAATATATAAAAGCTAAATATGAAGTGTTATTTCGTTCAAATAAGTGAAGTGGTTAAATTAATAAATAAATAATTAATTAAGTGCTCGAAATGTCAAAGAAATATTTTCAACAATCTGGCGTTCGTTGCATCTTCATAAAACAGGTAATTTTTGACTACAAAATACGCACGAACATATTTCTAAACGTATTTCTAAGCATATTTTTGCGTAATTACGCTGAATCACAGAAAAATGTTTATACATACAATTTTTTTAAAATTATTAGTTTGATGTGAAGAAAGGAAGAAATAGTTTTGCGATTTCTTAGCGAATATCCGTCTTTGGAGACACGGGCTATTCGGCATTCGTGCACTAGATGACCTTCCACAAATAGCAGAGATCGATTTAAGTGATCTTTTTAAGTATATTAATGCGACGGGTTGGGTGTAGTGCCAATTACCGATAAAGGCTACTTAGATCCAGTCCGCTGTATCACTGAAAAACACACTTTTGTAAATAATTCGAGGTCTTTCCACTTGAGACTATCTTTAATTAAATAGTTACACACACATACATACAAATATATTAAATTTTAATGGTAAAGTGTTGACCGCCGTGCGGTTTTAGTAGAATTTTGTTTAGGCGTTGCAGTGGCCGAGTAAAGAAGTGTCGAAACTTCTTGAACAAACAAGAGACAAGATATGAAATCTAGGTAAAAAATATTATTGTACGCCCATCCCTGTCAAAAATCTCTTACCTCACACTTTCCTCATAGACACATAACCTTGAAAAGGGGTGCTCGGATGATTCATCATCAGTTGTTATTTAAACAAATAAACACACACACACTCAAAATTTTTGCTCACTGTTATATTTGCAAACAAAATATCTCAATGTATATTGAGAATTTTTTTTAAATATATATATCGCACTTTTTAACACTTTTACTTATTTATTTCATTAAAAACATAAACCATCCAATTTTCAGGCATTTTATTTATTTTCACTTAATTTAATTGAAGCACAACACGCGCGTCTTAATTCTCTTATTAAACTAAAAACAGGCCATGCGATTAAAACAGTTAATTCCATCATAAAGCAGAAAAGAAATACAATAACACTTGTTGTTGTTTTCTTGAGGAATGAGAAAAGAGTTGTTATTGTTTTCTTAAGGAATTTGGACAATGTGTTGTAGACTTTTGGATGTGTGCATGCATGTGTGTGTGAATGCAGTCTACATAAATTGTTTCATTTCTATTAAGTGTCGGAATTATTTGATTCAATCGAACTCTGAAAATTTGTTTACTTTAAATCGAGTGCTTATTTTTGAAAAATATTCTCTTCATCGTTTTGCAAGACTTCGAGTTCTATGTCAAACAATTTGTAACTCCACATCCTTCGGTAAAGACATGATTTATTACTTTAGAAATAGTAAAATGTTGGGTAGCATGTAGTGTTAAGCTCCGTCTTCATTTTTTCTCTTAACCTTCTTCTAGCCGGGGATCTTCGATTACGAATTAGAAAATGTTTTAAGCATCAGTTTAAGCTTTCCTCCTGGCCTTAACATTTTTTTGAGCTCTACGAATTCCTTCGGCAAGAACTCCTAAATTGCCTGTCTAGCTAAAATAAGTATTTCAGCTGCATCTACACCGTATATTCGGCTCATTCTTTTATGTGTTATTCCAGGTTCGAATTGGGTTGAAGGTCAATGCTTTTGGAAGTTGTTAAACATGTTTACCCCAGGACCAGTTCTTATTCTAATATTGCACTCAAGATGTCGTATTTATAGACATAAATTTTGTTTCGAAACAAATCAGATATTTGCTTATGCTGCAAGTCAACTGAACTAATTTTGTTTCTGTTGATTCAAAATTAAGGCAACGTATTTAAAAGTGTTGTTAAGTTTCATGAGAAGAATAGTTGAGAACGATATAATTTGAGTTATCGCTACAGATTTTTGGCCAAGATGTTTTTAAATATTTAACACCTTTTTGGTTGAAAGGCCTTTCGATGGTTCCATACTCCTCCAAGAGATAATTTTAAATATGTTACTCTCTAAATTCGTAATAGAATACTGAATGAAGCTCTTCCCGCAAATATATACGCAGTTAAAAAATTTGCAGTTCAGTTTGCTGAAACAAGTTTATTCCATCTTCTTAAATACTAAAACATCAGACGACGAGTCAGAAGAATCTGACTCCAAAAATTTTATTATTTTAGGAATTTGAACGTAACTTTTCTTATAGAGTCAGAAACTCTTAACTCAAATACAAAAGTAGTCATGAATATATATTTCCATCTATAAATAATTGGATAAGTATTTTTCTTTACAAATAATATGAGCTGTGGAGATTTAGCGGCTTCAAAAATAGCTACTTTGAGGATTTTTGGGTGTGACACCAATTTGTAAAATGGAGGAAATGAGCTCTAGAAAAAAATGGTAACCCTGCTGTATGCTGCTTAAAATAAGTTACCGTAAAGTCTGTGATACATTCTCGTTAATATCTTTGAAGTTGTTAAATATTAACCCCCTTAAATATTGTCAATATTAAAATAACTTCGTCCCTCTGCTCTAAAATTAAAAAAAAAAACCCAAGCACTTGGGCCCAGAAGTGGACACAAAATTAATATTTATCATTCACATTTAATATTATCATTTCAGTAGAACATATAATCGATTAAAATATATTCGATTATTTAGTTTTCCATATTTTTATTGAATAATGAAATTGATTGATTTCGATTAGCGAATAGCTCAAACAATTGATTGCAATCAGTCGAATAAAATGTACAATATTTCAAAGAGTTAATGAACACAAGACTGCGATGCTTAAGAACTCGAGTTCGACTCTGCATGCAGTCAGTCATGAATATGGTGTCGAATTATTCTAATATGCATTAAAGAAGGATTGTGGTGATATTTGTCGGTCTGTCTCAATAACGAAAGCATAGCACTGGTCACTTTACTTTACGGACAGCGATTAAAGCGTAGAATATAGCGCCTTCCCTTCGTCGCCACCTAGACCAAAAATTTTATTCTGGGAATAAAAAGAAGTTGGAGCAGCAACAATAACAATTATTTTTAATATTAAATATCTAGTTGACTTTTTTTTACCAAAATCTTATCAAAAAATTTCTATCTTCGAATTTGTTGTCTTAACACTATCCCCTTCTGTCACATATGCACTGCATGTGTGAGGGGTCATCTCCTGGGAGCTGGTTTAAGTCCTCTGTATTTTATATAAGATAAAAGTCTACTTTCATATGCAACAAATGCAGTACTACTAAATTAGCAAAACTTTGCGGCCGCTGGACGAGGCGTCTTAAGAGCTCAATAGAATGAATTAGATGAATAATAAAATCCTGAATCAATTTAGAGAGGGCGAATAGCTCCTTTTCAACAGATTTGACTGCTTGCCTGTAGGGCAGAATAAACGAAGGAGAACAGCAGCCGTAGAGAGTACTACACAAAGTTCTAAACTTTTTGATTCATTGTTTAAACTTCTGCTTTACATTGAATCTGATCAGAATGTACCATACGATAATATTTCGTAAAAAGAAAACTTGGAACCAAAACTGTAGCAAAAATTCAGATAAGAACAAGGAAATATTTGGAAACCGATAAAATCTTTTTAATGAAATAATATATTATTAAACTAATAAAAAACTGCAAACACCTTAACTTGCATTTTTGAAAGATTAGGTATCTTAAAAGATCTGATTGAAATCTCATGAATAGTACAAACAAGTTGTTATTTTATTGGTTACTTTCAACTACATTCCTGCAGATAAAATATCTGGGCGCTCTTGGCTTTATACTAGTTAAATATCTGTACCTTTTTCCTACATCGAACTATCGATTTAACCATTAGGTTGTCATAGGAGCCCAACTGGTGCATTTGTATACCGTCGTATACTAGTTGAAGTACAAGTTATTTCATTTATAGTTTCACACTTGAATTTTTTCATGTAGTTTTCACTACTTGTAATTGTAAAAACTATTTCTAATATCTCATTGGGTTTTTTTTTTATTAATGCGGCCACTTTAAGTTTATTCATTTCGTTATCTTGGAAAAATCTACAAGTAATTGAAAATCACTTCGTTAAATTATATATTGAATTTCCAATACACATTTTTATTATTGGCAAAAGAAAATATATTATAATTATTGAGACAAACATAAAACACTAAAAGATTTTTTAATTAACGGGAGTTGCAAGTTATAAATTTAGATACAGGCATTTTCGATTATTAATATATGTAATAATTAATATAATAAAAGTATTAATTATATATATATATATATATATATATATATATATATACATATATATATATATATATATATATATATATATATAATAAAAGTATCCATTGGATACAATTATTTAAAATATTTTTAAATTATTTATTTTAGGTCGAATAATTCCAACCGTATGTAAAGTAACCCTCTGTAGAATCGTCAGGAGTTGCTGCAAAGGAAAAAATTTCTGATATTTAGTAAATTGTTGTTGTTTGAATGCAGATATTCCAAAAATGCGTAACCACAAAATACTAATAAAAAACATTTTTATTAAATCGACAGTTCATTGAGTTAAGCAGCTTTCAATAACTCTGGATTCTAGTAAACTGCTATTGTTTGTGTATAAAAATGTTTCAGTTAAGAAAAAAAGCTTGTAAATAAAAATGTTTTTTTTTTATTGTAGTTACGCTTTTTTGGGCAAATGCTTGCGAAACGTACATGGGACTGACTCTTGTACGTTGTTTTTGTTGTCAAGTTCTTCAGAGAGAGATTTAACTTCACCTGAAAAGGAAAAAATGGCTTATAAAATTTGTATTTATGTTAAGATTATGCAGGTAAACAGATTGCATCTGATATCTGTTACTTGGCAACTGATTAATTATATTTCGGCACTTTATAGCCCGCTACCCGTGATGTTAGCTTTTGATACATTTTAGTTATTTTAGCTATTTGGCATATACGAAAATTGATTTATCTAGAAATTGTATAGAAAACTAAAATCCTAAATGTAATCAGTTATTAAACTTTAAGAAGACGTTTAGGCTTTACGTGTAACCATAGCTTTAATGTACATGCAATCCGTTAATTCTTCTTCTGATTTTTTGTCGCTTCAATAAGAAATTAATTTTATATCTCTTGGCAAATAAAGATTACGTCTGATTACGTCTAATAGGACACAAACACCCTCATTTTTTGCCGTTTCTTTAATAAAGAAAATCTTCTCTTGGGGGCACACATTTTTACTAACCTGAGACTGACTCCTGTGCATCCTCTAAAGTATTGTCTTCGTACTCTAGCTCTTCATCAGGAGATTTACTGTTATCTAAAAATAAGAAAAAAGATGTTTATAAAAAGTGCATATTAATGCATGCTCAAGTATAACGTAAGTGTACATTCTGATTACGTCTGATATCTGTTACATAGTAATTTATTAATTATGTTTCTTTACTCCACAATTCGGTACCCTTCATGATGGCTTTAAATAAAATTTAGTTCGATATACGAAGAATAGAACACAAAGTGGCACGCTTTTTTCCCTGGCTCTATAATAAAGGATATCTTCTTTTGGAGGCACATATTTTTACTAACCTAAAACTGACTCCAGTGCATCGTGTAAAGCGTTATTTTCGTTGTCTAGGTCTTCATTGCGGGATTTAGTTTCACCTGAAAATAAAAAGGTTTTTGTGAATTGTGCCTGATTAGATCGTACATCCTCAAGAAAAACGTATTTAATTTTAGTTTGATAAAAATAAAAGTTTGGCCTCTTTTCGGTGATATCTATTAACACATCGCTTATTAAATTTGAAGGTTTTTCTTCTGACTTTTCTGCCGTTTATTTCAAAAAATTGTATTTCTTTTGCTAAATAATGAAACTGTGAATGATTTGAAACTTTTTATTGAAGACGTAACAAGAAGTTAGAAGAAAAACATTAATTTTGGTTATTACATTTCACATATTTTGGCAAATTGCAGGCATATATAATTTCATCGAAGTACTTTCCGTCGACACATATGAATTGGTAACGTTTGCCCTTGACGCATCTATAAAATATCGAGCAATTGTAAGGATCACGAACTAAACCCTTCGCGTCGCAAGCCACCGTAGAATCGGATGGATGACCAGGAATTACTGAAAAAAAAAATATATTTTTCCATAATAAAGCAATTCTTCTTTGGAGTTATATATTTTTGCTAACATGGAATTGAATCCAGTACATCGTATAAAGCGTCGATTTCTTTATGAAGTTCTTCATCACGGGATTTATTTTCACCTGAAAATGAAAATTATGTATATAAAATTTGTGTGCTTAAATCATGCAGGTAAACAGTGTAACGTCCGGATATATTCTGATTGCATGTGATATCTGTTACTTGGCAACTGATTAATTATATTTCGGCACTCTATAGCCCGCTACCCGTCATGTTAGCTTTTGATAAATTTTAGTTATTTTAGCTATTTTGCATATACGAAAATTAATTTATCTAGAAATTGTACAGAAAAATAAAATCTTCAATGTAATCGGTTATTAAACTTTGAGAACACGTTTAGGTTTTACGTGAAATCAGAGCTTTAACGTATATGCAATACGTTAATTCTTCTTCTGATTTTCTGCTGTTTCAATAATAAATGAATTTTATATCTCTTGCCAAATAAAGAACATGCAAATAATTTAGAATTGTTATTGTTAAGTCGAAAGAAGTGAGAAAAAAAGTTATTATCGATTATTACATTCCACATTCTGAGGCCAACTGCAGACTAAGTTGTATAAATCGAAGTACATTCCGCTGCCACATATGAACCCAAAACGTTTACCCATAAAGCAACGATAAAAAATCGAGCAATTGTCAGGATCACGAGAGTATTCATCCTTATCACAATCCCATGTAGAATCAGATGAATCATAAGGAATTCCTGCAAAGAAATTATGTTCTTAAATAAAGCAAATCTTCTCTTGGAGGCACATATTCTTACAAACCTGAGACTGACCCCACTGCATGGTGTAAAGTATTATCTTCGTTGTCTAGTTCTTTGTTGCGAGATCTCTTTTCACCTGGAAACGAAAAAAATTGCATAAACAGTGCAGGTCTAGGACATGATATTAATTTAAGGATAGATTCTAGTTACGTCTGGTTTCTGTTCTTTGGCAATTGACTAATTATGTTTTTACTCTCTTTAGTTCGATACCCTCCATAAAAGCCTTCTTGGATAAATTTTAGTTTTTATATATTTGACATATATGATTTTCTTTTTTAATAAGCTAAACTCATGTATAATCCTTAAATTAGTAAATTTTTGGGATTGCATGCTAGTCTGTTCTCTAAAATGTTATTAAAAAATGTTGTTAAAAGAAAATTTTTTAAAATACTAAGTAATTTCCTAAAGAAGCTAGCCGATGGTTAGCGAAATATTGAGTATTAAATACTAATATGAAAGAACCTTAAAAATCAAACAAATTTATTAATTATTAACAGAAAAGAGGTTAAAATATTAGACAACAGAATTCTATTTACTATTTTATTCGAAATTATTAGGCTCGTCTTCGTCGAAGTACATTTCGTGGCCACATAATTAATGAGAACGTGAACGGTTATAGCAACGATAATAAATCGATCAATTCTTCTTCTGAAGGCACAAATTTTTACTCACCTGAGGCTGACCCCACTGAATCGTGTGAAGTATTATCTTCGTTGTCTAGTTCTTCATTGGGAGATTGTGTGATACCTAAAAATAAAAAAGGTGTTTATAAAAAGTGCATGTTCATACTTGTTCAAGTATAACGTAAGTGTGTATTCTGACTACGTCTGATATCTGTTACGTGGTTATTTATTAATTATGGTTCTATACTCCACAATTCGATACCATTCATGATGGCTTCCAATAAAATTTAGTTCGATATACGAAGAATAGAGCACAAAGCGCCCACGTGTTTTTACTGGTTCTGTATTAAAGGAAATCTTCTTCTGAAGGCACAAATTTTTACTAACCTGAGACTGACCACATTGAATCGTGTGAAGTGTGGTCTAGTTCTTCATTGGGAGATTGTGTGATACCTAAAAATAAAAAAGGTGTTTATAAAAAGTGCATGTTCATACTTGTTCAAGTATAACGTAAGTGTGTATTCTGACTACGTCTGATATCTGTTACGTGGTTATTTATTAATTATGGTTCTATACTCCACAATTCGATACCATTCATGATGGCTTCCAATAAAATTTAGTTCGATATACGAAGAATAGAGCACAAAGCGCCCACGTGTTTTTACTGGTTCTGTATTAAAGGAAATCTTCTTCTGAAGGCACAAATTTTTACTAACCTGAGACTGACCACATTGAATCGTGTGAAGTGTGGTCTAGTTCTTCATTGGGAGATTGTGTGATACCTAAAAATAAAAAAGGTGTTTATAAAAAGTGCATGTTCATACTTGTTCAAGTATAACGTAAGTGTGTATTCTGACTACGTCTGATATCTGTTACGTGGTTATTTATTAATTATGGTTCTATACTCCACAATTCGATACCATTCATGATGGCTTCCAATAAAATTTAGTTCGATATACGAAGAACAGAGCACAAAGCGCCCACGTTTTTTTACTGGTTCTGTAGTAAAGGAAATCTTCTTCTGAAGGCACATATTTTTACTCACCTGAGGCTGACCCCACTGAATCGTGTGAAGTATTATCTTCGTTGTCTAGTTCTTCATTGGGAGATTGTGTGATACCTAAAAATAAAAAGGGTGTTTATAAAAAGTGCATGTTCATACTTGTTCAAGTATAACGTAAGTGTGTATTCTGACTACGTCTGATATCTGTTACGTGGTTATTTATTAATTATGGTTCTATACTCCACAATTCGATACCATTCATGATGGCTTCCAATAAAATTTAGTTCGATATACGAAGAACAGAGCACAAAGCGCCCACGTTTTTTTACTGGTTCTGTAGTAAAGGAAATCTTCTTCTGAAGGCACAAATTTTTACTAACCTGAGACTGACCACACTGAATCGTGTGAAGTGTGGTCTAGTTCTTCATTGGGAGATTGTGTGATACCTAAAAATAAAAAAGGTGTTTATAAAAAGTGCATGTTCATACTTGTTCAAGTATAACGTAAGTGTGTATTCTGACTACGTCTGATATCTGTTACGTGGTTATTTATTAATTATGGTTCTATACTCCACAATTCGATACCATTCATGATGGCTTCCAATAAAATTTAGTTCGATATACGAAGAATAGAGCACAAAGCGCCCACGTGTTTTTACTGGTTCTGTAATAAAGGAAATCTTCTTCTGAAGGCACAAATTTTTACTAACCTGAGACTGACCACACTGAATCGTGTGAAGTGTGGTCTAGTTCTTCATTGGGAGATTGTGTGATACCTAAAAATAAAAAAGGTGTTTATAAAAAGTGCATGTTCATACTTGTTCAAGTATAACGTAAGTGTGTATTCTGACTACGTCTGATATCTGTTACGTGGTTATTTATTAATTATGGTTCTATACTCCACAATTCGATACCATTCATGATGGCTTCCAATAAAATTTAGTTCGATATACGAAGAACAGAGCACAAAGCGCCCACGTTTTTTTACTGGTTCTGTAGTAAAGGAAATCTTCTTCTGAAGGCACATATTTTTACTCACCTGAGGCTGACCCCACTGAATCGTGTGAAGTATTATCTTCGTTGTCTAGTTCTTCATTGGGAGATTGTGTGATACCTAAAAATAAAAAGGGTGTTTATAAAAAGTGCATGTTCATACTTGTTCAAGTATAACGTAAGTGTGTATTCTGACTACGTCTGATATCTGTTACGTGGTTATTATTAATTATGGTTCTATACTCCACAATTCGATACCATTCATGATGGCTTCCAATAAAATTTAGTTCGATATACGAAGAACAGAGCACAAAGCGCCCACGTTTTTTTACTGGTTCTGTAGTAAAGGAAATCTTCTTCTGAAGGCACATATTTTTACTCACCTGAGGCTAACCCCACTGAATCGTGTGAAGTATTATCTTCGTTGTCTAGTTCTTCATTGGGAGATTGTGTGATACCTAAAAATAAAAAGGGTGTTTATAAAAAGTGCATGTTCATACTTGTTCAAGTATAACGTAAGTGTGTATTCTGACTACGTCTGATATCTGTTACGTGGTTATTTATTAATTATGGTTCTATACTCCACAATTCGATACCATTCATGATGGCTTCCAATAAAATTTAGTTCGATATACGAAGAATAGAGCACAAAGCGCCCACGTGTTTTTACTGGTTCTGTAATAAAGGAAATCTTCTTCTGAAGGCACAAATTTTTACTAACCTGAGACTGACCACACTGAATCGTGTGAAGTGTGGTCTAGTTCTTCATTGGGAGATTGTGTGATACCTAAAAATAAAAAGGGTGTTTATAAAAAGTGCATGTTCATACTTGTTCAAGTATAACGTAAGTGTGTATTCTGACTACGTCTGATATCTGTTACGTGGTTATTTATTAATTATGGTTCTATACTCCACAATTCGATACCATTCATGATGGCTTCCAATAAAATTTAGTTCGATATACGAAGAACAGAGCACAAAGCGCCCACGTTTTTTTACTGGTTCTGTAGTAAAGGAAATCTTCTTCTGAAGGCACATATTTTTACTCACCTGAGGCTAACCCCACTGAATCGTGTGAAGTATTATCTTCGTTGTCTAGTTCTTCATTGGGAGATTGTGTGATACCTAAAAATAAAAAGGGTGTTTATAAAAAGTGCATGTTCATACTTGTTCAAGTATAACGTAAGTGTGTATTCTGACTACGTCTGATATCTGTTACGTGGTTATTTATTAATTATGGTTCTATACTCCACAATTCGATACCATTCATGATGGCTTCCAATAAAATTTAGTTCGATATACGAAGAACAGAGCACAAAGCGCCCACGTTTTTTTACTGGTTCTGTAGTAAAGGAAATCTTCTTCTGAAGGCACATATTTTTACTCACCTGAGGCTAACCCCACTGAATCGTGTGAAGTATTATCTTCGTTGTCTAGTTCTTCATTGGGAGATTGTGTGATACCTAAAAATAAAAAGGGTGTTTATAAAAAGTGCATGTTCATACTTGTTCAAGTATAACGTAAGTGTGTATTCTGACTACGTCTGATATCTGTTACGTGGTTATTTATTAATTATGGTTCTATACTCCACAATTCGATACCATTCATGATGGCTTCCAATAAAATTTAGTTCGATATACGAAGAACAGAGCACAAAGCGCCCACGTTTTTTTACTGGTTCTGTAGTAAAGGAAATCTTCTTCTGAAGGCACATATTTTTACTCACCTGAGGCTGACCCCACTGAATCGTGTGAAGTATTATCTTCGTTGTCTAGTTCTTCATTGGGAGATTGTGTGATACCTAAAAATAAAAAGGGTGTTTATAAAAAGTGCATGTTCATACTTGTTCAAGTATAACGTAAGTGTGTATTCTGACTACGTCTGATATCTGTTACGTGGTTATTTATTAATTATGGTTCTATACTCCACAATTCGATACCATTCATGATGGCTTCCAATAAAATTTAGTTCGATATACGAAGAATAGAGCACAAAGCGCCCACGTGTTTTTACTGGTTCTGTAATAAAGGAAATCTTCTTCTGAAGGCACAAATTTTTACTAACCTGAGACTGACCACACTGAATCGTGTGAAGTGTGGTCTAGTTCTTCATTGGGAGATTGTGTGATACCTAAAAATAAAAAGGGTGTTTATAAAAAGTGCATGTTCATACTTGTTCAAGTATAACGTAAGTGTGTATTCTGACTACGTCTGATATCTGTTACGTGGTTATTTATTAATTATGGTTCTATACTCCACAATTCGATACCATTCATGATGGCTTCCAATAAAATTTAGTTCGATATACGAAGAATAGAGCACAAAGCGCCCACGTGTTTTTACTGGTTCTGTAATAAAGGAAATCTTCTTCTGAAGGCACAAATTTTTACTAACCTGAGACTGACCACACTGAATCGTGTGAAGTGTGGTCTAGTTCTTCATTGGGAGATTGTGTGATACCTAAAAATAAAAAAGGTGTTTATAAAAAGTGCATGTTCATACTTGTTCAAGTATAACGTAAGTGTGTATTCTGACTACGTCTGATATCTGTTACGTGGTTATTTATTAATTATGGTTCTATACTCCACAATTCGATACCATTCATGATGGCTTCCAATAAAATTTAGTTCGATATACGAAGAATAGAGCACAAAGCGCCCACGTGTTTTTACTGGTTCTGTAATAAAGGAAATCTTCTTCTGAAGGCACAAATTTTTACTAACCTGAGACTGACCACACTGAATCGTGTGAAGTGTGGTCTAGTTCTTCATTGGGAGATTGTGTGATACCTAAAAATAAAAAAGGTGTTTATAAAAAGTGCATGTTCATACTTGTTCAAGTATAACGTAAGTGTGTATTCTGACTACGTCTGATATCTGTTACGTGGTTATTTATTAATTATGGTTCTATACTCCACAATTCGATACCATTCATGATGGCTTCCAATAAAATTTAGTTCGATATACGAAGAATAGAGCACAAAGCGCCACGTTTTTTCCCTGGTTCTATAATAAAGGATATCTTCTTTTGGAGGCACATATTTTTACTAACCTAGAACTGACTCCAGTGCATCGTGTAAAGCGTTATTTTCGTTATCTGGGTCTTCATTGCGGGACTTAGTTTCACCTGAAAATAAAAAGGTTTTTGTGAATTGTGCCTGATTAGATCGTACATCCTCAAGAAAAACGTATTTAATTTTAGTTTGATAAAAATAAAAGTTTGGCCTCTTTCCGGTGATATCTATTAACACTTCGCTTATTAAATTTGAAGGTTTTTCTTCTGACTTTTCTGCCGTTTATTTAAAAAAATTGTATTTCTTTTGCTAAATAATGAAACTGTGAATGATTTGAAACTTTTTATTGAAGACGTAACAAGAAGTTAGAAGAAAAACATTAATTTTGGTTATTACATTTCACATATTTTGGCAAATTGCAGATAGAATTTTTTTCATCGAAGTACTTTCCGTCGTGACATGCGTATTGGTAACGTTTGCCCTTGTAGCAGCTATAAAATATCGAGCAATTGTAAGGATCACGAACTAAACCCTTCGCGTCGCAAGCCAGCGTAGAATCGGATGGATGACCAGGAATTACTGAAAAAAAATATATTTTTCCATAATAAAGCAATTCTTCTTTGGAGTTATATATTTTTGCTAACATGGAATTGAATCCAGTACATCGTATAAAGCGTCGATTTCTTTATGAAGTTCTTCATCACGGGATTTATTTTCACCTGAAAATGAAAATTATGTATATAAAATTTGTGTGCTTAAATCATGCAGGTAAACAGTGTAACGTCCGGATATATTCTGATTGCATCTGATATCTGTTACTTGGCAATTTATTATTTATATTTCGGCACTCTATAGCCCGCTACCCATCATGTTAGCTTTGGATACATTATAGTTATTTTAGCTATTTTGAAAACTATATATAAACTTCGATATAAGCCGTTAATTCTTCTTCTACTAAAAAGAACTCTTTGTTTGTCTTGCCAAGTAAAGAACGTGCGAATATTTTAAAACTGTTAAATGTAAATGTAAAAAGAAGTGAAAAGAAAAAAATTATTACATTTCACATTGCGAGGCCAATTGCAGACTAAATTGTGTAAATCGAAGTACATTCCGTTGCCACATATAAACTCAACACGTTTACTCTTAAAGCAACGATAGTAAATCGAGCAATTGTAAGGATGACGGGAGTATCCTTCCTTATCACAACCCACTTTAGAATTCGATGGATCATCAGGAAGTACTGAAATGGAAATATGTTTTTGTTTCAAAGCAAAACATTTTTGGGTGCATATTTTCTTACTAACCTGAGACTGAGTTCAACTTATCAGATAAATCGTCAATGTCACTAAGAATAATATCAGAAAGCGGCCTTTCTTCACCTGAAAATTAAATTTATAAATATATATAAATAAATATATAATATGATGTTGCTCTCGTGTATGTTATACAATGATTTATATCATCACATAAAGAAAAGTTGCTTAAAAGAAAGTGGGCCAAGGCATCGCGTCTTCTTCTATACTCTGTATAAAAAAATGCTCTGTAAAAGAATATCGTAGATGAGAAAAAACCTGATGTACGAAACACTTTGCAAACTCCAAAAGCAATAAATCATATAAAAAGATTTTATATCACATATTTTTAACGGGTACACTGGAGACTCCTAAAACAAAATGACATGAAAAAGATTTCATTTATTTAAATCCAATTTAATTAATTTTACTGAATTTAATTTTATAGGCCAATTGTTCGAAAAACATTTCTAATTCATGATAAATATTCCAAATTAGAAGGGAATGTCTGCATCAGTTTTCTATATCCATCTTACACAGTAGAGCAGAAGAGTTGTTTTCGATAGCCGCAACACTTTCATCACCAGTACTCATGTGTATTTTTGTTCATTACCACTTCTTGGGTGGCCTTTTTTGAATATGGTAACAGTTTCTATTTGTAAAAATTTTTTTTGAAAGATATGAGAACTGTATCACACGGATGGTAACACGCTTTTAAGTCTCTGTGTTGCGTTTTATTATGTTTCTTCATGTCCTATTTGTCTGAACTTTTCATTCCATCTTCAAAATTGTTTCCTTAAACTGCGAATGAATTAGGCTGTCCAGTGGTACAATACCGATAAGCACAACTGATAAATTGTCATTAAAAATATTATATATGAACGTGTTTAATGCTAAAGCCTACCACGTAGCGATCAAATTTTAAAAGATCATCAATTTGTTGTAACTGAAATTCTTATCTACAGAAGTAATTTATCAACCGCTAATTAATATTTTAAAATTTTGTGTGTCGTTTGCAGTAGAGTTAAATGATTCGCACCTGCTTTGTCTCTCTTGTGGGCTTTTGATTATATCAAATGGATCGCAAAACATACGCTCATGAATGAGTCAGACTGCTCTACTGGTTCCGAGCGAATTTCTTCACACCGGAGTGCGTGCCAAATTATCAGATGGTAAATGGTATTGAGTACTTTCGCGAGACCGATGTATGTCAGGCACAGAGGAGGCTCCTATTCCACAGATTGGAACGCTGTGGGTGATACTTTAAGTCAGATCCTTTACAATCACGCTGACGCTCATGTCATTTTCTTATTTCACGGAAATTCTCTAGAGATGCACGTCCATTTCATTTGCTGAATTAATTGGGAAGGCCTTTGTGGGATCATCCACCACAAAAGATTTTAATTTAACAACGCAGCTTAAGTTTTTTAAATCCATGAATTTTTTCTTCACGCACCCAACGTCACAACTACGCAATTAACGATCTCGAACGATCGATAGTTTAATTATTCAACACAATTTTTGAGATATTATTTCAATAAAAATTATTAAAATTTACTTGAACCACGCGGGAAGTAGATAATGTGCCACCACTTACCTCTAACAACACCGAAAGCGCACCATAACGAAATAAGTCCAATTAGAAAGACTTTCGAATTATTTAATTTTTCCATTTCTCTCTTCAATTTGAATTTAATTTAATGCACAGAATTTACCAACTTATAACAACCACTTCATCAAATCAACTGAATTTATAAGTCTGGAAGACTTAAAATTTTTGTAATAGATCTACCAAAAACATAATCATTTTATTAATTTATTATATATAAAAAATGTAAACAAAACTTAAAAGAAAATACTTTTTGCGACTCATCTATTTTACAATTCTAAAGGTTGTTGCCCAATCGAGGCTAAATAATAGAGCGTTCGGTTTGTTAATCGCTTAAGCGATAAGTTATCGCTGTGGAATACATAATTTTGAGCAGATTTTTTTAGGAAAATTATGTTGCAAAGAACAAATCAAGTACACAACATTTTTAAAAAAACGCCAGTAAATGGCCATCTACTCTGATGGCCACGTCTGTGCAATTTTGCAGTTTCCTAAATTTAAGATAAATAGAAAACTTTTTCATATGAATTACCGCGATAGATAAAGCAATTTAAACAAATTTATGTCATCAAATGTGTTGTTTATTCGATGTAAAAAATCTTTTATTTTCGACTGAACACCCTTAATTAAATATTTTTATTTGGTAATTAAATATCTTTAATATCGGTTCACACCATGAAGGTCTTCTTTCAGACATTCTGATCTTGAAATGCCAAATATCTAGATAAGAATTTTCTATCGAGCATATGGGTATTTCGATATACTTTCGGCTATTTCTCCACAAATTAAACTTGCTTCCAATAAAAACAAAAATAATGAATATATAATTTTTACTGAATAACCTTCCTTGCCTCTACATAAAAGCAAATATATGTTGAAACTACACGGGACTATCTATTCTATTCCCTTGTTTCTTGGATTGTATTTTGGGAAAAAGTTAAATTTTCTGTGGAAACGTTCATATGTAGTGTATAATTCTCAACTAGTAGCATCTTATCTATGCCATATTTACATATCGTTTTATTTACTTTGACAAACAGCTAGCAATGAGATTTTTTACGCACTATATTGTACATAACACCGGGCAACAAAATATATCATTTTCTTGCGCATATATTTAATATAAAAAAATTGCGATAATATTTGCTTCATAAGAAGTTATAGCATTTATGATTTCGAGTTGTTCGACAAGAGATCTTTGCATAATGCAGTGATATGACGTGTTTTATATATGTGTGCCATATTTCCGGCGAAGTTATTAAATAAAGATACAAACTTTTATTAAAGTTAATGAATGAAACATAAATTAATGTCCTGCTTGCTAAAATCAATGAACTCTGTCATTGAATAAATCATTCCTTCTTCTCTAATAAAAAATCAATATATTATCACACGAAGTCATTGAACATGGTACACTTTCTTAATATCTAGTGAATTAACTTGACCTTTGAACTAAATGTGTTGCACATTAAATTAAAAATTTTTTATTAAGACAACGAATAAAATAAATAATCGGCATCAACGTTGTGTTCAAATCTACATCAAATTTTACTTTGATATTCAATATATATAACAAAAATCAAGCAAAATATGGATGGCTTAACTTTATGTTCGGACGTTTCATTGCCTACAAAGAGGAAGAAATTATGGGTTGTATTCTAACGTGGCAACAAAAAAATGTTTTGATAAAGTAAATGCAAAAAAACATAGAAAAATATTGAATATTAATTCTCTAATTAAACTAAAAACAAATCATACGATTAAAACAGTTAATTCCATCATAAAGCAGAAAAGAAATACAATAACACTTGTTGTTGTTTTCTTGAGGAATGAGAAAAGAATTGTTATTCTTTTTTTAAAGAATTTCGACAATGTGTTGTAGACTTTTGGATGTCTGTATGCAGGTGTATGTGTCAATGCAGTCTACATAAATTGTTACATTTCTAATGAATGTCGAAATTATTTGGTTCAATCGAATTCTGAAAATTTCTTTACTTTAAATCGAGTGCTTATTTTTGAACAATATTCTCTTCATCGCTTTGTGACCCCGCGCTGGTCGCTTATTTTTACTGACAGTGATGAAAGGGTAGAACATAGTGCCTCCCTTTGTCGCTACCTAAACCAAAAATTTTATTCGAATTTCTATCTTCGAATTTGTTGTCTTAACACTATCCCCTTCTGTCACATATGCACTGCATGTGTGAGGGGTCATCTCCTGAGAGCTGGTTTAAGTCGTCTGTATTTCATATAAGATAAAAGTCTACTTGCATACGCAACAAATGCAGTACTAAATTAGCAATACTTTGCGACCGCTGGACGAGGCGACTTAAGAGCTCAATAGAATGAATTAGATGAATAATAAAACCCTGAATCAATTTAGAGAGGGCGAATAGCTCCTTTTCAACAGATTTAACTGCTTGCCTGTAGGGCAGAATAAACGAAGGAGAACAGCAGCCGTAGAGAGTACTACACAAAGTTCTAAACTTTTTGATTCATTGTTTAAACTTCTGCTTTACATTGCGTCTGCTCAGAATGTACCATACGATAATATTTCGGAAAAAGAAAATTTGGAACCAAAACTGTAAAAAAAATTCAGATAAGAACAAGGAAATGTTTGGAAACCGACAAAATCTTTTTAATGAAATAATATATTATTAAACTAATAAAAAACTGCAAACACCTTAACTTGCATTTTTGAAAGATTAGGTATCTTAAAAGATCTGATTGAAATCTCATGAATAGTAAAAACAAGTTGTTATTTTATTGGTTACTTTCAACTACATTCCTGCAGATAAAATATCTGGGCGCTCTTGGCTTTAAACTAGTTAAATATCTGTACCTTTTTCCTACATCGAACTATCGATTTAACCATTAGGTTGTCATAGGAGCCCAACTGGTGCATTTGTATACCGTCGTATACTAGTTGAAGTACAAGTTATTTCATTTATAGTTTCACACTTGAATTTTTTCATGTAGTTTTCACTACTTGTAGTTGTAAAAACTATTTCTAATATTTATTTCGTTAACTTTGAAAAATCTACAATTAATTAAAAATTACTTCGTTAATTTATCTATTGAATTTTAAACACACATTTTTATTATTGTCAAAAGAAAATATGTTATAATTATTGAGACAAACATCAAACACTAAAAGATTTTTTAATAAACGGGAGTTACAATTTAGTTACAGGCAGTTTCGATTATTAATATAATAATTAATACAGTGAAAGTATTAATCCAAATACCCGATTTCTTCCATTGCATACAACTATTTAACTTTTATTTTAAATTATTTATTTTCGGTCGAATAATTCAAAACCGTAATCAAAGTAATCCTCTGCAGAATCGTCAGGAGTTGCTGCAAAGGAAAAAAAGTCTCTGATATTTAGTAAATTGTTGTTATTTGAATGCAGATATTCCAAAAATGCGTAACTACAAAATACTAATAAACAACATTTTTATTAAATCGACAGTTCATTGAGTTAAACAGCTTTCAGTAACTCTGTATTCTAGGAAACTGCTGTTGTTTGTGTATAAAAATGTTTCAGTTAAGAAAAAAAGCTTGTAAATAAAAATGTTTTTCTTATTGTAGTTACGCGTTTTTGGGCAAATGCTTGCGAAACGTACATGGGACTGACTCTTGTACGTTGTTTTTGTTGTCAAGTTCTTCAGAGAGAGATTTAACTTCACCTGAAAAGGAAAAAATGGCTTATAAAATTTGTATTTATGTTAAGATTATGCAGGTAAACAGATTACATCTGATATCTGTTACTTGGCAACTGATTAATTATATTTCGGCACTCAATAGCCCTCTACACGTCATGTTAGCTTTTGATAAATTTTAGTTATTTTGCATTTATGAAAATTTACTTTTCTAGGAGTTGTATAGAAAAATTGAAATGAAACCCTATATGTAATCGATTATTAAGCTTTAAGAAGACGTTTATGCTCTACGTGTAACCAGAGCTTTAACGTATATACACTCCTTTAATTCTGCTCCTGATTTCCTGCCGTTTCTTGCCAAATAAAGAACATGCAAATACTTTAAAACTGTTAAATTTAAATGTGAAAAGAAGTGAAAAGAAAAAAGTTATTACATTTCACATTGCGAGGCCAATTGCAGACTAAATTGTGTAAATCGAAGTACATGCCGTTGCCACATATAAACTCAACACGTTTACTCTTAAAGCAACGATAGTAAATCGAGCAATTGTAAGGATGACGGGAGTATCCTTCCTTATCACAAGCCATTATTGAATCGGATGTATCATGAGGAATAGCTACAAGAGAATTATGTTTCTAAAATAAAGCAAATATCCTCTTGAAGATACATATTCCTACAAACCTGAGACTGACCCCATTGCATCGCGTAAATTATTATCTTTGTTGTCTAGTTCTGCATTGGGAGATTTATTGTTACCTAAAAATTAATAAAAGATGGTTATACAAAGTGCATGTTTATACATGTTCAAGTGTAACGTAAGTGTGTATTCTAATTACGTCTGATATCTGTTACATAGTAATTTATTAATTATGTTTCTTTACTCTACAATTCGGTACCCTTCATGATGGCTTTAAATAAAATTTAGTTCGATATACGAAGAATAGAACACAAAGTGCCACGTTTTTTTCCCTGGCTCTATAATAAAGGATATCTTCTTTTGGAGGCACATATTTTTACTAACCTAAAACTGACTCCAGTGCATCGTGTAAAGCCTTATTTTCGTTGTCTAGGTCTTCATTGCGGGATTTAGTTTCACCTGAAAATAAAAAGGTTTTTGTGAATTTTGCCTGATTAGACCGTACATCCTCAAGAATAACGTATTTATTCTTTAGTTTGATAAAAATAAAAGTTTGGCCTCTTTCCGGTGATATCTATTAACACTTCGCTTATTAAATTTGAAGGTTTTTCTTCTGACTTTTCTGCCGTTTATTTCAAAAAATTGTATTTCTTTTGCTAAATAATGAAACTGTGAATGATTTGAAACTTTTTATTGAAGACGTAACAAGAAGTTAGAAGAAAAACATTAATTTTGGTTATTACATTTCACATATTTTGGCAAATTGCAGATAGAATTTTTTTCATCGAAGTACTTTCCGTCGTGACATGCGTATTGGTAACGTTTGCCCTTGTAGCAGCTATAAAATATCGAGCAATTGTAAGGATCACGAACTAAACCCTTCGCGTCGCAAGCCAGCGTAGAATCGGATGGATGACCAGGAATTACTGAAAAAAAAAAATATATTTTTCCATAATAAAGCAATTCTTCTTTGGAGTTATATATTTTTGCTAACATGGAATTGATTCCAGTTCATCGTATAAAGCGTCGATTTCTTTATAAAGTTCTTCATCACGGGATTTATTTTCACCTGAAAATGAAAATTATGTATATAAAATTTGTGTGCTTAAATCATGCAGGTAAACAGTGTAACGTCCGGATATATTCTGATTGCATCTGATATCTGTTACTTGGCAATTTATTATTTATATTTCGGCACTCTATAGCCCGCTACCCATCATGTTAGCTTTGGATACATTATAGTTATTTTAGCTATTTTGAAAACTATATATAAACTTCGATATAAGCCGTTAATTCTTCTTCTACTAAAAAGAACTCTTTGTTTGTCTTGCCAAGTAAAGAACGTGCGAATATTTTAAAACTGTTAAATGTAAATGTAAAAAGAAGTGAAAAGAAAAAAATTATTACATTTCACATTGCGAGGCCAATTGCAGACTAAATTGTGTAAATCGAAGTACATTCCGTTGCCACATATAAACTCAACACGTTTACTCTTAAAGCAACGATAGTAAATCGAGCAATTGTAAGGATGACGGGAGTATCCTTCCTTATCACAACCCACTTTAGAATTCGATGGATCATCAGGAAGTACTGAAATGGAAATATGTTTTTGTTTCAAAGCAAAACATTTTTGGGTGCATATTTTCTTACTAACCTGAGACTGAGTTCAACTTATCAGATAAATCGTCAATGTCACTAAGAATAATATCAGAAAGCGGCCTTTCTTCACCTGAAAATTAAATTTATAAATATATATAAATAAATATATAATATGATGTTGCTCTCGTGTATGTTATACAATGATTTATATCATCACATAAAGAAAAGTTGCTTAAAAGAAAGTGGGCCAAGGCATCGCGTCTTCTTCTATACTCTGTATAAAAAAATGCTCTGTAAAAGAATATCGTAGATGAGAAAAAACCTGATGTACGAAACACTTTGCAAACTCCAAAAGCAATAAATCATATAAAAAGATTTTATATCACATATTTTTAACGGGTACACTGGAGACTCCTAAAACAAAATGACATGAAAAAGATTTCATTTATTTAAATCCAATTTAATTAATTTTACTGAATTTAATTTTATAGGCCAATTGTTCGAAAAACATTTCTAATTCATGATAAATATTCCAAATTAGAAGGGAATGTCTGCATCAGTTTTCTATATCCATCTTACACAGTAGAGCAGAAGAGTTGTTTTCGATAGCCGCAACACTTTCATCACCAGTACTCATGTGTATTTTTGTTCATTACCACTTCTTGGGTGGCCTTTTTTGAATATGGTAACAGTTTCTATTTGTAGCAATTTTTTTTGAAAGATATGAGAACTGTATCACACGGATGGTAACACGCTTTTAAGTCTCTGTGTTGCGGTTGATTATGTTTCTTCATGTCCTATTTGTCTGAATTTTTCATTCCATCTTCAAAATTGTTTCCTTAAACTGCGAATGAATTAGGCTGTCCAGTGGTACAATACCGATAAGCACAACTGATAAATTGTCATTAAAAATATTATATATGAACGTGTTTAATGCTAAAGCCTACCACGTAGCGATCAAATTTTAAAAGATCATCAATTTGTTGTAACTGAAATTCTTATCTACAGAAGTAATTTATCAACCGCTAATTAATATTTTAAAATTTTGTGTGTCGTTTGCAGTAGAGTTAAATGATTCGCACCTGCTTTGTCTCTCTTGTGGGCTTTTGATTATATCAAATGGATCGCAAAACATACGCTCATGAATGAGTCAGACTGCTCTACTGGTTCCGAGCGAATTTCTTCACACCGGAGTGCGTGCCAAATTATCAGATGGTAAATGGTATTGAGTACTTTCGCGAGACCGATGTATGTCAGGCACAGAGGAGGCTCCTATTCCACAGATTGGAACGCTGTGGGTGATACTTTAAGTCAGATCCTTTACAATCACGCTGACGCTCATGTCATTTTCTTATTTCACGGAAATTCTCTAGAGATGCACGTCCATTTCATTTGCTGAATTAATTGGGAAGGCCTTTGTGGGATCATCCACCACAAAAGATTTTAATTTAACAACGCAGCTTAAGTTTTTTAAATCCATGAATTTTTTCTTCACGCACCCAACGTCACAACTACGCAATTAACGATCTCGAACGATCGATAGTTTAATTATTCAACACAGTTTTTGAGATATTATTTCAATAAAAATTATTAAAATTTACTTGAACCACGCGGGAAGTAGATAATGTGCCACCACTTACCTCTAACAACACCGAAAGCGCACCATAACGAAATAAGTCCAATTAGAAAGACTTTCGAATTATTTAATTTTTCCATTTCTCTCTTCAATTTGAATTTAATTTAATGCACAGAATTTACCAACTTATAACAACCACTTCATCAAATCAACTGAATTTATAAGTCTGGAAAACTTCAAATTTTTGTAATAGATCTACCAAAAACATAAGCATTTTATTAATTTATTATATATAAAAAATGTAAACAAAACTTAAAAAAAATACGTTTTGCGACTCATCTATTTTACAGTTCTAAAGGTTGTTGCCCAATCGAGGCTAAATAATAGAGCGTTCGGTTTGTTAATCGCTTAAGCGATAAGTTATCGCTGTGGAATACATAATTTTGAGCAGATTTTTTTAGGAAAATTGTGTTGCAAAGTACACAATATTTTTATAAAAACGCCAGTAAATGTAAAGGCTTTGGTCTCGTTATATCGGTTGTGAAAAAAGCTTGTTATATTAAACTCCACAGAACTTTAAGCTAGAACAAATGATTTTTATAAGACTTTTATCCAAACTTCGAAAGATCAAAATTAGCCTCATCACTGAACGAAATTTTCCAATAAAACGTCGAATCGTTTGCTTTAGTTCCTAAACAGCTGCGTGAAAACATATTCCACGTAAAGGATGGATGTAGCCCAGATTTCTAATACCGCTTACGAATCAATTAATTTTAATCTTCTTTCTGAAATTCGTTTACAGCGACTATATCCTCGTAACCAAAACGTGCCGTCATATAAAATCGGAAGCACGATTGTGTGTGACATAAAAATCGGAAAGCCGTCTATAAGATACGCCAATCAGAGGCTGATTTTCAGTGTGAATTTGGTAGCACTCTTGAGGCGTCAATCCATTCGGGATAATTTTACAGAGTATGGAGATCACAAACGAGGCACTTTGAGCGCATTTGACAGTCGGTTTGACAGTGATCGCTTAAGTTAGTCCTAAATTGTTCTATTACATCGAATTCGAAAAGTTTTTTTTACTTAATTTCTATAAATTTTTAAAATTGCTTCTAATCATTAGCATTTAATTAAAAATCATTCTGTGCAATTTTGTAACTTTCTGAATTTGAAAAAAATTGTTTTCATATGAATTGCCGCAATAGATAAAATTATTTAAAAAAATTTATGTCATCAAACGTGTTGCTTAATCGATATAAAAAATCTTTTATTTTCTACTGAATACTCTTAATTAAATATTTTTATTTGGTAATTAAATATCTTTAATATCGGTTCACACCATGAACCATGTCTTTCAGACATTCTAATCTTGGAATGCCAAATATCTCGATAAGAATTTTATATCGAGCATATGGGTATTTCGATATATTTTCGGCTATTTCTCCGCAAATTAAACTTGCTTCGAATAAAAACAAAAATAATGAATATATAATTTTTACTTAATAACCTTTCTTGCCTCTACATAAAAGTAAATATTTGTTGAAACTACACGAGACTATCGGTATACCGAAAGGGAAGAAAAATCCTATTCCCTTGTTTCTTGGATTGTGTTTTGGGAAAAAGTTAAATTGTCTGTGGAAACGTCCATATGTAGTGTATAATTCTCAACTAGTAGCATCTTATCTATGCCATATTTACATATCGTTTTATTTACTTTGACAAACAAATCACAATGAGATTTTTTACGCACTATATTGTACATAACACCGGGCAACAAAATATATCATTTTTTGCGCATACATTTAATATAAAAAATTGCGATAATATTTGCTTCATAAGAAGTTATAGCATTTATGATTTCGAGTTGTTCGACAAGAGATCTTTGCATAATGCGTGATATGACGTGTTTTATATATGTTTGCCATATTTCCGGCGAAGTTATTAAATAAAGATACAAACTTTTATAAAAGTTAATGAATGAGACATAAATTAATGTTTCGCTTGCTAAAACCAATGAACTCTGTCATTGAATAAATCATTCCCTTCTTCTCTAAAAAAAAATCAATATATTATCACACGAAGTCATTGAACATGGGACACTTTCTTAATATCTACCGGTTCCTTTGTGTCATTCATCATTAGTCATCTTTGAACTAAATCTGTTGTACATTAAATAAAACAAGTTCATTATTAAATTGAACGAACGATAACAATGAAGGGTATCGGTGTTGTGTTCAAGTCTATATAAAATTTTACTTGGATTTTGAACGAATCTTTTTTTTCAAACAAAGCAAGATACGTTGAATTAAGCTAGCTTTAGAAAAAATCCTTATAAATTTAAACCCATAATTGTACTGTTTTTTCAGTGTAAAAAGAAATGTGAAAAACTGACTGAAACTCAAATGCCGCTAAATAATATGCGCATGAAAAGGCTAAGAATTCCAGATTCCAAGCTTTGAACTGTTCTATTTTTGTTGCATATTTTCTAAAATAAAAGCAATTTGAGGTGCGAGGCTTTGCTAAATCCTATCCTGCTTTTGTTATGTAATTGACAACACAGCAGTGATGTATAACATTTTGTATGAAAATATTTTTCTATCTATTTATTTTCTCCGAAATGATGAACTTTCATTTAATTTTTGTAAATGTCTTTAATTATGATTTCGTACTGATGCTCTGTTACCAATATAGTCATGACAAGAACCTTTTGATCACTTTCTTCTTTTATTTGTCTACCTTTTATTTCCTAAAAAGCTGGCCTTCTCAGTTTGAATTTAGAATTAAAGTTAGTTTATTCCCAGTATTAAAGATTGCTACTGTGGGAATTTAAAAAGCTTTTGTTAGTTGTGAGCTGTCGAAGTGCGATGTACGAAGTGTACAATGCTCGTAATAAAATTTATTTTATTATTGTAATGCCTTAAGAAAATACATTATTCGATTCTCTTACGTTTTAATAATTAAAATAATAATAAATTAAATAATAAACCGTCTTGCAAAAGTAGTAGCAGTTTTGGCGGCCATGTAGTTGAGAATTTTAATACTTTAAAGAAAATTATTGCCAGAAAACTCTTACTTCAATTTCTATAATTTTGCTCAAATATGCGAAAACGTATATAAAGAGTCTAACGCTTCTAGAATACAAGACTTTGAATAACTCTAAATATGTAACGTATTGCCGATATAACAGCGTTTGCAGGTGGGAGACTTTGCTAATTCGAACGCAGCTGATGTACGAAACTTTGCTCTTTGATTTCTTATGGAAACCCTTCATCATCTGGATCTGTTTATATCGTGGTCTCAGTGTTTCTCCAGCATAAATATTAACCTTTTCTGTTATTATATATTTTCTTTAAAAAAATTTTCATTAAATTCGATGCAGTGGAAACCAAACAACATGATGAATAAAAAATCTGCACAACTCCACGGGATGCATATAAGATTTTTAAAAGAAGCAAATTTTTCTATGTTGGTTTTCTTTTTTCAAATCAAAAAACATTATAAGCTGAAATTTTATCATTTCCTCTAAAGCATTAAGTGTTGCATATATAATTATCATTTCTTCTTAATATAAAAAGAAAATAAGTGATATAAAAAAACTTAAACTGGAAGACTTAAACTTAAGCGCGATATTTACAAACGTATTGTGGGACTTAAGTTCAGTTGTTTCGTTGTCTACAAAGAGGAAGAAATTGTGGGTTGTTCGAGTACAGTAGCAACGAAAAAGTAAATAGGAAGTAAATGAGAAAATTCAAAATAGAAGAAATAAAAATGGGCAGTTTTAAAAAGTGGATATAAAACAATTTATAATAAAAATATCCTAGTCAATTAAGGATATATCTAGAAGCTATATTATTATTTAAAATAAGTGAAGTAGTTGAACGAATAAATAAGTAAATAATTAATTAAGTGCTCGAAATGTTAAAGAGATATTTTCAACAATTGGACGTTTAATCCTCATTTTAAATATTCAGGAACATTTTTCTAAACATATTTTAAATATTAAAAAATTTTCTTAAACTATAAAAAAAAAATGTTTGCAGTTTATTTGCGAATATCCGTTTTGCGAGACACAAGTTCTCAGGCATCCATGTACTAGAGGACCTCTCAGATTTATCGGAGATTGGCCTAAGAGATCTGGATTAGGTATATTAATTCAACGGATTGGATCTACTGCCAATCACCAATACGGACTACTTAGATACAGTCCACTGTAACATTAAAAAACAGTTTTGTAAAGAGTTCAAGGTGAGGTCTTTTCATCTGAGATCATCGATATGTACATCTGCATTTAGACAATTTTACAGACAAACATATATAAAAACATATATTAACTGAAAATGTGAAATGGTCGAATTCAGACCACCTGGCGATCCTAGTACTTTCAAAGTCCAGACTATTATGAAAATCATTTGTTATTAAATTGGCCTGAAAATAATTATTTTGATATCGTATCACGATTTACTCTGCATCAATCGAGACTATGCTTTGCCCGCGTGTGAAGAGGCTCCACAAGGGACCAGGACTTGTCCAAAAGTAATCCAAATATATGGGGAAAACATGCTCCATTTTAAATAACAATGTCCTCAGAGAGGACCATGTGACCAAAAAAACATTACATCAGAGTAGTCTAAAACCTAGTCCCAGTAACTACTCCGCACATAATGTACACAGAGTTGGTCTTGAAATTACTTCACGTCTCTACTCCATGGGTTACCACGTAAGACTAGTTTGGGAACCATTTTATGCTACTCCCCGCGGTATTTTTCTTCTTTTTTCAATCATGTGTTGCGAGTATTGCCAAATATCTATTTTTTAGTCATCATGGTCCATGTTTCCATTACATCGGGCCATGTTGTAACTACTCTTTTTTAAAACGGATCATGTACTCCAATGATTTCTGCAGGGTAAAAATACAATTTTGGGTACTCATATATATATTTTAGAAAAAAATTTCACAAAAATAAAGAAATCACATCTCCAGATTGAAAATAAAAATGAATACTAGAATTTTTGTTAAATTTCTAGTTAATTGCAAACAATATTATGGCCCTTCCATCCCTGCTAAATTCTCTTAAACTTTTTATATAGACACATAAACTTGCAAAAGGTTGAGCGGATTATTCATCATCAGTTGTTATTCACACAAACAGACAGACACAGTCTAAATTATTGTTCATTTTTATATTTGCCATCAAAAAGTCTCAATGAACATTAAAAGTTAATATTGATTTTACATTGAAAATTGTTAGCCGAGATAGCCATAGATTTGTCTTCATCGAACTACGCTCCGTTGCCACAAACGTGTGTTTAACATGCTGACCTCTAATGCATGGATAACAATTTCAAGCATTTGTTAGGATCTCGAATGTAACTGTCCTTATCACAAGCCAGTTTAGCATGGTATGGCTTATCAGGCAGTGCTGCAAAGACAATATGTTTCAATAATAAAACAGGTTTTTGGAGGCACATATTCCTACTTACATAGACTTGATCCCAGCAGTTCGAATATTGCGTCAATTTTGTTAGAAATTTCTTCATAGCTGAAATTCTTTTTACCTGAAAGTGGAAAAAATAGTTTATAAATCGCTTATAAATAGTGAATGTTTATACGTGATGAGCATAATATAAGAATACATTTTGGTTACGCCGGATATCTGTTATTTGGCAACTGATTTATGATGTTGCTACACAATTTAGTTTGATATCCGTCATGCAAAGCTTTTAATTTTAGTACTTTTGGATATTTTGCAAGTGTTTACTCCAAAGATAAAAAAAAAATATTAATAAGAAATAAACTGAAAACAATAAAAAACACCGGGCGCTCGATATACGAAAAATGGGAAACAAAGCGCCCGTGTTTTTATTTTAACAATAACACTTACATTTTGGTTCATTATTGCTTTACGATTATTTTAAAATTTATTTTTAATTTCTAGTTCGATTTTCCTAAAAGTCATTTTATTAAGGTTTTTTGAATATAATTTGTAAATTATTTATTGCTTCAATAAGCCTCGAAAGCGTGTAAAAATATTTACACTTTATGAGATGATAAGAACAAGTACAATGTGACGTATGAGTAACATTAATAATAATGTTAAGTAGCCGCATGGAAGCCCAATACAAATGGAGAGTTGGCTGAAAACGAACCAAACCTGCAAGTGAAACAATTCAAGTCCCAGCACTTGACTCATTAAATTTAAGAAACTTAAATTATTCTCTTGACTACTCTGCCAATTCAATATAAAAAACCCGACTACTTTCTTTGGCCAAAATAAAGAACATTAAAATATATACGAAGTATGTATTCTTTATTACATTCCACATTGTTGAGCGAACTACAGTTAGACTCGTCTTCATCGAAGTTCATTTCGTTGCTGCATACGCAATGAGAACGTTCATTGTTATAGCAACGATATTGTGAGGATCTCGAAAGTAACAGTCTGTATCGCAAGCCTCTGTTTCTGTAATAAAGCACATCTTCTTTTGGGGGCACATATTTTTACTAACCTGAGACTACTAACGGTTCATTGCGAGATTTATTCTTACCTGAAAATGAAAAAAAATATTTATACAACATCATGAAAGTGGAAAATTTGTTCATAAATAGTTTATAAATGGTTTATAAAAATGCATATTCAGATCTGGTTACATCTGATATCTGATTTTTGGCAATTAATTGATTCTATTTCCATACTCTTCTCATCGATACTCGTCATGATAGTTTGCGATAAATTTTAATGATTTTACATTTACAAAAAACATTTTTTTTTTCAATTTTATAGAGATATATAACTTTTTTACGGCGTTATCTTTTTATACTTCACTCATATGTGCCAATTTCAATATATACAACTTTTCATTTCTCTTGCTAAAGAGAGAACATGTGAATATCAGTGGATATGTAACAAGAAGTGAGGAGAAAAAAGTTTATATCGTTTATTACATTTCACATTTTTTGGCCAATTACAGACTGACTTGTCCTCATCGAAGTACAATCCGCTGCCACATGCGAAATCAAAACGTTCCCCATTAAAGCACCGATAAAATTTCGAACAATCATAAGGATCCTGAAAGAAGCCGTCTGTATGGCAAACCACTGCAGAATAGGATGGATAATCAGGAAGTGCTGAAATGAAAATATATTTTTGATTACGAACCAACCTTTTTTGGATCACACATTCATACTAACATGAGGCTGATTTCAGCTTATAAGTTAAATCGTCAATCCTTTTAACAAGATGTTCAGGTAAAGAAATAAGTTCACCTGAAAATTAAGAAACAAAAAATATACAATAAATATATAAATAATATATGTAAATATATAAATATTTTTCTTTACACACAAAAATGTTGGTGGATCTAACCAATTTTGTTGGTTGAAATCGCATCAAGCAACAAAAATAGTAACACCAACCGACATTGTAAAATTAATATTAAAAAAAACAAAAATTTTGTGGTTGAGTTAGAAATAAAACTGTTAAATGTACTAACAATTATAGTTTGTTTACAATTTTAATTGTAAAGTAACAATTCTTTTTTTCTATTGAAACAAGCCGACAACAATTAACACAACTGTGCGTGAATTAATTGCGATCAGAAAAATTCCATAACATATCCATGATTAAATGAGGAGTCGAATTCAGGACGTTATGCTTCAGCCAACAGCACTCAGAGAAATAGTTAATATTATTTCAACTAATATGTTGGTAAAAATTACAATAAAATTAGTTAAAATAAAATAAAAGTTTGCAATAAAAACTACTTAAGTAATTAATTTCATCTAAATCATAAATTTTTAAAATGAAAGTTGTGAAACCACTTTCTGCGGTTAATTTCACAAATAAAAATTGTTACATTAAACAAACTGCAACGGGAACTTTCATTAGCGGTAAAATTTTTATAAAAATTTTTATTTTTATCAAGAAAATTAGTTGGTTTATAAGAATTCCAAAACCCAATTTATGCCAACAGTTCAGCTATTTTTGTTTAGCAGTAAGCTTAACTCTCGTCGTTATTATAATTATAAAAATCCTAATTGACATTGACAGTTAATATACAATTCGAATTGGTTAGATCAACCAACAACTTTTTAACTCTTTAGTCGTGTGCACATCATTAAACTTTCTGATACTTTTTATATATTTTCTTGTTTTCTTGTTGCTTCTAAGACGTGACATGGCGTTTTTTTTTTTGGAGTTGGAAAAGGCATTTGTGCGTTACCTATAAACAGGCGTTAAGCAATTAGTTCCATAGTTCATCTTCTGACTCTTCTGTTGTCTGTTAATACCTCGATTTAAAACACCACGCGCTCATGTATGAGTCACATTGTTGTCCAGAGATCTGATATGATCTACTGGTTCCGAGCGAATTTCTTCGCACCAGAGTAGGTGTCAAATTATCAGATGGCAAATGGTATTGAGTGCTTTGGCGAGACCGATGCATATCAGGCACAGTAGAGACGCCCATTCCACAGATTGCTCCACTGTGGGTGATGCCCTAGGCCAGATCTTTTACATTATTTTTATTCGGGATGTTGCAATGAAATGTTTTCGACCACGCTGACGCTCATCTTATTTTTATACTCCACGAGAATTCTCTATAAATGCACCTCCATTTCATTTGATGTATTAATTGGGAAGGCTTTTGTGGGACATCAGGCACAGCAGAAGATTTTAATTTCACAACGCAGCCTAAATTTTTGAAATCTACACATTTTTGCCTCACACACTTACCAACAACGCAACTCTCAATTTCAAACGATCGATATTTTATTTATTCAACACAATTTTTTTAATGTTATTTCAATAAAAATTATTAAAATTTACTTGAACCACCATTTACCTCTAACAACACCGAAAGCACACCATAACGTAATAAGTCCAATTAGAAAGACTTTCGAATTATTAAATTTTGCCATTTCTTTTATCAATTTGAAGTAGAACTAACTTAAACAAGTCGCCAACTTATAACAACCACTTCATGAAATCAACTGAATTTATATAGTATTTGGAAATGTTCCAAATTATATAAGATACCTACCACATTCATATTCATCTCACTAATTTTAGTTATTTGTTTATGGATATAAAATGACGTGAATAAGACTTTAGATAAAATGACTATTTTCGAAACATTTATTTTTACAATTGTAGAGATTGTTGCTGAACAAAAGTGTATTCGGTTTGCAAAGCGATTAAGCGGTAAGTCGATTAAGCATATAATTTTGAGTCAATTCAATTTCTCTTTTGTTTTATGACCAAAAATTACTTTGGCTTATAAAAAAGTTGGGCTGTAAAATATTCCAGTTAAGGGACGGATTAATTTTGAATCTGATTTTTGAATCCGATTACAGCGCGATAACCTCGTCACTATAAATAGGCTTTATATGAAATCGGATAAACGATTAGATATATGTGACATGAAATTCCCGAAGCCGTTTATCAGATATGCGAATTAGCGGGTGATTTTCAATGTCAATTTGGTAGCATTCGTGAAGCGTCAATTTGTCCGGGACAATTTGACAGCGTATGGCGATCACAAATCTGACACAGTGAGCGCAACAGTTGTGACAGTTGTTTTGACAGTTATCGAAGTCGAAAAGTTTTTCTATAATTTCTATAAATTTTAAAAATTGCCTCCAATCATCGGCAAAATATTAACAAAAATTTTGCGCAATTTTGTAATTTTCTAAATGAAAAAAAAAAAAAAATTGGAGTATTTTTTATATGGATTGCCGCAATAGAAAAAATTGTTTAAAAAAATTTATGTCATCAAGCGTGTTGTTTATTCGACATAAACAATTTTTTATTTTCGATCGAATACTCTTAATTAAATAGCTCCACTTTGTGGAAACGTCCGCAACAATTCTCAACTGTTTAATATATCATATGCTTTGTTTGCTTATATATTATGGTCTTTGGTTTAATAAACAACTAACAATTAAACTTCTTACGTAAAACATGTTATTAGTAAAAATAGTTGTGTTCATCTGACGTAGATGCAAACCCGCTTATCACTTATTTTATATGGGTTGGATTTGGCTTTCAATTAGACGCTGCACAGTCAGTGTTTATAAAATAGTAACGTTGTCGACTTTCAGTTTGCAGTTTTCGGTTTTCAATTTTAATCGGATAATCCTTCTTTTAATTAGCCAGAAGCATAGTTTAATCGGTTGATGTTTGATTAATCGGCTTACCGATTACATAAATAAATTATTATATTGAAATTTTAATTCTTGTTAAAACAGCAATTATTGAACCAAAGCTTCCCCTTGTTTCGTGCGGTCGAATTTTATTTTTAACTTCCCGCTAGGAAAATTGAAAATGCTCAAAAATCAGAAAGTTATTAGTTTTATACCGTTTTGCAAAAGTCCAGTTCTCATCAGATCGATACGTTTTGAAGTCTTAGAAAGCTGTTCTGACTAATTTTGAGAGCCTGTTATTCTGTCTGTATGTATGTGTGTCTGTATGTGTATGTAAGAATGTGACCCGCTTGTAAATTTTAATAAATTTGAAGCGGTAGATTCCAGATTCAACCGATTCAAAATCGTTTAAGACGTTCGTAAAATATCGTCAACGAAAAAAAAAAAATTTTATTTCTTTTTAAGAACACCGAAATTATATGATCACACAGTTAGCGATCTCGATTCAAGATCATGGGAATCGTTTAAGTTGTTAATAAAAATAATATTTTTTAGCTCGCAAAACTCAAAACCAGGGTAGAGATTAACCGTAGAATAAGCGGGAAGTTACGGGAACGGACGGCCTTTGGGGCCAATCAATCTACACATTTTTTTGCAATCACAATCACATGCCACGAAGCGATTTTCCAAAACCTTCGCTGGGAATCGAATCCACAACAATTAGACTGACAGACTGGCGTTGCTATTTATTAGTCATAGCGATACACTGTTTCCATATGCCTGCATTTCACACCGTATCATAAGTAGAGTTCTAACTACTTCCAAAGTACCACAAAGGCTTATCTATAAACTTTCAAAAGCTCATTATATTCGTTTTTATACTTTTGATATTGCAGCCAATTCAACGTGCTTTATTTGGAGTGTCACGACTTTGAGTTGGCATCACTGCATTATTGTAGCACCCATTTAACAGCTGATGGTTGCTGTTTGTTTATTTTGCTTTGAAATTTCATTTTGAATCGACTTGCACCACACCAACCCGTGCAAATTGTTGAAGTTTTTAATCAAAATAATTGTTCTCTTCGTCAAACGCATCCATTCAAATTTTTAAATTTTCCGATGAAGCCCGTTTCTGGTTGAATGGCTGCGTAAATCAGCAGAACTATCGAATTTGAAGTGCAGAGAATTTAAAAGTTTTTGTCGAAATTCCATCACGTCCATAGAAAATGACTGTTTGGTGCCGCTTAATGGGCTGGCCAGAGTCATTGGCCCATATATCTTCAAAAACGATGATGGTCAGAATGATATTGTCAACGGCTGACGACGGTAAAGGAACACGATTGGAAATTACGTGGCATTAATTTTTCTGGTATGTGGCTCCAATAGCACGGAGCCACATGCCACACAACGGCCGCTACAATTGATTTACTCAAAGAATATTTTGATGATATATAAAAGAGAATAAGAAATTTTCCATCCAGATCCTGTGATTTAACCCCATTCAACTATTTTCTTCGAGGTTATGTTAAGTCACTTGTCTACATCGTTAAAGTACAAACAACTGACTGCCTGTAAATCAACATTCGAAGAATTGTGGGCGAAATACGACCGCAAATGCTGCGAAAATTTATTTAAAATTGATGTTCCAGATTTCGCTTTCAATGCACCAGGCCTGGAGGTCACAGGGCAGAAATCATATTTGAAAATTAAAATTACACAAATTTCTTTTAAATATTTTAAATGTTTAAATGTTTAAAACTTGTGTCATTCCATAAAAAACAACCCTTAATTTTCTTCCTATTCCCTTTTAAAACTGCCTGAATGTTTACACAGAGAAGTCTATTTCAACAAGTTTTCGTTTCTTTTCGATTCCAAATTCTTAAATTTTTGACAGTTTATTTTATTTAGTTCTTATTAATATAATTTATTATTGGAAAATTTATATAATTTTATTTAATATGGCTTTTATTTAAAAGGAATTTCGATCCATAAAAATCCGTTTCCATTTCAGTAAAAAAGTTTTTTCCACAACGAAATAGGGAATGAAAAGAAATGACATGTTATAATAATTGCAAATGACACAACCAAACGAGCGTCCCGACTACAGGCAGTTCCATACTTAATGCTACTCTCCTATCCCCTCTGTCCCACAAGCTAAAATGGTGAACAGCAGGAGTTTCTTCGTGTGAACCTGGACTTGGGACGTCTTGTCCACATGAGTCATGTTTTGTTTTATTAATTGACCCAAATTTTTACGTCTTATCAAAACTATTTAATGCTTATAATTTATATAGGAGATTTATTTTATAAGTTGCTTATAAGCATCAAATTATTTTTATGAACAAAGTTTGTTATTTTGAAACTGTGCTGTTTGTAAAACAAGCTTAACATGTTTGCAAATTTCAGAATTGTTCGTTCGGATGAATTTGAATTGGTGAAAATTATAGGGGAGATTTGATGGCATTAATGAAATCATATTTGAACGGTTGCATAAGAATTATTTTGTGTTTTTATTTGTATGTATGTAATCCTCTATGAATTCGTAAACGCCTGAAATAAATTGTAGTATCAGCAATATAAAGGGAAAACGTTCCTTTTCGTTAGATACAAACTAACAGTTTTTCACCAAAACGGTGCTGATGATGATGATGCGAAATTGATACTCTCTAAAAGCAAAATAAAAAAATAAAAATAAAATTAAAAAAAGATGCTAAATATTTTATATGGAATCTGTTTAATTTTAATTTAAATCACGTCCTCTGCGCTGGGTAAAATAAGTTAAAAGCAACCTAAACGGAACAACAATAAAAATTGTCTATAATCGGAAGAGCCATAAGGAATAAAATGCAAAAAAGGAAAAAAGAAAAAAAAATGATCACAACGTTAATGCTGCTGAAGGCATAAAGAAAAGGTAAAAGCGAAAATAAACAGCGAAACAATAAAATGGAGAAAATTTCTTTGTCTTTCCAACACTCAACTGCACCCAGTAAAAGAAGTTTTATTGGACAGAGTTAATGGTGGCAGATATTTAATCTTTCAAATAGATTTCAACTTTCAGCTGCCATTTAAAATAACATTTTGCTAAATACCTGCTCTCATTTGCTTTCCACCCATCTATTGTTGCATGATTACGCTGGCTTTGCTAGAATTCCAAGACAGGAGTCAATGCCTTTTACATCCACATCATTGTCCTTCTCTCTGCTGCTTGGCCAATATTATGAAATGGCTTAAAATGCCAATCTGCTTGCTGCTCTTGGCTGATTTATATTATCATCACGTTTACGCTGAGATTCGTGTTAATCGTAACGTGTTGTAACGCTTAAGCCATTATGTAGTTTACGTTGCCATTTATTTCTGTCTTAATGTAGCAAATATTTAAAATTTCATTCAACATAAACACACACACACACACACACACACACAAAACAGTTTCTATAGAGTCTAGGCGAAAAGTAAAGTGAAATATGTCCCTCAGCAAAACGAATTCGAAATTTAAGACACGTTTTAGTTTAAAGCAGGTCATATCCATTTGGCAATTATGTTGTTTAATGATTTAGACAACAGTTGGTTTTCGCTTTCCTGTTTTAATTTGCAGACGGGTTTCGTTGTTAATCGAAAAAATTAATTAAGAATATACAGATCGTTGGTATAAAGTAAAAAGGTCAGAACTCAAATGGTTGTCAGTTTATAGGAGAAAGAATATATAAAACAGAAACTCTATTGATCACAATAGAAACCGTAGTTTTTAGTTCCATCCAAAATAATTATTTTTATGATTTTAAGATAAAAATTATTAGAATCTCCGAAAAACTCATGTTCATAAGATATACAAATCAGGGCCATCGTTATGATATGATCTCCTAATTTGTGGGAAAAGTTCGGCGGAATCAGAATAAACAAAAAATACTTCTGCCTTAAATAATATAATTTTTTTTCTTCAAAACTTGATTGAATGCTTCCCTGTCTTCTGGTAGCCGAAATATATATTGAATTTCCAACTAATACAAATGACGTTTTCCATATTATCTTTTTCACTTATAAATTTATGGTGTTGCATAAATTAAACTGTGCATTTTTCTATTGAACATCGCAAATATTGACAATTTTCTACAAGTACTTTTCAGAACTTATTTATGTTCGCAAATATATCAAACAAACATTCGGTTGAAAAAGCAATAATTATGACAGCCACCAATCATTCGTGTTATATGAAAATGACAGCTGCATCATCAGCATAACTGTTAACAAACCGATGAAAAATCGAAAAAATGATTTGCAGAGTTATAAGAGTTCCCATTTATTTGCCACCCACTGCCCTCTACCACTCATCATCGTGCGGCAATTCAATTCAAACTGGTTCTCGTTCTTGCAGATCTTAACGCCATTTATCAATCTATTCCTTCTATTTCATGTGCTTTGAAAGTTAACTATTCGTATTTTGGAAAAAAAAATGGCAACGGGCATTGTTATTACAACACAAAAGGAAAATAGACAAAATATTGGAGCATCATCCATCCATGCAGCCGTACTTGCATTCGTACATCTATGCATTCACATAATTTTAGCTTTAACCCATTAAGGCAAGGAAGCAAAAAGTGGTACCATATATTTTTTTTATTCTATTGACGTTTCTCATGAAGCGTTGCCTTTGAGAAACACTGATGTTAGCAAAATTTATGTGTACACAACAACAAAATCACTCGCTTTGCTTTCATTTATTATGTTTGTGTTTATTTTTATTAAAAATTTCAAATATTTTTAAAGGTAATATTTGTTTGGTAAAAAATCGTTTGCTTAACCCTGGATGGTTACTGTTCATCGAATCTACGAAGCTCATTTTCTGTTAATCATATAACTCTTTTATGTTTTCTCGAATTCGTATCAAGTTTTAAGAGAAAATAAAAGTTTTTGTGTTTTTGATTTTTTTAAATTAGTTTTTTTTAATAAGATACGTTTATTTTTAATTTCGTGCTGGTTCTTTTTTCCCGAAATGTTACTAAAAAAAAGTGATCAGGGCTTTTAGATAGTTCCTGATCTGCATTATCCCCAGTGAAATGTGCATAAAAACTAGCTAAAACTCCTCAATTGATCACTTTTAATTTTTAAGTAACATTTCGGCAAAAAAGAATCACCATGAAATTTAAATTCAACAGGCTTAAACAACAATTCCCAAGAATATGTATTAATTTGAAAATTAAAAATAGTTTTGTTTATTTTTTAACTTCAAAAATTGTTCCGCTAGAATTATTTTTAAAAATTATTCGGCGATTTAACGGAGAGTAACTTTAATGTACAAAAATGTAGAGCAATCATTCAGGGTTAAAAGAAAAACAAATATTTATATACCAAAAATATTTTTTTTTTGTTTCATATAAATATCATTAACTCCAATTTAATTTCAAAATTAAACCCTTAAAATTTTGCTTGTAATATTTGTATGCGTAAATATATTCTTTCAGATACCCATATTCGTATTCATGAACATCAAAAAATTGACATTCAGCACGTCACTATGGCGTAGTAAAAAGTGTATTAATAACGTAACCAAAACAGGGGATTAACATACAACTTAATAATAGCACGGTTTGCCTATTGAAAGCATTTCAAAAATAATCCTTATCTTTTAATAAGTAAAACAATTTAACAGTCTGACGCATGATACACAACCATATTTAGTAGAAATGCGTAAGCTTCTACATATAGAGATGTCATTGCACTTAAATCCCTTCAAAATTGTGTTTTTATAATTATAACACAATAAATCCATTCCTACGTATGTAAGCATGTATGGATGTGTGTATGTACATACAAGTGTTAATTTAAATATTTAAAGTTACTGTCAAATTTGGTTGTAAAATAAAAACGTTTCTTTTTAACATCAATTAAGTACTTCATACATTTACACACATACATATATATGCACCTCCACATGCTTGCATACATACATGCATACTTATCAACAAAATGTTTGCTGGTTACATGCACACATGCCTACAAACATCTTTATGTATGTTACAACACATCAGCTTTGTCCCAATCTCCCACACTGTTCTCTAAAAAAACAGAAAAACTCTCCAACTAACGGTGTTTGCAAATCAACATCATTTCGTTTCGTTGCCTTTCTTTTATCAAGTGCAAGTCTTCTTCAGTTGTGCAGTTTGTTTAAGCGACCAGTGCGTGCGCGTTGTATTTTGTTTTGCGGAGTAAGAAGTGTTTTGTTAAGTCAAAAAAAAAAAAAAACTATGCAAGTGTTTGTTACATTCGATAAGACCATGAAATGTTGGTTTGTTAAAAGCATTTAAAAAAGTGTTAATTAATTTATAAAACAATTTGATCAACTGCCGTATGACATACAACCAAATAGAATAGAAGTAAGCAGAACATCTCTGCAGCAGAATTTGTGTTCTTATACCTGTTTATATGTGCCATACATACATACATACATATACATCTGCGTATACAGTTTTAATACTTCTAAAGAATTTATGTGTAATTTAATTGAAAAGTTTTATTTCATATATTAAGTATATGTGCACATATAAACATACGTACATACTTACCTATAGCTGTATGTAAAAGTACAAGGTGACATGCATATGAATGTGCTCGCAAGCAAAGTGGTGCAAGCAGCGCTGTCGGCAGCTCTGTTTGTTTTCCATTCTCAGGCGTTGCAAGGTTAAAAGGAATGATTTTTCTACTACAACAATTTTGCCAACTTATTGCTTTAAACAACTTGTTCCACAATATATGTATGTAATGTTGTGTAGCGGGTGTAAAAATAAAAGATATTTGTGTATACACAAACAGACATACATGCGAGTACGCTGGCAGAAGCAGAATTGCACTGATTTTCATTCACATTCTTTAAGCTGCGAATAGTAGCGATAAGCACAGATGTTTGCACTTCAGTGTCTTTTAATTTATTTAGTTGGTTTTTAATAGCAGTATGTTTTGTTGTTGTGCTTGTTAATGGTATGTGAAGAGTTATTTCTCTTTTTTTTATATTAATTATTAAGAGAAAAATATTTTGTTGTGAATTGGAAATTTATTATGTGCCCATTGATTGCTTGTTTGTAGTCCGTTAGAAATATTTACTATATAAAGAAATATTTAAAGTTGAGTCTTTTATTCTTTTAAATTTATTTATAGTTTGTCATTGTTAATTTTTATTCGTAATGAATTGGTTGAGAAATGTTTAATGAGAAGGGGGAACACAGGAAGAGATCGTATAATTAAAATTACAATTAGAAATTTTTGGATATTGTGTGTGGCCACTTATTGATATTGTGTTATTGTCTAATTCATGGTGCAGGCAGGTATTAGTTTAATTGTATTTTGTGTCCAAATAATAGAACGATATGAGGGATTTTGTATAGTGAAAAGTAAGTTTGGCTGTTGTTTATACGGTATGTTTTTAAGGATAACAGAGTGCAAGAAAATATTAAATGAATTATTTAAGTTTTCAATACAAATACATTTATATTAAGTTTTGACATTAAAGTTATACATACTAGCGGTAAAAACAATATATCAGTGGTGTTGAAGATGTTGTTGTTAAACATATATTCAATATCCTGTGGAAACTAACTCGTTGTAGACTACAATATGTAGTGTTTTAAGTGCTTCTATGATATTGGAAAGTGTGTCCAGCCGACTGAAGTTTATGGCGATAAAAAGGTAAGTGATAAGAGATGGTCTCTATTATTATCACACATGTAATTGTACACATACGAGGTCTGTAGAAAAATATAAAAAAATGTCCATAAATTTTTATATGTATTAAGAGCGGCCTATTCGGAATCGCAATATTTTTTCCAAATGTCATGCGGACTATTCGTGGTCAACGGTGTTTCTAAATGTAAATACAATTTAAGTAATTAAAATTATATCATCTTATATATAAAAATTAATGACACTTTTCGTTGTTATCTTACAACACACGGAATTCGATAAAGTTTTTAAGGTTTGTTAGAATGGTCATGTAGATGGTTTATCTAAATCGGTTGACACATTCGTGAGTTATGACTTTTCATGCCAACATGTAATTTTGTCCATATAAAACAAAACAACAACAAATATATATGCGTCTATGAACGTTTGCTCAACTTTAAGTCGGTGACGTTCTGTGGATTTATCGAGTAGTGTTAAAGTTGCGGATCTTGTGCCAGCAGTGTTGCTGTTTTTCCGGTGAAAAACCAGGAAGTCTGGAATTTTGCGGACTTTCCAACGTTTTATGGAAACCCAAAAGGGGCTTGTGTCTCCACCAAGTGGTTGGTGTCTGAACCAAGTTGTTCATGTTTCTACTAAGTACCCTGGCAATGCGAATAAAAATTATGTGAGTTTTATTCAAATTTGGAATTATACTGTTGACTAGAGTTGGGCCCAACTTTATCAAACTCTCAGTTTTTCCAAAAACCTCTGGTCAAACCCATTTCAATTACATGGGTTTGACCAGAGGTTTTTCGAAAAACTGAGCGTTTGATCAAGTTGCACCCAACTCTACTGTTGACCACGAATGGCTCGTATTAAAAGATATAAGTTATTATACCTATTGATTTTTATTTGTGCTTCAGAAAACAACAGGCATATCTTGGTTTGACTTTTCGATCAGAAAATAAAAGATATTTCTTGATTTTTGGTCAAAGAATAGCAGTTATATCTTTTAAAAATTATTTCTTGATTATTATTAATGCTTAAGAAAATTAGATAATTTTAAAAAACATATAATTTTCAGACCGAAAAAGTTTAAATACATATTTTTATTAACTTAATATATGAAATAACATTTTTCTCTCGAAATGTGGCGATGAGTTCGATTTTAAATCGGTTAATATTAATATTATTATAATACAAAACTCGAATATTAAATATAATTTTCTTATATTATTGCTTGATTGAAAAATTAAAGGAAAGAAGTAACTTTCATTTTCTGAAGAATCCGTATAAATCCAGAAAGAATTTTTCTATTCTGAATCAAAAAATAGTTCTTATATATTAGGAAATAATTAAAAATGCCTAGATAATTATTATATTTTTCCAAGATTAAATAAGATTCATAAAGTAACTGGTAAATTAAGTGTAATAATTAACTCCAGAGGTATATAAATTAATGCATCTGAAGGTACACCAGGCAACAAGGATTACTTTAATATATTAGTGTCATTTTTTAATCTTATATTTAGAAAATAACCGTTATAAACGTTCCAGTTTTCTTTAATTAAATTTTAAATTTAAATTTCCAACACGAAATTCCAGTTAATGAGGTTGTACTTTTGCAAGTCTTTTTCTTACACACAATCTTTTGTTACGATTTAGCGGCAGCCAAGACTTTTCTTTCGTTGGCCGTTGCAAGAATGTTTGTGGGCTTATAAGAATGAAACTTTCAGCAAAACAACACTTTTACGTACAGCATTCATATATTCATTTATATATTTAAAACGCATTTTGTATAGAGAGATTTTGCAAAAGCGGATACGCAGTAACGTGTTTTTATTTCGAAGTTTATTACAAATTATTCAGGGTCGCAGTTTTTAAGAAAAATTATACCCCTGTTGTATGTATTTTAACTAGAATCAACCGGTTGGCCCACACTCGAATACGATTAGAAATTTTTTATACTATCATCTTCATATCATTATTTCTGTTGCAAGTACCAAACGAAATTAATTTTCTTACTGCTTTTCATGCAATTATAAAACAACTTTTTAAAAAGCTTTATGTTAAGAAATTAATATAATTGCTTATGTTGTACAAATTTACATTAAAAAACCTTTCAAACCATATATATCTTATTAATATCGGTGGACAGTAAGAGATTAAAAGTGTACCACCAAAAAATGCGCCGATAGAATGGTTACATTAAATTCTTCATGAAAGGGAAAATAAGTTTTTAGTTGTTTATTTTAGATGCATAACAATAATAAATTAATGATAGCACATTAATTTAGTTCTGATACAATTCTCGCATGGAAACTCGCCCTGAAATTTGAATGAAAATGAACTGTTATCAGATTCGGCCAACCCATTAGAAAGTGGTGACAAGTAGTACTGATAGTGGAAGTGTTGCCGCTGTTAAAAACAGTCCAATTTATTTTCTTGTCTCAACAACTTCTTAGTAAAAATCAGGCGAAACTATACGGACTAACAGCACCTGCGACACATAATTTCAAGATCATATTGACTTGTTCGAAACTAAAAAAATCTTACCTGGAAGGCAGCCACCATAATGACAAAATTTTTTAAAACCCCAGCAAATATACATCTCATATTGTTAAGCAGTAAAAAAGTATAACGTCTCTCAGAACTGCTCGGCTGAAACGCACATCTGGACAATGCTGATGGACCCTAAGTAAAGAGATCCAAATAATAGAAATCAGGTCATGCCGAAACAGGTTGATAAACGAAAGTTGGATATCCAATTTCACTTACAGACCTGCTTCACGATGGACCATAATTTTTGACGGCATTTCCCTACACAAACATAATAATTATCAACTGAAATTACATTTTCCTATTCTCACTGTAACTGAACAATCCGACCTCATATTTCTTCTATGCAAACATATCTTTTGAGCACACACAAAGCCGCAGGGTTAAGAAGCACAAAACAAACAGGCAAAAAAAAAATCAACTCTACACCTGTTTTGTCTTGCTTGATGAAAGTAAACAAAATGTTTTACACTTGTAAAGTTTTAGTTCAAAATGGTTGCAAGGAACTGTTTGTGTTACAGATATTGTTCTACACGACATACATAAATATTGTATGTTGCATGCACACGCATGCATACATACAAACATGCAATTCTTAATGCAGTTACATGCTCGAGCAACAATAATAAATACAGCAAATTTCGTTTTTAGCAAAAACAATGCTGAACCACTTCCCTGAGGCACAACAGCCAAGAAACCGAACTAAAACTAAAAGGAGAGTGTGAAAAACATTGAGGTGACAAAGCACACAAAATCTAAGAGAATTAAAATGCTGCCTGCCTTCTGCCTTGCCCGGCTCCTTGTTGCAAGATGTGTTGCATTGTGATCGTTTTTGATTTGTTAACCGCATGTTTTGCTAAAGCGTTTTCAGTTTGTACTGAAGCATTTCTGAATTAAACTCGGCTTCATTGTTGCTATTTACAATGGGTTTTAGGTCTTGTGGTACATGCGGCATTATATTTTGGGAGCACATTTCTGGCCCCCTGGTAAATGAACAACAACAAAAGCAACAATGGCAAATGCAGCGCAGTGGCTATAACATTTTTTAAGAAAAGCTTTTTAGCAAATTGCACTGAATTCTTATAAGAACATTTAATTTTGGCGTTTATTCTATTTTATTTTAGTTCATTTTTTTGTTTGAAAACGTCCGTCTTTGATTTCATTTTCCGTTTTGTTGTATTTCATGCTGTTGCAATTTTCATTAACCCAGTTAAATTTCATTTTTTGTGCCGGTTTGTCCAAAGCGAATTTTTTGAAAAGGGCCATGTAAATTGTTTTTTTAACTATGAATGTCAGGTGTAGAAAAAAGCTTTTCATAGTCTTCACAAAAAAATTTGAAAGTTTTCGTCAATAGTAACAGGCGTCAGCATAAAGTACTGGATCCTTATGAATAGGGAAGTCCTTCTGACCGTCTATCTGTAAGTAAAATCGATTTTCAGAAGCTCTCTGAACAGGTACAGACCTCATTCTTCGATTTAAAATTAGCAATATATATGCTCCAGAGCTGGAGAACTTAAACTAATATTTGGTATAAAAAGGTAGCCAGCTAGAGCTAATTTTTGTTTTTTATTTTAATAAAATCTATTCTAATTTGTATTGAAAATAAAAAAGAAAATACAATATATTCAAATCCAGGGCTGGAAAATTTATTGATTCTTATTTTTGGCACCAAAAGAGTGGCCCATATAGTCTTCCATTACTTGAACTTTGGTTTTATTCGAGTACAGAATTAGACGATATTATTGTTTTATAATTGCTCAATTAATCGGGATAATGATTTCATTATTTTATCTATTTAATGAGCGTGGAGGAATCTCTGTTGGTCTCCAGCAGGGGCAAAATACCCCTTTCGCATGTGTGTCATATGGACTAAATCTAAAGAGGGTCTCATATAATCAAAATTCAAGAATATAATCAGTTGAAAAAAACGAATAATTTTATTCGATCGAGTTAAGCGTTAATCGAAGTCAATTATTTTGAATATTCGATCAATTAATACTGGACAACTTTATTCGGTTTAATCAATTAAATATTACTCGATTGGATATTTAATAGTAACCTACCAATTTCTTTTTCTTAACAAATCAAATATATTTGAATTTGTTGGAAAGAGGACAAGCCAAAAATACAGCTTCAGAGCTGGAAAATTGTTATTATTATTTTTTAATACTAAAATTACTAAATTAAACTGTATATATTTTTAAATAAACTTACTATTAACATATTAGGAAGATATTTAAATTGTGTTTAGGATTAAAAAAAATTGATTTCAGGGCTGGATAATTGACTTTTTTTGTTACATAAAACTAAACAGCTAAAACTTGTTTTTTCTTTACAATTTACACATCTGAACTAAAAATTATGTTTTCTTTACAAATTATAAATCTGAGATGTATTTTAAAATATTTTTATTATTATTATTATATCTGATTTTTTAACCTTTTTTTCGTTTATTAATCAATAGATTTGTTTGAGTTTTTAGGTTATTCAATATTAATATATATATTTATTTTGATATTTCGGTAGCCTTCGGTTAGCTTCTTTAGGAAATTATTTTATATATATATATAGAATATAAAATAATTTCCTGAAGAAGCTAACCGAAGGCTAGCGAAACATCGAAATAAATATATATATTAATATTGAATAACCTAAAAACTTAAACAAATCTATTGATTAATATTTTTATTATTGTTAGACAACAGCAAGGCTAGAAAATGTTCCAGGGCTGGATATTAAAGCTTATTTTTTGTATTATAACAGTTACTAAATAGAGTAGTTAAGGAGTGTTAACTTCAGTTTAATAATGATGCAGTTGTCTTAAATTAATTTTTAGGAAAAATTGCGTGAATAAAATATAATAAAATAAATTATTATTTAAGAAGACTTCCAGCCGTAAAATTTAGATATCCAAAGTGTCCTCACATCTAACTTAAGCAGAAGTGATACCCAAAAAAGTATACGTAAGTCCTGATGATGAAAGTGTAACGACTTTTGAAAACAGAATTTTTATGTTCTGCAGTATAAATTGAAGTTTTAAATTAAAATCGATTTTCCATTGTTACTCTCAACACCGATCAATTCAAATTTCAGCCTGCACATTTAAATTGAATTTAAAATATAATACAAAATTTGGCCAAAAACATTTGTATTAAAAATAATTTGTATTATTTTTTATTTAATAATTTTTGTTTTATTTATTTCTTTTCAGAACAATAAATGAATTCTTTAAGGTAAGTGGGGGGAAACCTTTTCATTTTAAAACAAAAATTTAAAAAATATTTAAGCTTTAAATTTGATGGCTCTTCAAACTTTTTGTCGTAACATATTGACCGATTTTCTTCTCTGACACTTTTTATTATTTCTGAAAAGATTTAACGTTTACAAGTATGTGAAATTTGAAACTCAAGTTGTTAAATATTAAATGTTGTTGTTAGCGACCAGTTTAAAGCAACATATCAAGCGGCAAAAGCGCCACAATTCAGCGCAATTCTTTTGGTTTGTCCTTCTCTGTATAAATATTTTCCCCGTTCGCAAAGAAGCAATAAATTGTAAAAACGAGTAATTAACAAAATTGTTATTTTTACCACAACAACCGACACTTATTTATCTACCTACTGACTTAACATTTCCCTGTACATATTTACTTTGCATTTATTTATTTATTTTTATTTGTTTACATTTTTGCACAGTTTTTACTGTCGGCAGCAAGAGCTTCTTCTATTTGAAGTAGTCGTACAGACAATTAAAATATACTTTATTAATGAGTTCAAATATGCAGCGAGGGATACTCCACCTGAACAACTAACAAGTGGAAGAGATAATAAATTAAATTGTAATCAAAGGAAATAAATAAATTAAAGTTTTAAATTTTCACCAACTTTAAGAAATTGCTAAAAAAGAACACAAATTTGATTAAAACAAATTTATATAGATCCCCATGCCGGCAGCAATAATACATTCTTGTTATTACAAATAGGACAATAATACTTTTACATCACGTTGTATTTTCATTTGTTTGTCTGTTAGTGTTTCGCTTTAATGCAGTTTTTATTATCCGAGAATCCCTTATGAATCCGCCAATGTGCAGTTTGTAATTGTTATTGCGAAGATGTTTAAGCAAAATTTTCATACAAACACAAACTCATTCTGTACTCACTTGAAACGGGAAATGTGTTCATTTCCGGTGTCAGTGTCATCGTTTTATAGCCTGAACAATACTTGCAGCTGTATGTGTTTTTGTAAGCATGCAATTGCATGCCGCAATAAAGTTGATACAAATTTACTCTGGCAAAAAAAAAAAAACGCACCAACACTATTATAATCCACACACCCACACATGGGCTCTTTCCAATACCCGTTTATAGTTTTATTTCTACGCTTTTTAAACAACCATTTTTTTTTTGTAAACAGTCCCTCTTGAACAATAGGATTTGTTTTGTGTTTGTTTTTTCTGTTCTGTCGAAAAAGATATCAGATTCATATAAATAAACTCGATACATTTTGGAGCGCACGTTCCCTTACACACAAACTCAAAAGATTTATCAACGTTATTGTCAAAAGCAAAATTAAAAAAAAAATATTTATTTTATACTTATTTATGGGAATTTTTTGGTTTTATTTAATTTCGTACACCAAAAGAAAGCTTAACAAAAATATATGTCGTTGCATAAAAGCTGAAAGAGGTCTTAAATCCGTCATCACTTTCGGTCCTGTTACAGTTTTATTTAATTGTTAGCGAAAGCGCCATCTAAACGTCAATAATTCCTGAAAACTAGGAAGGAATCGGTTTTGGGGAGAATGTTAGATAGATCACAGTCTGTAGATATTCGATTTGAACTTTCTCAAATTGTAAGTAGAGATAGAGAAAGATAGAGAGAGATAGAGAGAGACACAAAGAGAGACAGAGAGAGAGAGACATGTCTGTTAATAGAATGCTTTTGGCTGAAGTAGTAAAACGCAAGACTGCTGTGCCTCAGATCCCGAGTTCAACCCCGCACTCAGTCATTTATTCGAGTCAAATTTTTCTTTTCAAGATTGCCTTAATCGTAGTCGACATGTCTCAATTAGGAAGCCATATCACGGTTGTGCATGCAATAAAAGACGTGAGCTCCTCAGACTACGTAGATCCTTCGGAGATCATCACTTGAGCGTTGGCCCTACAAAAGAGAAAAATATATTTTTCTTACCTTCTCTAATACAACGTTTTCTTTCAGTATAAATTGATAAATATTTTTTGGGAAAGTGACAACTAAAAAATAAAATACTCACATTAACAAAAAACAGGATTTTTAAGTTTCAATACGACAACAAAAGCGGCTGCGATGTTTATAAAAATTTACAATGTCCTTTTAATTTCCTGTTGTAAAAAATTTATTGTAGTTCTTTGTTTGTTTATATTTTTATTATTGTTGTTTTTCTTGTTGTTCGTAAATTAAGTTGACAATTTTTTATTTCCAAAACAACATTAAGGAGGTGAAAATTAAGCGAATTGCGAAATATTTTGGTGAAAAAATTGCAAGTCCTTTTTAGGTATGTGAATCTAAATTTCGAAATTCATAACCCTAGACATAAGCCAGCCATGCTAACAGAGCACTGTTGAGCATGAAAAATCTGGGGTCTACATTTTCTTTAACAAAAAGAGTCCGTTTTAATAAAAGAGTGATTATCAATAATATCCTGACAATTAATTAAAAATTACTTATAAGAAATTTTCAGATTTTCGCAGTTTTATTTATAAGAAAGTTTTTAACTCTTCAATTTTGTAAAATATATAATTGAGTTGAAGTATATTGATCAAAGACTTATAAAAAATTAATGAAATGATAATTATTATTATATAATTATTTATTTATATGGACGTTATTTGGATTGCAGTTGATATAAAATATAAAACTTTCGTTGGCTTATGCGGCCTCTGCCATTTTCCACATGAACACGGAAATGTCTGTTGCGTCCCCAACCCTTCAGAGAATTCTCAATAAGGAATTTTTCACCAAATTATTGGATATGACATACAACAATCAGATTAAATTAACATCAGGAATATGACTTAAAAATAACTGAGAATTTGAGGAAAAGCAAAACTTCTTGCAACGAAAATTTTTTTTAAAAATCATTAGAAAAGATCCACATTCCCACTACCTCCGGATGATGAGTTACTGATCTTATTGTGTATTTTGGAAGCACTCTTTTTACTGGGTTTTACCATCTGTGCTTTTCCTCTGTCTTTGTTAAATTTTGATCACTTTTGAAACTGATCCGATGACAAAATTTTTAAAGAAACCAATTTTTAGTATTTATTTGGAAGGATTTATTTGTGAAGAAATAATGCCAGCTATATTTTTCATTAATTCCATTAATTATTTACTGGTGGAGTTTAAGATCTAGGATTCTATTCCATACTCCCTCATGAATATGTTATCGAATTTCTCTGATGTGCATAAGGCTGTAATTGTGTTAGTTGTTGTTGGTTTGTTTCAGTGACAAAGACACAGCCGTTGAGGTTACTGATCGTTATCGATAACGATTGACGTTGTCGCATGTTAAAGAGCTCATTCATCGGTACTCAAGAAAGAACGAATTTGGCGCTACTCTAGCAAAATGAGAATGAAGGTGCTGAAACATATTCTCTCTCTCTCTCTCCCTTTTCTTTTATTTCTGTCATAGGTGGAGGATTTATACCCCAAATGCCGGTCCAAATTAAAAAAGAAAAAAATTAATATGGGGAAATTTTATTTATTAGCAAATCCGTTAAAAACTGGAACATTTTGTCAGCCGTAAAAATCTCAAAGACTAATTAATTTAGAGTCCTTGTCACAGCTTCCATTTATTCATGATAATTTCTCAGAGAAAACTGATCATAACAAGCAATAAGTGAGCGCAACGAGAGAGTTAGTTTGACAGTTGGCCCTTTTGTAAATTCAATTGACCTTAATGAAACTTTTTATTTTATATTGTAGATGGAACTTAACGAATTGAAACTTAATTAAGGAATTTCGGGTTAAGGATCTTTAGCTTAATTATCGGTTGATAAACGAACTGCTCCCTAATAAATAATCGTCGAGTAGCGAGTTTACGTGGTAGAGTTTATAACAATTATTTTTTTATTATTTATTGGGTTTTTCGGAGTCAATAATGCTGTTGTTTATTTACTTGCAAAACTGCAAACATTTTATGGGGATGAAAATAAGTGAATTCTATTTATTTATAATTTTTTTTTTTAAGTACTAAATATAATTATTGTTAAATATTATTGCTGTTCTGTTTTAGAAAACTCCTCTTTCAATATTTTTGCTACAAAAGTTTTGAAATGACTTTTGAGAGCACATTAACACTCGTTGTATCAGTCATTTGACAATCTATTGAAACAATCAACGTTTAGCGCAACATGCGCTCCCGCAGTCAATATACAAACACATTTACACGATTAATAACCAGTTCCGCTTGTATAATCCATTATTGTTTGTTTATATTTGCAGCGATATTTACATTTCAGCAGCTTTTATTTATATGCAACACGATATGTTGTCTTAAATTCCCTCAAGTGCTATAAATTCTAATAGAAAACTCTTCCCATTATTTTGCCAACATGCACAATCATGTTTTGTCGCCCAAAATGTTATACAGAACAGCGTTCGCTTGTACAATTCTTTTAGCTTCCTTCGCTTGCCAAGGAAATATGTTTTATTTATTTTTTTAATTGCCAACAGGAACGTTTAACAAACAAACAAGAAATGAGTTATTCCCTTTTAGTCGTTCCTATAAGTGCAGCACTAAAATATTAACTTGAACATTTTTATATTGAAAAATAAGAAAAGTAAAAACTATAAAATATGAAATACACTAAAATCGAACCTTTCAACTTGCGTTCGGTCATTGGAAAACTTGTTCACAAGCATTTGGCAAAAGGAAGCAGTTTAAGGGGACACGGACGGCCTGGACTTTTTAGTGAAATTGCTGCCCGGACCGTAACGAAAACAAAAACAAGAACAAAAACTAAAATGTCATTGCTCATAATTAAAAGCGGTGTATTTGCTAGTTTTCAATAACAACTATAAATCAACTGTTTGGATATAGTCATTCGTTGTACCGAGGGAATCGTTATAAATTGCAACTACTACCACTACATACAAATTTACTTTACAAATACACCTTAACTCGTGTCCTTACAGAACGGACGTCATGCAGGTTCATGTGGAATGTGTTTTTGTGTATAACAAAAATAGTTGAAATGAATAGTACGGCTGGAGTGTAGGTTGGGTTAGTTTTTCTCACATATTTTTCCAACTCGAACGTTAAAAGGCGGCGGGAAATTTCTTAACATAAACTATTTCTCAATATTATGTGTTTTTGTATGTGTGCGATTCCTTTAAATTTAAAAACAACAACACTTTTCAATTTATATAAACCTCCCCGTTGGCCTCTTGGAAACCTCTTCCTACTGGATTTGCTCCAAAACGTAGTGTTCTAAAGGTGTTTGTTTAATATAAACTGGCACTCAGGCAAGTAAAAACTTTTCCATAAAAATATTGCCAACGTTTCAGAGCATTTAAATATTCAGGGATTAATTTAAACTACTGTTTTGTTTCTAATCGATTTTTGTTTTTAATGAGGGAATTAAAAGTATGTTTTTGCCATCAGTTCTTTTAATACTCGACAGTTTTGTGAGCCTGCATCTGCGCAGCAACAATTTTTTTTTTATCAATTTATCTTTTCGTATATAAGAAAATCTAAAAGATCGAGACAAGATGGTGCTAATAAACTTTCTTTAAATTATTTGCGTTCAACTATATTTTTGGTATTTATATTATAAATAACTACATAAATAAAACTTTTAAATTATATGTAGAAAATAAATCAATATCGGTGGACGTTGATATATTTAAAAGTGTACCACAAAAATGTGTGGTGCATTTATATAGCATATGGTTTTTAATCAAATATCTACATTTAACTGTTTGATTCTTCCGACCGCACAGAAAGATATAGTCCAATTAAATAAAAGACGTTTGTTATAACATTAAAGCAAAACTCTTATGCGAAATTTAACCGGAAGTCTTCAATATTTTCCCTTAACATGGCAGCCCTATTCGTACAAATTTGTCTGCATTTATTTTTTATTTTTAGTTTTCCCACTCTTCCCATAAGTGCAACAAACTAACCCTGAAAAATTTAACAACTTCAGTGTGTTGGCACAAAATCTTGTGTACAAGAAAGAAAATTTAAATCCATAAAATTTGTGTTTATAATTTATATTGATCGTAAAAGTAAAGAACACAAAAACAAAGTAGAAAACCCACAGCATCCATGAAGTTCCTCAAGGATTTCTCTAGTTTATGTAACAGATTATGACTGCAAGTACAAGTTGAAATGAAAATGTAGCAAATCTCTAAAAGTTTTGCCTCATCAAATTTATGATAAATAATAAACCGCAATTTGAAGTACAAGTAAACAGATTTTGAATTTAGAGAAAATTGTTTTTCTCACAATAAAAAATAAATAAATGCAGGCGAACAGTCTTGTATTTGATACAGGACTTTAGTAACGTGCTAATGGAACAGCAGTTTTGTTGCAAAAACAGTTTGATACACACACACACACACGTGCAAACTTGCATATTTGAAATTGATTTTTATTGCTGTCTTTAAAGATAAGAGCAGCTAAATATTTACTTTTTTGATGTACAAACTTTACGCCCACCTACAAACGTTTACATGGGAAACTTAACCAACTATTTAAGTGCGAAGTGTCGACCATAAATTTGTTAAGTATTTTTTCCATTTTTTATTACACAAATAAATTGTGTAACTGTCAAATATTGTCATATTGACAGCTGAGCCATGAAATCGATACACAACAAAAAAAAAAAAAAAAGAAGCAAAAGGAAGGAAGAAATATTTTGTTGCGAAGAGTTAATTTATATGGATGGCTTTTGCTATTTTTGTTTGGTTTATAATTTTTGAAACAAAAAATATATTTTTTCTCTTAAAATATGTTCTCATTTTATTTGTATTGTTTTATACACCCGCTAACTAACTGCAATTGAAAGGTTTTATTTTTTCGCAATTTTATTTCTCATTGAAATCATCCATAAATCAAGCATTTTTTATGATTTATATAAATTGGCCGCAACACACACACACAAGTACGTTCATATTTTTATAGTTTATGTCGTCAATTAAACAACAAAATTATTATTGAGGAATTATGTTCAGTGATCAATTTGAAATGAATTGCAAATTAAGAGTTCAATAGTGTCAAATTGCAATTATAAATAATTTGTTAATTGTGGTAAAATTGCAGCGCCCATTGTTACAAATTTTATGAATTAATTGTAATAATATATTTTGTTAAAACTTAAAAGATTTTTGTTTAGCTACAGGAATATATATCGAACTATTTATTGAGCTGTTAAATTTAGTTTTTATGGGTTAATAGTTTGAAAATTAACGTTTTTCGTAACAAAACTGGTGCAAATAGAAACTGTTATCACTTTTAATTAAAAAGTGTAGCGGCTTTTGAAAACAGCCGTTCGGCTCTGCTCTGTAAATTAAGTTTTTAAGACTTGTCTTGACTTTCTGTAATGTTTTGGAATATTTATTATGGCTTTATGAGCTACAAATAACCCTGAAAAATTTAAAACGTTTGTCTTATGAAACATGGAAAAAAAATTCAGAAAATCGGGGATTGGAAAAATAATTTAACAAAAGTTGGATATAGTTCTTTTTCATAATAGAACTGGTGTAAATATTAACTGTTATCACTTTTAAAGAGTCTATCGAATAAATGGTAATAAATTAAAATACACATGAGAACTGATGATGAAAGTGCAGCGACTTTTCAAAACAGCTGTTCTGCTCTGCTGTGTAAATTATATATTTAAGTCTTGTGTTGACTTTGCCTTGTGTTTTGGAATATATGTTATGACTTTCTGAATTACAAATATCCCTGAAAAATTCAAAACGTTTGTCTTAAGAAACAGGGAACAAAAAATTCAGAAAATGGAGGATTGGAAAAATAATCAAACAAAAGTTGGATATAATTCTCGTATTCTTTTTCATAATAGAACTGGTGTAAATACAACCTGTTACCACATTCAATTAAACCGCCCAAAATTGGTAAGAAACCAAAACACACATGAGAATTAGATGAATCTGTAGCGGCTTTCGAAAACAACAGTTCTGCTCTGCTGTGTAAGCTAACTTTTCCTTCTACTGTGGAAAATTTATCACTTCTATCGCAATTAAAATCACTTTGCGAAAAAAGGAATCAAATATTTAAGTTTTTATTAGATTGTCCTAGGAAATATGGAAGAAAATAGGATATGAGGGAAAATAATCAAACAGCAATACAGACACTTAACAATGATTGGATACAGTTCCCGTATTTTTTTCTCGTATCCTTTTTCATAATAAAATTGTTACACTTTCAAATAACCCATTCAACAAGTCATAATAAACAAAAACACACAAGTATGAAAGTGCAGCGACTTTCAAAATCAACTGTTCTGCTCTGCTGTGTAAATTGTATATTTAAAATTTTTGCTGACTTTCCCTTATGCTGTGGAATATTTATGAAGTCTTGTTGAGCTTAAAATAATCTTCGAACAATTCAATTTAATAATTATTCAATAAATAGTTCGATACAAATTGACTACAATCAAAATAAATAATTTTGCGCACAAAATGTTTATATAACTAAATTAAAATTAACATCTTCAAAGGACCTTTTAAACAAATTCTATTGGAAAAAGAAGCGACATCCTTGTAAAATTCCAGTGAAGTGATGGAAAGAAAAGCTTAATAAATATCAAAGTTTAAACATGAGCTAAAAAGAAAATGACGCGATATTGTTCGCTGGCAAAAAGTTAAGTCTTGCCAAATAGTGTTGATATTCATAAACAAATCGAAATATATTTGACATAATTCCTGCCCATTTCTATACCCACTGCAGGCTATTCACTAAGCCAAGAATATCCGTTTCTGGATTTCATTGCATTATAGCCAATACAAAAGTCGTCTTAAGAAGTGTTTTTGAAAGTCGGTACACTGAGAAATTGCACGTTTATTTGTATGTTAAACAGGTCTCACGAAATTAAAATAAGAACTTCATGAAAAAAGAGTACAAAATATGTTGTTGCAGTTTTAGTTTGTCAATTTTATGAAAAAAAGCAAGTCCACGCTCATCTGCAGTTATAATAAGTATAGAAAAGAGTTTTTCAATTTTTTAACAAACTTATAAAAACTATTTATTGAAACTTTCTTTCAACCTCCCGCTAAGAAAGTTTTAAATCAAACAAAAAATCAAGAAGGACTTGGTTTTACTCGGTTTTGAAAAATAGAAGTCTCATCAGATCTTAACGTTTTGGGGTGTGTGTGTGTGTGAGTAGGGGAGCCGCTTATAACTTTTAAACGAATCAAATTAAACTGGGTAGTGTTCTAAAAAGATTTCCCAAACTTAGATTTGCTGTGAATTGGAACCGATTCGAAACGGTGGATTTCAAAACATTTAAAAACACGTAGAAAAAAGAATAACTTTTGAAATGGTTTCATCAACTGCTTCTTGAAACTTAATAAGATTTTGAAATTTAAAAATCAATTCCATCATCGAGCCGGGCCAAAATCGTTTAATTCGATCGTGAGATTGTGAATTAAAAACATCTAACAAATTGATATATTTGTAAAACTACAAAATTGAAAAAACTACAAATTCTGAATTCTTTAATAGCCACCGAAAACTATATCAATCACCGCTTATCTCGTGGGAAGCGGTTGAATTGAAAATTAAAATCATAGTGTTTTAGCTCGAAGAGCACAAAAATTAGGTTTGTGATTAGAATTAGCGCGGAGTTATAGGGATGGCCTTTAGGGACAACCATTTTCCGTATCTTGTTTTTTCTTAAATCTTACATAAATTACTTTCAGTGTATGAACAAAATATTTTGTTACTTTTAAGCCACTTTTGTAGCAGAACAAAAAAAAACATAATCGTGTTGCGTGTTCCAAAATTGTTTGTAGACTTGTCAACAGTACAACAAATTAACCAGCAACATGCAACACAATTCACAGGAAATATAAAAAATTACAAAAATCACCACAACAAAATACTGTGATATTAAATTTTATTATACGACTATTTAACTAAAGCAGTGAGATCGAAAGAAATCTGCCTTTCCTAAATGTGCTAAAGAAATTTTTTTGTGCGATTTCGAGGAGGAAAATAAAAATTAAGTTCGTCCTTCTATGGAGTGATTTAAAAATCAAGTTATTTATTGACAAAATCAAATTTAATTGAATTACTTTTTTTCGTAACGAAAAAGAAAACATTTAAATATATTATATAATGTTATGCTCTGAAGGATATTATAATTATTAAAAAGAAACAAGAGCAAACCAACTTTATTTTAATTATCCAACTTTAACAACAGAGAATACGGACATTTTCGGAAGCCGATACACCTCCATCATCAGTACTCATGTGTTTATCTGTTTCACACCACTTGTATAATTGACTTTAAATCAAATTCAAAATTAGCTCCCAATCCAGACGTAAATATAGTTAACCCAGATAACAGTAATAAAAAATTACCCATAGATGAAAAACTTAATAAAATATTAAATCGAATAAATAAAGATTAACTTCTACCAGTTTTATCAGGATATGAAAGTAGTATACGAGAATTGTATCAATACTGAAATTACGTTAACACTAAATAAATCCCTGGCTGAATAATTTTCCTATGAGTGGTACTTTCTAAATTCCAAGAGGCAAATATTTCTTACGTTCGCTGCCATTTCTTCTATTTGGATAAGCAGGGCATGGAACTCATGACCTTCAGCTTCGTAGTCGAACCAACCGCTTCCAAATCAAGTACAAAACAATATATATGCCATTTCAGTAGGTTACTTGCCCTGCCTACTTCTTTTCAATCTGACTCCCAAAACAGTTTTTCCTCATTAAACATTGTTTTTTTTTTTTTTTATACTCTCAAGTTATAAAAGCCCCCAAGATTAATTTCAACACAATTTCATCTTCTTAAATGTTAAAGCGAATAGCAGAAGGAGAACAAATAAATGGTGAAAGAAAATGCCATAATCGTATAATCGGTAAACATTTATTTCTGAAAAATAAAGAAACAGACAAAAAAATACGATAAAGTTTGTACAGAATGAACATAAAAACACCTTCTTAAGATTGAAAATTTGTTGTTGGTCTTGTAAAATTATTAATAAACAGAAGAAAAAACTACTTTTTTTATATCCCTGATGCTTTTAAATTCAGCCCAACAAAAGGTCGTACAAAAAACCAACGTTGGATGTTATTAAATACAACGACAACAAAAAAGATATTAAGTAAAATAATATTTTATATATGAAATGTAAAGAAGTCGTCTATATAAAGGGTGTTTTTTTTTGTAGACGAGCAGAATTTTGAATTTCTACCATTGATGTAAAATTTAGTTTATTGGAAAGATAATCTTCGGGCAAAAAAAAAAATCAATTATGGCATATGACCGCCATGAATGGGTCACACGTAGTCTAAAATTCGATGACTCTTTTGCAATAAATGTGAGCTTATATTGACAATAACGCGGCGAATACTGTCCTCCAAGTGGTCTAGCATTTTGGGTTTATCGGATTATCCCCACAGAAAATGTCCTAGCGGCATTAGATCGTACGATCTTGGAGACCTATTGAAGGGCTCCAAACGTGAAACAGTGATTAATTCTCAGTAAATGTTTTTGGGAGTTGTCGTTTTAATACTCTTTAATTTTTATTTTCGTGCTAGTTATTTTCTCTCCAAATTTTTATTAAAATTCAAAGTGGATAATGCAGATCATCAGGGAACTTTTACACAACATTTCCTAGAATAACTAAAGATCTTTATATCAAACTTTCACTTTAATAAGTGAGAAGTCTAAAACGAATTTCAAAGTCATAACAAGAACTCACTGATCATCTGGCCTTTTTAATTTTCTTATGTTTTTATTTCATTTGATTATTTCTATTTTCTCTGTTTCGCACTTAATGTTAGTATTTTCATTCCATTAGTAGAGTTGATTGGCTTTCACACTGAAATGGTTTTAACACATTCTGGTTTCAACGCTAAAACCAATTATTAAAACGTGGTTTTATCATACAAAATGATTTAATCAAAACCAACTTTAAATAATATTTGAATTGTTTAAAGCAGATATATTGAAATGCAGCCTTGTGTTTGCCTGCTTTTGGCAGTGCTAAGTTGAGTGCTGCCAAATTGTATATAGAAAACAGCTCATAATTAAAAAAAAATGCACAAAAAGTCCACTCGAATTGCATTTTCTTTCAGAATCTGAATGATTTTAACAGAAATAATGTATTTTTGAAGAATTTTGTTGCTCTGTGTAAGTATTTTCATACTTTTAATATATTAAAATATTTCATATTTTAGCCTTAAATATAATCTATTTAATTTTATTATACAAATAAAACCAGCTGCAGCACAGTTTGTGCATTCAGTATTATAAAATATAGAGGAAGTTGTCTATTAAAGATTTTATTTATTATGATTAGATTTATTGGACAAACTGTATGTTAAAACTACAATTTATTCAATCTGCTGTATGAACACAAAATCACTTGTTTATAATTTCAAGGCTAAAACCAGCTTTTAACGTTCAGTGTCAAGACACTATGATTTGTAACAGGGATATAAGAATATCACTTCATTCCCATTTTAAATCACAAACTATCTGGCAACGCTGTGTACGCACAATCCAACGTTTATAATAACAGAAAAACAAATGAAAAATGTTCTTAAATGTTTATCTGTGATACTTTCAAAGCTGTTTACAACGACAACGAACTAATACAAATGCTGAATGTTGTTTCAATAGGTCTGTCTGTGTATTGAAAGTGTTGTGTGTGTTGTGTGTGTGTGTGTCTGTGTTTATAAGAAATATTTTCACACATTGAAATATTATATATTTTCTTTTTTCGTAAACAATAGAGGTTATAGAAAAATATTTAAAGAACGTGATGAGAATTTATCGATGACACCACATCTCAGTCTCTGCAAAAAGTTGCGGAGCATCTGAAAAAGTTGAAGACACAAACACAAACACAAACATTTATGAATGTGAATGGGAGAGTGTGAGTGTTTGTTTGGAAAGACTTTGTTGTTGCACATAATAGTTTTAGGTTTGGCGTTGTGCAGACTCGTACATTTAAGACACTCGTATTTATAATAAAAAATATATTAACTTTTAAATTGTCTAACAATAACCATTAAAGATTATGATGATTTACTAAATGCATAGATTTTTTATAGATATTTTTAAATATATATTTTTTCCTACAGACATATAGATTGAGTGTAGACCAAAAAAAAAAAAAGGTGAGGAGCATACGATATGACAGAGAATGTTCTAAATATCTTATCGTACATAAACACGTTATTTCATTTAGTAACAATAAAAAAAGTAGGATATATAAAGTAATTGGAAATAATTTTAGCAGACTTGAACCCTTTGGTTTGTGGTCACTCCAAAAGTTTTATAAAAGTTGGAAATTGTTGCGCAGTGTAATTATTAGAGATGCCAAAGTAATAAGGTAAATAAGAACCATTCTGTACTTTGTGACCCTTGAATTTATTACTCGAGTCCACAAGTTGCCACTGTTAATCCTGCGAAAAATACTCCAAAATAAAAATTTGCATCAACAGTAATTTTTTTCTTCGAATGTTTTTTATTATTATTATTTTTTTTTAAATAATTTCAGCATTGAAATTAAACAAAAGCTTTAAACTTTTCTAGCAGACATTAGCTGAAATTCATAAATAATTAATTTAATTTTCATATCCTTCATTTCAAAGTCGCCTGGTTGTACACACAACCCCACTTCACATGGTGTGCCTGCAAGTGTGGCATTTATGCGATGTGGCAGAGCAACTTTACTGCTGCATCACTTGTTGCTGCTGAAGCTACTTTAGCTTTCGAATAAGCCCATAAACAAATTTTCACACAATATAAAAAAAAAAAACGGAAAATTATGTGTTTTTGCAAACAGATGAAAAATAAAAAAGTTTGCAAGTGTTGGCATATGCTGTTGTAACTTTAATAGCAACAAATTCGTATTAATTAACATCCCAATAAACCAAATATTCTTGAGTCGCATATACGACTCTCTCTCTCTCTCTCTCTCTCCCTGTGTTTATCTTCTATCTAACAAATCAATCAAAATCATTCGCCAATATTATGACGAATGAGTTTGTCACAATTTTCCACTATTTCTTAAAACATTTGCTTTGTCAGCAGACAAGTTTCGATTATGTTTCAAATTCATTGTTCTCTTCCTCACCAGAGCTCAAGTGAGCCTGCGATGTCACTTGAAATCGTTCTGTCACAGCGTTTGTGATATATTTCAAGAGAGTCTGGGTGGGCAAATTTGAGGTTAGGAAGTAAATTGGCTTAAAGAAACACTTTTTTATTGACAATTCCAGTATTATTGATATCAAAGTAAAGTAAAAATATGGGAATTAATAAAAATCTGTGATGTCGGCCAAATATCCAGCTCTAACAAGTCGTCACACGTTCGTTCTTTAAATAAAATCCTGAATCATATTCTGTAACAAACCCCGAATTTCATCTTTCAGAACGTAATATATTTGTGGTAAGTTCACGACTGGCCTTCAAAATAATTCCAGAAAAAATAATTTAGCGGTGGTAAGTAACTAGAACCAGGAAGCCAACCAGGAAGTGATCTTATCACTTAAGATAAGATTATATTCTGCGGTTCACCAAGCAGCCAATTCATATGGAAGTAAATGGTCACCATTAAAATTCTTTGTTCAGCAGTGAAACGTTCCATAATTAAGAATTAAAATTTCCCAAATTTTTACTAGATAAATATCAAAAGATGACGGATCAAGTCTTCTTATTTCAACACTTGACAGCTGATATACTTCCTAACCTCAAATTTGTCCTCCCTGTATCGTGTCAAGAGAATGATATCGAGTGGCGCAGTCGGCCGCGCTCTGTATTGGTGTCAGTTTACGTATAAAGTGACAACTTTACCACTCTTTTCCAAGAGTATGGGTAGATCACATGCCCTAAGAGACGGTCCTAATTTTATAATATTGTAATTGTGTGGTGAAATTTATATAGTTCATCACTGATAATTATAATCACTTCCAGCATGGTTTTTCTCTGCGTGAACTTTCTCTGAGTGTATGTAAGCATTGCTTTGTTGTATAATATATCTGAATATATACGATTTGTTGGATTGTATGCGTGTTTGCATATTCCAGTGTTAAGTTTTTAAATAATGACTAAAACACACGATGTCATAAAAAATATATTAACTATTTCAGGAACAACAATAACAAAGTCCATATAAATAAGTTGTAACTGCCAGCACATAATTAAATAACCGCAACATTGTTTTAAATTTGTAGTTGTTGTAGTTGTTGTTGCTGGTGTTGTTTGAAATATTTTTTGCAAATAGAATCCATGTAAGTGTTTTGCTCATAAATAATATTGTGCAATTCATATCATTAAAATGAGGGTTTAGTAGGTGTGTATGTGTGTGTCGCGTGTACAAGTGAGCTTGTGCTCGTGTATGTTTGTGTGTGAGTATAAATATTCCGACAAACTGGTGCAAATGAATGTGAGAATATTCCCCATCAGCGATGTTGTCGTCATAATGAGAAAATGTTTGTTATAAATAATGACACAATCGTCATGATTGTTATCATTAAATCTAAGACGGTTTAACAAACGCTCGGACATGGTGTTGCAATAAAATATAAAAATAAAGAAATATTGACAATCATTTGTGTCCCACGTCGCACTGCTTGAGCCCACTGTACGTGTGTCAGTTGTTTGTAATGGCAGATATAATCTGAGAGTTATCGGCAACACCAAAAAGCATAATTTTGTTAATCTTTAGATATCTTGATGCTGTCATATATTGTTAGCAATATGGACCCCTTAATGCCATAATATCATAATGTCAAATTCCAATATTTCCATTATATAGAAGTTTTTTGTTAAATAAGCTTAAGTCCTATTTGAACAAATTAATAATAAAACTTATTTGCCGCTGGCAGATTTGAGATTACAGCCTGATATTTAAGCCGCATTCACCGACTCAAAACAGTACATTAAGTTTTTTTCTTTATATATGTATCTATATGTATCTATATGTATCTATACAAAAACTAAACGTTTGAATCGATTTGAATGAATTTTTGTTTATGCATTTGAGTGTGGTCCTGTACAGTTTACGTTCCCAAATAAGCCCGGCGTCTCTGATTTTTAGTTTGTTTTGATAACTACGATTAAATGTAGTTGATGTTTATTTTCATGATATTAATCGCGTGTCATATCATGCAGGATAGAATCTGTACTGTCCGCCAGTTGAAAAAACTATAATTATACTTATAAATAAATAAATAGATCTTAAGCTTATACATTTTCAAAATTATTACAACAAACTTATTATTTATCAGACATATCGATTAATAAGTGCTGATTTTATGCATAAATAAATACCATAAAATCTCCTCAAATTCAATACCCAAAATTATTTCTAAAATGCTGTCTCCCAGTAAACTTCGAGCAAAAAACTCTAAACTTGAAAAGCAATCTGGGTCTACAATCCACGCTGCCCAGCTTCGTGTATAATTAACTTTAGAAAAGCACTTATTCAGAAGATAAAAATATGAAATGAAATTTTAATATAATGAAATGTTGGCTTCTGCCTTAAAAGTTTTCTGAATTTTAATCCTTGATTCTCCCTTCTTATCTTTGCCTTTTTTATCTTCCCTGTAATAGAATTTAGAAGTAAAAAAAAAAAATCGAGAAGTTATTGGTTTTAGTTCTTCACATTTTGGAGATTCCACAAACTATTCAACTCTTAAGATTTTTATCAAAATCTTGTAACCCGTTCGTGAGATATCGTGAACAATATAATTTTATAACAGTGATTTTTCTTAACTTCCGAAATTATATATCTGATCAGATAGAGTTCTCGATTCTTTTATAGTTACTGAAAAGTACATCCTCAATCACTGCTGATCACATGAGAATCGGTTGATTTGAACATAAAAATGAAAGAAAAGTTTAGCTCGAAAAGCTCAAAAGCATAGAATAAAACAAAAAAACTGATTCAACAGATTAGAGGGATGGACTTTAGGGTTAATCGTTTTTCATATATCTTGTCAATGGATCAATGGATTAACTCTAAATAGGTGATGCATTGTGCCAGAATTAAAATGCAAGATGGAGTTTGTTGGAGCCACTTTTTCGCTTTTACTGGACCGCTGAAGTTTCGCTACGAGGGAGTGTGTTAACAGTACCACTATGGCTGGATTTTTGTTATTCTTTTGGCTTACAATTTCTGTTGTATTAAGACTTCTCCAAATTAATTATAGTAACAGCAAAATGAATTCTAGTTTTAAATGGAATTAAAAAACGAGAGCACTTTAGGTGGAACCTGTTATATGAAATGTTTCACAATACTTTTTGTTTACCTCGAGCTTACAATTTTAATCTTCATTCTATGAAATAAATATCATTAAAAACATATTCTCAGAGGAAGGAAAGATGTCAGCGATTACAACGCGCATGGCCTTGTAAGTTTGATACGATTTCATTATGTAACCAATAATATATTCACGTATTATCACTGATAATTTAATTATATAATCATCCACCGTGTGGTAGGAGCTGAAGCTTTTAGCAACAGTTTTATTCAAGCTATTTCAAGTGCTTCACTTAATATCCAGACATGAATAAAAATAAATAAATTATTGTTGGACTTTCCATAAATTCTTTTTTTTCACTTGCAATTCTTTGCTATTTAATAATATAATTCATTGATTAAATACACAACAAATTATTAATATAAAAACCAAAAAAAAAAAAAAAGGAATGGATTTATTTATTAAAACCACTTGAAATTATTTCATTCAAATTGCAGTTGTTATGTAAAGTGCAATTTGTTTTATAGCCATTCAACTCATTCATTCAACCACAAAATTTATCAAAAAAAAAAAAAAAGTATTAAAAAAAGGAAATTATAAAAAATTAAACCCATAAACAGTTTTATATTATAATTATGCGTTGGCTTGTCTTTTAAAACGGCATTAAGTGTCATTATGAAATAAATTTGCGTTTAATTTAAGTCTAACAAATTAAACAGATTCTGGGAGAGACAGGCGGTTTATAAAGATAGACAAGTCGACAGACTGACAAATAGACAAACAGACGAGTAGGCAGACAACCGAAAAGGCAGACGAATATGAAACCATAAAATTATGGGGAAAGCTAATTGACAAAATCTGAATTTGTTTGCTGTTTTATTTCATATTTTATTCTCTCCTCTTTCGAAATGCTTAACAAAATATATTCATTCACTGATTGCTGCATTAATTAAGTTCCTTAATTCAATTAATTATGTTCACACTACGAAATATATATTTATTAACGTTATTTTTTATTTTTTTTGCTGCCTACAAGTGTTGACTGAATGAAATGTTGTATGGCTGGTTGAGCATAACCCAAACAACATGAGGCAAACGACTTAGAAAAGTTTCATTAACTCTAAAAATATGCTGACAACACATTAGGGAATGTTGCGCCATCACAAGCAAACGCAATGGCGTGTACTAGTGGCAGCATTTGCTGTATTCGTATTTTACTACGCGCATATTTTGATTTATCGAAATTGTTTATTTTAGTTATTGTTGTTTTTCCTTATTGAAATGAAGAGGAAGTGAAGACATCAAATTCTCGTTTTTTTCATAAAAAGGATATCTTATCCTCGTGCTAGAAATATTTAAAAGTTTCGAAAAACGGGTAGTTATTGGCCTTACCGCGTTTTGTAGAAGAAAAGAGCAAATTTCCACGTTTTAAAGACCCAGCAAGTTTCCCTGACCAGTTCGGAGAACCCGTTACTACGTCTGTATGAATATCAGTATGTGTTCATGTGTGTGTAAGCATCTGACCGACCCGCTTATAACTTTTGTGCGGTTGAAAAAAAAATATTTTTATATTAAAACAATTATTGGTTGTTGAGTGGGAAAAACCCCAACCAGTTGTAGAATAAAACGTTAGAAAATAAAAAGAAAAGGTGATTAGGGAGTTCTTGTTATGACTTTGATATTCGTTTTAGACTTCTCACTTATTAAAGTGGAAGTTTGAAATAAATATCTTAAGTTATTCTAAAAAATTTTGAGTAAAGGTTCCCTGATGTCCTGCGAAATGCGCATAGAAACGAGCTCAAATCCCTCAGTTGACCACTTTGAATTTTTTAATAAGATTTTGGGGAAAAAGAATCAGTCATTTAACTCGAGTAGTATAAAAAAGTTAGAAAATTGGCGGGAAGTTACAGTTCAATATCAGTTCAAAATGTTCACTGGGATGAACTGTGCACTTTAATATCGATGTGTTAAGGTAACCAGTTTATGATAAGAGCAAATATTTATTTATATCATTTACAGATTGAATAATATTTGATATAATTTTTTTATCTTTTTTATAACAGTTTAATAAAAAGCGGAATTTTGTGGAAGAATTTATACAAAATATTAAGTTACATTAAAAGTTTATTAAATATAATTTACAAATAAACTGATTATGCATTTTCACACGTGTAGTAAATATTTTATGAGTAATTTTCCATAACAGAGCATAAAATTACAAAAATGAAATATCTGAAGGGTTAAATTTAATGAAGCTTAAATATAAAAAATATTTTTTTGTTAAAAAATAAGCAACAGAAACATGAAAAGAGTGACCCGATTAAAAAAATATCTTATTATTTTTTATTATGACAAAAGAGAATATGAGAATTATAAGGTAAATAAAATATCGGCCAAATGCTTGCCACCTTTTCGGGCTATGTGGTACCAATAGGATGGTGCCACTTGGCCAATGAAATAATGGAGATTAAGCTTTACAAATTTAATGGTCGTGACGATATTTTGATCATTTGATTTGATCAGACTTTTTTTTTATTTTTTCGTTAATTAATGAAGGAAACAGTGTGTTTCAATAAGCCAAGAACAAGTGGGGAGCTAAAAGATAAGATAATTCGCAACTTTAACGACCTCAATTATGTGGCAAATATATGGACCGTCGGATAGGGGTGTGCCACTGAAGCCGTGCCGAGCATTTGGCCAGTACACTGTTTCCCACATACTTTTTTGTCGGAATTCCTTCTATGAAACGTTTGCTTGAAACTCTTTTATTTTATTTGCAATTAACTTTGTGTTGTAGGCTGGGACAATCTCCCATATATTGCTTTTATGTGCACCATGGCGTACACGCAATATTTTGAATTTAATTTGCTGCGAAATATAACTCATACGCAGCCAGCACAAACTAATTGATGAAAGACGGAGATTTAAAACTTGAATTGTAGGGCATTTGAACAGGTTCTATAATAGAAATAAACGTGAATATGAATGAGTTCCCATTAAAAACATTCTTTGGCTCTTTTATAACAATTAGAAAACTGATCGTGTTGTGCACTCAATCTTGATTGGCAGCTGTATAAACTTGTTTATTATAAAATGTTGCAGGATACTAAATGATATTATTCCTGAATCGCATCAGTTTTTGCAGGATTTCAAAAGATAAAATTTTATAAAATTTATAATGATATAATTGCACAAAATTTTATAAGAACCTTGCTTCCTTTTAAGCTCTCTTGATGTTAAGGAACTTATTCAACTATTTCTCTCATTGCACACACACACACACACACACACACACAGTTAAACGTGTACTTGTTTGAAGGCAAAATGTTAATGATTTCTATTAAGAGAGAACAACAAGAACAACATCAATTTGCAAGTGTTGTATTCTGTAGTTGAAAATAACTACAGGAAATATTCTATATATTCTTTTTGTTCAAAATATTTCATGTTTAAAAACTGTTACACATCTGAAGAAAATATGAAAAACATTCCTTTTCCAGGGATACACACACACTCGCACACAACTACTTTGTTGTTCTCGTTATCATTACATGTAATTATTATGGTAGATGTCGTTGTTGCTGTTGTTACTTTAAAAAAAAAAACTAGAAAATATTAAATGAAACAGCTCAACGTATGCGAACAATATGTTTTAATATCATGCAAACATCAAAATGCTACATGATGTTGTTTTCGTTGTTGCTACAATTTTTGTTATATTTTCATTGTATAAAATCGTATTGAAGATGAGGGCCATGATGGGTTTGTTTTTTGAAAACAGTGTTTGCACGAGTATATCTTTTTTTCTTCTTCTTCTTCTTGTTTGTGCAGCAACAACATACAAGAGCAATTTTTATTAAATTATTTTGCATGTGGAATTTTCAAAATACTGTCATTGTGGCATGGAAAAATAATTAATATTTCGATTTGTATAGAAATAAAGATTTTTGTTGCGCAAAATGATTAAAATTAAAACACTTGAGATCACTGCATTAGAGCTCAAAGTAGGTAAGATTAAGAAAAATATATCAGAATACCTTTTCAACAACTAGTAAATATTTTTCAGATTGAGAAAATCATAAATTGAAAATAAAATATATTATTTAATATATTTTATATTATATAAATTAATTTTCGATAGACAAAAACGACATGATATATATTCCAAAATAAGAGGGAAAGTCAGTAGCAGTTGTATATATTCAACTTTCAAAGCAGGGCAGAATCTCTGCTTTCGAAAGCCGCTACACATTCATAATCAGTACTCGTTTTTTTATTTCTTTGTTACTTCTTATTAAGTTCCTCAGGTGAATGTGATAACAGTTTCTATTTTTAACAATTTTATTATTAAAAATTATACGAGAACTCTATGAAACCGATAATCACACGGTTTTGTTGCCTGTTTTGCCGTTTGATATATTTTTCTTCATATCGTGTATATTTTGGATTTTTTTGTTCGCTCTTAAGATTAAGAATACTTATTATGAAAAAGTGGTTTTTATTTTGGTTCCAGGCTATTCGATTTTAACAACCCCTGTTGTGAATAGTCTGAGGGAAATTTCACTCTTCCCAATATCTAGTTCACGGGAAAGAATTGTCTCATTGTAATTATCATGGAAATTACTGGTAAACAAGGAAGGGGAAATAGATTATCTTATTCATTTCGTACATTTTAACATGAAGAACAGATATTTTTTAAAGCATTACGATCGTATTAAGGTCAACCGGGATCGTTTTAATTTTCTCATGTGCTATTCCATTTCTTCAGGTAAATTATGAAAACTCACGTGATACCCTTGCCAGTTTCTACTTCCGGGGAAAATCCTTCTTCTATTAATTACAATGGGAGTTACATTAAAAAAGGTGGGGGAGATTGGTAGCAACTGTTCTGTTACTGATACTTTTTTCCGTGTTATCAATTGAATCTAGAAAAATATTAAGCTTTTGTGTATAAATTAATTTCTGAAAAGAGTTTATAATATCCTTTAATCCAATAAATTATGATATAGTTTTTAACATGTTTTGTCGCCGAACAGCACTCAACTTTAATGACGTTTTCTTTTCTTTTCATGTTAAATTTTTTTTACTTCTTTTCCGAAATCTGGAAATTTGTAGAAATTATAAAACAGAAATTACATTTCGTAGCGGCTGTTGGCTTAATTTCTAATCAATTCTTTATTTTTACCTAACAGAATGCTGACATTTTTTGTTAAAAAGTGCAATAAATGTTGCATTTTTTCTAGAAAAGAAAACAACATCGGTGTCTGCCCAGAATACCTGCCACAGTTGCTACCGTGGTACAATTGAACCAAAAATCGTTCTTTATTTTTACGTTTTTTTCGCTGGTTCATTTTTTTTCTTTTATGAAAAGTTAACGATTATAATATAAATAAATTTTGAGAGATTTATCATGCCTGTAAAAATGTATTTACGAAAATTATTACTCTTCCCATAAAGTAAGATATTTGATTCGTTTACAACACTTGATAGTAATCGATTATTACCTACCCACAGTAATAAATCAAAAAGCTATATTGGCAACACTGATCGATTGTTACTTTTATTTACAAGTCAGAAATTGACAATTTGACTTCAGTGTAAAAAGTATTGTATTATGCTGGTATGCAAATAAAATGGAAAAGATTGGTTCTTTTTTTATGGATTGGGTCCCGAAGAAAAATTTAGAGTGGCAACCGTGATACCTGCAACTCTTACTTATTGCGCCTGCCTGAAAGATATTTTGAAGTTATTATTTTATATAGTTTTTAATTCAAATCTCATATATTTGAATTGACTTCCTCTCAAATACTAAAAAAAAACATCCGAAACCTGTTGTTAGTTTTTCCCCGTCTACTATTTTCGTGCAGCAAAAACTCCAGGAAATTTAAATTCTCAATAGCAGGAAGGGGAAAATGGCAAATTTCCCCGCAAAATTCTTTTTTGTAGTCCGGGTAAATATGTTCTGCTTTATAGTCGTTCTCAACGACAGCCACTTAAATGTTAGTGATTAGGAAATTATTCTTACCCCTGCCCAATATTATATGTGGCACCTTAAACACTTTGAGAACAAAACAAACAAAAACTTTTACTTACACAACATCGTACATAAAAAAGTAAAACAAAATATTGAAAAAAAAAAAATTTAAATACAAATCTAACAAACGCTGGGTGTGCTAGAGAAAGTGACGAAAAATAAAAACGTTGTTCCCGGCCTTTTGCCAACAACTGTGCAGACGCTATTTTGAATTTTTTTCCTACTCGAGGCTTAATATTGTCACAGGTGCTGTTCCCGTGTCGCATGTTTGCTTTTAATATGTACGAGTAGATGCAAGTGTTTTTCGCTTATTTTTATATTCATTATTTTGTTTGTGTTAGAGAGGTGTGCGTGTTCATATTAATTGTTCTCACGTGCACTAGTTCGATCAGTTATGTTTGCTGGTTTGAGTCTCTGCTAAAACTGGAAACATTTGCGATTCAGTCTGTGACTTGTGAAATTTGTTTAATGGAAAAATGTTGTTATTTAATAAATTGTAACTGGATTATTATTAAAATAGTTTCAGTTAAATTATGTGCGAAATTATCTGTAAATGAATAGATAAAATAATTGTAATAAAAAACATTTATAGTTGTTCTTTATTGTGTATAATAAAAATAAATAATAAAAAATAAAATGTATTCTTGTGAATCAGACAACTTTCACGTGATTATCTCTGCACAGCATCACTTTAGTTGCCTGAATGTGTTGGTGTGCCCCTCTCTTTCCCTTTACTAAAAATGTAGTTCGTTCAAGTAGTTAAGTGGAACAAAATGATGTTGCACCGTATCGTTTTGTTGCTGTTATTGTTATTATTCTTTGTTTATGTATTTATTTTTGCCGTTAAAGAAGCGACATTATTAAAATTTTGCTAATGTTATCTCTCATGGAGAGGAAAAAGTATAAAAAAAAATTTATATGAAGTTGGCAGTGACGATGACGATGGATGATTCAAATACTTATAGAATGGGCTTATGCAGAATTGTACGAGGGGATGTGGAGAAATTTGACAAACTCTGGCCTTTACAAGACTTGACTTATAAGATTTCTTTAATTATAAACTTTCAGGCGGGCTTTCTTGAATTCATAAACTCGGTTTAATGGCGTTCCATTGAATAATACTTTTTAATTTTATATCTCATTTTCCTGATTCAGTTTCTTAAATAGTTTGTAAAGTTCTAGAGAGCTAAAAGATATTAATAAAGCAAAATGCCACTGTATAATACCAAAATATAATATATACATATATATATATATATATATATATATATATATATATATATTATACCAAATAATAAAAGCCACACTGTAGGGGCTTATGTTCTTCGAAATTGTGAAAATATTTTTAATACAATTCTCGTATTTTACTTCATGATAAACTCTGTATAAATAGAAAATTTTATTACATTAAACTAGGCCATTTAATAAGTGCAGACAACCAAAAATATACATAAGTATTGCAAATGAGACTGTGGAGGTTCTTGAAAACATCTGTTCTGCTGTATTAAATAAAATTGATACTGCCTTTCCCTTGTAAGTCCGTGTCTTTGTGAATCCGAAAAACGTTACGAATATATGCCCAAACATTTTAATTAAGTTTAATCATATATTTTAAACAATTTTTAAAGTTATTCCTGCTGATTTTTTTCTCTGAATATATAAAAAAGTCAAAGTGATCGTTGACTTATTTTGATTAAGTGCGTTACAAGTTTATTTTAAGTATTTTTTTAGATGCGAAACTGGAAAAATGTTTGATGAATTAAAATTAAATTATTGATTATATTTTCTTGGTCCATCTTTTTTTTATTGAATTCTTTTATAATTTTTAAGATAAATTGTTTTTCAATTTAACAAAAAAATATTCTTTTAAAAATTGCAAAAAGTAGTCGTTTAATGTTAATAATTTGACTGAAAGTATTTTTTGGTTTATAACGATGCTTTTGACTGAAGTAATTCATTCAAACACTGCGACGTCGAAGATGCGGTGTTCGATTTCGATCTTTTTCGACATGCACTGATGAATGATCGTGTTGATCGCCGGCGCAATAAATGAAATAATGACAAAAAAGTTTCTATTTTTACATTGTTCTTGTTCTCATTTCCCTCCTGGCCTTGCAGGGAATAAATGGGTTTCAGTCGTATCGAAATCCTGAGTGCTGGTCCAAGATAAACAACAATAAATGAAATAGTTTAACCTAAAATATTAAAAAAATATTATGTTGGAATGTGTTTGGTCTTTGATTTCTTTAATTGAGCTTTAAAAAGTCATATTTAAATATATCGATATCCTCGAGATATCTTCCTCAGGATAACAATTGAAAACAAACAATTAATAGTAACAATACTTTTAAATATTATAAAATATTATATATGGTTGTTATATTTTTTATATTGAATTAAATTGATTGAAAATATTCTTTTATTAAAACAACAAAAATATTTATTATTTAATTATTTTTAAGACTTTTGCTTTTGTTAATTAATCCAAATTTCAAATGATTGAAAATATTATTTAAAAAACAAGCAAAAATATCTATTATTTTATAGTTATTAAGAAACTTGTTATTCTTAATTAAAATATTAAAAATATTATTTTATTTGAAAATCCAAACCAACAAAAATATTTGATATTTTTCAATTTTCATAATTTTGTTATATATAATTATTTATTATATATAAAAGTTTCCAAAGCTATTTTATAACAAAGACCTTAAGTTCAATAATTTTTAAAAAATTTCAAAAAATATTAAAAACTATTATTTATTAATCGTTTCCACTAATTTTCTCAAATCTATTTCTTTACACAATAGCAACTAAAACAGTGATTATTTCCTTCAGTATTTCAGATATTCGATAATGCTGTTTTGGTTATCATGTGTTCTTTTCTAAAAAATAATGCAACCTTTTAGAAAAGAAGGGAGAAAATGTTACATGTTTTCGAGAAAAGAAAACGTGATTAATGAAATTGAAAGTTTTCAATTGTTTAAATAAATAATTTTTATTGTTTAATATCTGGGAAACTATAATTCCATTTTAATTAACACAATTCTTTGTAAAAAGGCTCTTAACAAAAATCAACTAAAATTTTGCCAACAACATATTTTTAAGAAAACTTTCTACACCAGCCCTGTACACACACACATGACGATCTGTAGCAAATAAAAGAAAAAAAAATTATAATATTTTGTGTTGTGCCACTCGTGTCATAGACTGGCTTATTGGCTTTTAAAAATTTACTCTGCTTGGCTCCAACATGTGGCGCAAAATTCAAGAATCGGTTGGAAGTAATTATAAAAAAAAATCTTTAAATTTGCACAACGACCGGCAGTAGCCTGTACACTATTTTTATATCCTTCTGTTTTTTATAAATTTTTTATTCCGGTATCTTTTGCTATTAAAAAACTCAAGTGATGTTTGATTTTTTTGCAGCTTTTAAGCATGTTGCTTATAATAGTTTTATAAGTGAGTTTTATTAAAAGATTTTGTTGCTATTGAAGTGTCTGGAAAGCTAAAACAAAATGCAAAATTTGAAATTATAAATAAAACACATGGAGTAAAAATACATGTTATATGAAATTAAATATTTATTGAAACTTCAGTGGAACAGGAAAGCGCAAATTAAAGAATTGAACTTTTTCATAATATATAAATAAAGTATTTTGATTATTTGATCGATTACATTCATTGAAAGGACTAAATAATAATTAAAACTAATTTATTTGAGATTTTTCCCAGTAAATTTAGCAAATGCAAACGTATTCTGCCACGAAAGATGCAAAACGTTTCTGAATTTAATGAGAAGGATTTGTTATACAAACAAAAAGTAGTTTTTGCAAAGATAAAATGAAGAAATATTTGTTCTAAAAAGTACCCATTTCAAAAAGTACTTTTTACGAAAACTATCTACTCAAAAAAGGAGTTTTTGCAAAAGCAAAATGAAGAAATATTTGTTTCAAAAAGTACTTATTCCAAAAAGTATTAGTTACAAAAATTACCTGCTCGAAAAAATAGTTTTTAGCACAATCAACCTTTTCAAAAGCCACCGTTTTAAGTACGTATCAAAAATTTTATCATAAGTATCTTTTCAACATTGGAGGCTTGCAGAAAGTACTTTCTTCGATCCATTAACTTTACGAAAAGTACCATTTTGAATACTTTGTTCAAAAGATTATTCTCCGGGTATCAAAATCTTTAAAAATGTAACTCTCAATAGAATAAAACATTTCAAAAAGAATATTTTTAAATGCATACCCATTTTGAAAAGCAATAAATTTGAAAGTGTAGCTCTTTTTTAACGGTCTCAAAAGGTCTCCAAAATTTATTACGCCCAAAAAGTACATTTAAAAAGATTTCAAATGCTAAATATGATTTCTAAAAGTACCAAAAGTGTGATGTCTGCAAGAAATAGTATTTCATTGTTGTTTTGAAAAAGTTGTTTATTCGAAAAGTACATTTTGGGAAAAGTTGTGGGTGTTTTTTATAGAGTGACACAAATTTAATTCAAAATTAAACGAGGAAATATATTTTTGAAATCAATAAAACGGACTCTATTTGAAAGAAAGTCTTAAGAAATTTAAGTTTAAATATGATTTTTGTCATCTCACCGCCAGGGCTGGCGCGTAGAAGGCACAATCTGGAACTCAAATTTTCAACAACTTTTCGCAGCATTTGCGACCATAATTAGCCGGTAACTCTCAAATATTGATATCCAGGAGTTCAGTTGTTTGTGGTTTGTCGACGTAGACAAGTGACTCAACGTAACCCCAAAGAAAATAATCGAATAGGCTTAAATCACACGATTTTGGTGGCCAATAAATTGGGCTACTACGTGAAATTATTTTTCATCAAAAAAATCTTTGACTAAATCAATTGTAGCACCCGCTAAACGTAATTGAGCTAAGAAAAGAATTTCGAATCATTTTCCTGTACTTTTCACTGTTGACAGTAACATTCTGACCATCCTTGAAAGCATATGGGCAAATGACTCCGCCCAGCCCATTAAGAGTAGTTTTCTGTGGTTGTTTTGTGGTGTTGCAAAAAAAAAAAACTTGTGGATTCTCCCACTCCAAATGCGACAATTCTGCCATTTAACCAGAAATGGGCATCATGGGAAAATAAAATTTTGAGTGGATGCGTTTGACGAATAGAACAATTATTTTGAATAAAAATTTCAACAATTTGCACGCTTTACTCTGGTGTAAGTCGATTCATAAAAAAATTTTAAATTAAACGAAGCAAAAAACATCTATCAGCTGTTGAATGAGAGCTTAAACAAAGTTGTGACACTAAAAAAAAAACACACTGTGAATTAAATATGATACCAATTTGGTATGTGGGCTTAATGCAGATGAATAAACTATTTCTTTAAAATATAAAGTTTTTTTTTTATAAAAGTAACACGAACATCTGTTCATTTAAAAGGAATTTAAAGGAATTGTCAGCAAGTTTTTGAAATAATTTTCTTTAAATATTATGAAAATATAAATCTAAAAATATAATTTCCAATATTTTTTTTACATCAACACGGCAACTCTTTTATGATGGCTTAAAGCCAATTTATAAGTTTTAATAAATTCATACTTAAAGTACTCCGTGTACTTGTAACTTCAATATGAAAATCCATTTTCCCTTCTTTTAATGCGCTTCAGAAGCCGGGCGCACGTTTATACAGCAACAATATCGGATGATATTAAGCCAGGCAAGAAGTCAGTGTGTGTGTGTAGATATTTTCTTTAATACAATTTTTTTTTGGTTACATACTTTCGTACATAACTGACGGTCTGAGCAAGTGACTCTGCTGCCTCTGACTGACTTGGTTTGCAGGAATCAACTGAAATGACAGGCTGGTAGACAACTGCATCCTGGACTTTTTAATATCATTTTGTGTTGAACTCATACGCTTTCACATACGCACACACACACATACACACACATACATACACATTGAAGTAATACTGTTAAACATGCATGAAAATAAAGCTTTTTTATATATAATAATGCCATACAGGGTGCTGCAAAAAATTATGCTTTAGGAAAGAGATGTTTCTAGTCAAAAATTTAATGGAATAAAAATGTAAGAAAACCAAAATGATCAGTGAGTTTTTGTTGTGAGTTGGAGGTAATGAACAGGTTTTTTTTACTTCTAAATTAGTTTTTTCTCTAGTTTCAATTAGTTTGTAATTTGAGACTTATCAGGAAGCGATTATTATTAATATCCAGATAATTGATGAAGAAGTTATTTAACTTAAGCAAAATTGATAGTTACTTTTAGTCCTTGCAAGTACTACATTTATAAAAAACCTATTTATTTATAAAAATATAATCGAACTACAAGACATTAAAACAAGGTTTATATATTCAATAAATTGATAAATACAAATTATTAATAATTATTCGCATTTAATGTTTATTTCCTTTAGTTTTACGGTCTAGATGCTTAAAACTTGAAAACAGTTTTTAAAATGGAATAATTCCTTTTGCGATTTTTAATTGGCAGAAATTATCGTAACTGATTATTGTAATTTTGTGACAAAGCACACCAACTCGATACTAAGTGTCAGTGGCACCGTTTGTCATATTCAATATTTTCCTCCAAAACTAAAGAGATATATATTGTGTGTCCAGAGCTCCATATAAAAGAACGTTTCAAGTATTCTGCCTTTTTTTCTTTTCAAATAATTTTGCTTAACACTATTTTTGTGACACTTTTTCATAACACGAAAGAGTATGCAGGACCAGGAAAAAATTGCAATTGCAATGATGATATGGGATGTTCATTATCCTGTTCCACACAAGCGGTCGATGACACACTATCACCAGCTTGTTTCCAAATAATTCAAAGTCAAGGATATAATCTAAATTTATTAATTGAGTACGTAAGACAAAATAATCCAATTGAACAGCATGTTTTGTTAGTAGTTCGCCGTCAAACTAAATAAAAGGGTTAGAAAAAAGTCTCTATTCTTCTTATCTCCCTCCTCGCATTGCATGGAATGAGTAAAGGATATGAATCCTATTATATAAATAATTAAAACTAAAATATTTAATATCAAATTCTTCTGGTTTTTTTAACCTCTTTTTGATTAATAATATACACTAATATTTTTTTAAGGTTTTTTAATTTTTAGTAAATTATATATAGTATTTTTAATATTTCGTCACTTAAAAATATAAGTGCAAGCGTTTTTTGTTAAGTTGTTGAAGCTAAATGAAGGAGTTTTTTTGCACAAATTCCACAAATTTAGGGTGCTGTTCCCTGAAGCAGTGACCACAAAACTACGATGCCTTAGAGGTCCCGAGTTGAACTCCCTATTCTGACGTGAAGACAGTATCGAAAAAATTCACCTGCGAATTAAAAGGTAGAAACAGTTACGATAAAATCCTCTCTCTTCTAATCTGTCTTTATCTGTTTTCTTAATACTCTCCCCTACTTTCTAGTTCTTTTGCTACGCACTTCATATGTAAGGAAAATCCGCTGAGCAGCGCGTTAAAATTGTGGGCAAGCAAATTAATATGAATTTCATGTACTTCGTATTTTATTTTTTTTGTACCGCATAACCGACCAAAGTTGTTCACAATCGAGAAAATTGTGTGAAAAACTTCTTAAAATGGGGGCTTTAGAAAATGTGAAAACACTTTCGTACATAATCGCCCAGTACACCTCCCAGCTTAAGGCCTGGTGTTTTAACCGGGCCGTACTTCTTTGAAAATGGGGTCGGCCAGGCAGATACCGTAAATGGCGAGATGATAATGGACTTCTTGTAGATAAAAACTGAGGATCCTGGACCTGAACGATGTGCGCTTCCAACGGCCAGCGAAATCATGACTTCTTTGCGCTAGAAAATTAAAGGCCGTCGTGGCGATGTTAATTAGCCGTCACGATCATGTCATTTGTCACCGTTGGACGTTTGTCTTTCGAGATAAAGGGTTTTCCAATGAGGACCTGACAATTTATTTTTTAATAATCTCTATGATTGATTTAATATATAATGAAAACATTTATAGGTTGAACTTGACTTCCATCATATTGCCATCGAGGGTACGTTGGCAGCGGTCGATTCGTTGGACCCAATTTCAGATGGCTGGGTCCGTCGGCTGCTATTTCGTGTTCAGAGTTGGCTCTGAGTTCTTCCAACGTCATCGGCTTGTGGGCATAGATAAATGCTTAAATGTTTTAATGTAAGCAAAAAAAAAAAATTTTGCGCCGTTAAATCGCACGATCGAGGGGATCATTAAAAATATGGACCATCGGATGGTGGCATGTCACAGAAACAATGTCGAGCACCGGGCCCATACATGCTTCTTTCACGCATAATTTTTATAGATCCTTCTCTCATAATAAAAAAAAAATATTAAGATAATCCTCTGAGAACTTTTTGCTTAACTTTGCATTCCGTTGGAACCAGCTTTTATATAAATTTAATAAAAAAATTGGCGTGTGCCCGTGCAAAAATAACGAATATTGTCCGTGTTACAAGTAAATGTTTGTGCAGTAAAACAGCTGTCATCCTGCGTTGTTGTGTTCATTAACTCTATTAACGATTAAAGTTTCGAGAAATTTAAAATAAAAGTGATCAGGTAGGTCTTGTATCGCGCGTCCTTTTGTCTTTGAATCTTTGAAAGTATCGTTACTGCCTTGTTAAGAGGTGCTGGTCAGCCACACCTGTTCAAAAAATCTATACGTGACGGAAAAACTATACACTGAAAGCGAATTTCAATTTAGTTTCATCGAGGAGTGCTCAAGAAGTGTAAGTCTCTCACAAGTTTTATCCACAGTTTGTAAGTGAATATTTTTAAAAATAGTGTACTTTTGATTCGTTGCTGCCATTAAACAGATTCGCCTGTGTTGTTTTCGTTAAGCCATCTGTTCATAAATATGAGTTATAAAAAAGTTATTTGTATATCGTACAAGCAAAACAACTTTTTTATACGCTGAAAATTACTGAACGCGTTAAATTATGAGAAGCAGTGGATTTTAATATAAATAAGAAAATTGCATTTCAAATAAAAGGTTACAATAACTGCGATCTTTATGGGAACTTCAGTTTCCATAATCTGCACTGTAGGATTTTTTATATCTGCAAAAAAATATATCATGTAATCCTCTCAGTTACTGAATATTTAATCTTCTTTTCTAGGGGTTCTTCATGTTGTTCTTTGAGGAGTCTTTAAATAATTCTTTTATTTCAAAACTCTTGGATTTGTTACCCATAAACATTCAGGAGATGTATGAAGTGAAAAATGTACCAAATCTAATTTGTACCTTACTTTACCCCAAAAAGTACTAAACACGGTGGTTTAATATTTTATGTATGCTTTTGAGTCTATCTATCGTAGTATCCGAGATTTATTGCACCGATTTTGCCCTCTTTTGCCCCTTTTCAGTTTTAATTGCACTTGAATTTCGAAAAATTAATTTTAAATGGGTTGGGGGCCCACACAAAAAAATTTTAAGTTTGGTTTGGGCTAAGCGATAATTAATCAATCAGTCACTTAATAAAAAATAAGGGTGTTTTCTTTTCTAGAAAAAATGCAACACTTTTTCACTCCTTTTTTTAAAATTTGCAGTTTGAAGGAGTTGTAAAACAAAAATTATTTTGCTTAAAAGATGTGGGATTAATTTTTAATAATTTCTTTAATTTTAAATGAAATGATGTTGCCATTTTCTTTTAAAAAGTGTAAGAAATGTTGCACTTTGTCTTTTAGAAAAGAAGTCAATATCAAATGACAAATTAAATTGTGTTGGGACAAATTCTATATCCACGTTACAAGAACAACCAGTCGATTGCCAAACAATAACAGTATGCATCTGCCGAATATTCGATGTTCTGTTGTTGTGTAGGTATAATTTCCAAAGGAATCTTGAGCAGCCTTTTAACCAGAATGCGCTTTATCGGAAAATAAAATTTTGAACGAATAGAACAATTATTTTTATTAAAAAAAACTTGAACGCATTGCTCTGGTGTAAGTCGATTCATAATAAAATTTCAAAGCAAACTAAACGAAAAGCAACTATCTCTTATAGTTTCTATATAATTAAGCAAAAAACAGAGATGATTTGTTGCCGCATCATAGAAAATTCGACGGTTCTTTTTATTATGCATGAATGAAAATTGCTGATGCTTCTTTTGGACTCTCGATTGTTGCACTAAAACGATACAATAATCTGTGATTCTATTTCTAAAAAGCAACAAGCAAATAAACTTAGAATAATTTAGTTTTAGAGCCTGAACAGCAAAAAAAAGATAATAAAAAAATATAATAGGAATTTAATTACAAAAGAAAATCAAATAAAACAAAAAAAACTATTCAATAAATAAATAAAATATTTTTATCGAGATAATTGCCTAGACAATTTATCTCCATTTGTGCCAATAATAGCTTATTTTGTAAAATTGCAAAGAAAAGAAAAACTTCCTACCGACTTTTGGCGTGTTCGACTAAAACAAATTAACGAAGCGAACAACTAAAACTCATACAGAGTTTGCAGATAAAATACTTCAAATATTGAATGACAAAATCTCTTAACTGAAACTAAAATATCTACATTTTGACATATAAATTCAACCAGTTAATACTTGAATTCGCTATTCTAAATCGAAAACCTCAATCAAGTTTTATTTTGTTGAAGAAGATTCTCATGTAAAAGATAATAAATTATTTGTTAACAAAAACTAAACCTTCTACTTCTGCTATTGGTAGTTGTTGTTGTTGCTGTTGCTGTCCCAGTTACTGTGACATGCACTGTTAAAACTTACAGTGGTAGAGGAGACTGTTCGGATCGATTGAATATATAGAAAACTATTCATAGTTATTCTGACCACTGCCACTAACTAATAAATTGAAATGAATGAATTGTGGATGTTTGCTTTTGAAATTGATGCCGTTGTTGTTGCTGCTATTTTTTGTAGTTGTGATTTTCAGTGTAATCCTTTATGGGGGGGGGGGGCGGGGGGGGCTCTTCTTCTTCGTGTGTATTGTCCTGTCGTTAGAATTATGTTGTTTGGTCGTTTGTTGTGTTGTGATTCCTTTTGTGGGTTGTTCATAAATAATTTTGCTAAAATCTCAGAATACTCGAAAGTAAATCATTGTGGTCAGTTTTGTCATTTTGCTTATTTATTTGTTTATTGTTTTCTATAACTTTTTATTTGGTTTTTTACTTATGCAGCAGATGGATTGCCCACAAGGCTGTAGGAAATAGATTCAAGTCTTAGATGCTCATACAAACACATACAAATAAGCGACAAATCATGCTCGAGCCTGTTCGTTGGCAACTATATTATGGTTGTGGAGCAAAAGTCACAGTTGAATTGCTAAAATCAATTTTATTTTAAAGGTGTTTGCTTTTTTGTACAATATAAAAAAAAATCAGTTGATCATTCGGAGTATACAGCTGGGTTCTATAATGATCTGCATTAACTTCAGTGAAATGCGAAAACCCTTCACTTTCATTAAGGAAACAATTTTACAATTTAATTGAAGTGTTTAAAGTGATTTGTGGTGGTTGTTAATTTTACTTGGGAGTATTGAAGCGAAGATTTTAAATAACATATTTTTTACTTTGTACTTTGAAAATTATGGACTGTTGGCCGATGACGCAAACTGTCGTTCGATCGAATAAATAAATATTATAATATTTAAAAAAAAGAAATTTTAATAACAGCTCTTGTTTTATATATTCGATCGAACGACAGCTTGAGATATCGAGAATCAAGCAGCTAAAGTTACTTGATTAATTAATGCAGGGTGTTATTTATAGAGTGATACAAGTTAATGATAATAAAACCAGAACTTATATTTTTAATATCATTGAAGCGGACTTTATTCGAAAAACAATTTAAAGAAATTAAAGTTTAAATATGATTTCTATCGTGTGGCCGCCACGGCTAGCGCGTGGAAAGAGCAATCTGGAACACAAAATTTCAACAACTTTTCCCAGCATTTGCGACCGTATTTCGCCGATAACTATTCGAATGTTGATATCCAGTCGTTCAATTGCTTGTGGTTTATCGATGTTGACAACTGACCTAACTTATTCTTAAAGAACGTAATTCAATAGGGTTAAATCAAAAACGATATTGGTAGCCAATTGGGCGATTAAGTGAAATAATTTTCCCATTAAAAGTTTCTGTGAGTAAATAAATTGTAGCGCCCACTGTGTGGCATGTGGCTCCTTCCTATTGGCAGCATATATCAGCAAGATGAATGCCACGTAATATTGGTGCGAACAAATTTTGAATTACCATGGACAGTAACATTTCGACCATCATCGTTGTTGAAGACATACGGGCCAATCACTCTGCCCAGCCCATGTGTCATGCTGGTGTTTCGAAAAAAGCTCGTGGATTCTTCTCACTCCAAATGCGACAATTCTGCTTATTTACGTGCCCGTTCAACCAGAAATGGGCCTCGTCGGAAAGTAAAATTTTGAATGGATGAATTCGACGAATGTCAGTCGATTCATAATGAAATTTCAAAGCGAACTAAACAAAAAGCAACTATCAGCTATTGAATGGGTGCTCAAATAAAGTGGTGATGCCCACTCAAAGTTGTGACACTCACCGCTTTATTTAATATTCAAAATTTCATTTTACAAGCTTTGGAGGAAACTGGACAGGGTCCTTTAAAATAGTTTTCCTCAAATAATCGAATATTCGAATCATCTTCGTAAATGCAACAACACGAAATAGATAAATAAAAATGCAAATGGAATCAAGACAACATAATATTTTTGCTTCAAACTTAATTAAGTGGCGGTCGTTTGTTTAAACTTCAAACTGCTGTGAAGACTGCTGTCCGTCCAAATGTCTGGCAACAGTACTGAAAGGAATTCAAACTTTATGGAATTTATTTATGAATATTTTTAATATCATTTTTTTACTTATTTCTTTGTCTGACATTCTGGTTTACATACACAGAAAGAAAGCAAATAAACAAGACATAAAAAGTTTTCCTGTTGTGTCGAGTAAATGAAAAAAAAGCAAAACCTGGAATCTAAAAACTTTTCAATTGGTTTCGCTGGCACCTTTTGACAATGGAAACTGTTGGGAGCCAGTATCACCAAAAAGTTATGCCCAAATAGTAGACATCCAAACTAATAAACAAATTATATGTGTTTGTTGAGCCAAATTCAGAACAACAAGCAAACGAACCCAAAATAATACCAAAGTTGTTTGTTTATTTTGTTTTATTGATTTGGATCAAAGAGAACACACTAGTCGACAGCAAAAACAATTTTCCTACTTTTTCTAAAAGAAATTTGTAAATTTTGTTTTTGCTGAGGAATATTTACTGATCACTACACTTGAAAAATATTGTTTCATCGATTCAAGCAAACAATTTCATTCGATTTATGTCACAATTCTATTAAAAGTTTTAAGAATTTTTCATAATAAAATTGTGAAAAATAGAGAATATCACATTCAACTGACGCACTCTACAAGTGGTAATAAATAAAATTCCACGTGATACACTGTTAACGAAATTGAAAATGTAGCGGCTTTCGAAAACAGCTGTTTTGCTGTGCAGTAAAGTTAATACACTGATAAAATGAAATAATTCCATTGAATTCACTTACTAAAATGTAATTTATTTTCCACTCATTGTAATCGCTTCATTGGCTCTTACAAAATATTTCATTGGATTTATGAGAACAACATTTGGTATTATTTCAGAAACCACTTTAAGTATAAAAAATATATTCACATTTCACTTAAAAATATTTCAATATCCGCTCCTTAACTCAATTAAGTTTTATCTTAAGTGTTTTAGAACTTAAAATATTGATAAACATTTACCCCCTTATTCATAAAAGTTATGAGAAGGTTATAGCAAAATTCACATGAAATTGTGTTTTAATACGCTGTTATTAGACTCTCATAATTTGAATGAATAAGCGGGTTAGAATTTCTTTGCATCTATGAAATGTATTCGATGCTTTAATAAACATTTCGTTGATATTATAAAAGTCTGCTATAATAAATGAAGAAACATTTTTTGATTTATTTGAGCGCTGGCCAACTAACATATTTTAACTTCCCGCTAATAAAATGGTTTTGATATACATTTTAATGAATCAGTGAAATTATTTCATTGTATTAACGATAATGCAACATCAAATTAATGACAAACACACAAGGGTTTGTTGTATTTTCTAAAAGTTTCCATGTCTCTGCTTTTGCTTAGTGTGCAATTCTCAAATAGTTTGAGAAATTTTATGCCTACGCTGAGAGTTTTTCATCAATATTTTAAGTTCTAAAACATTGAAGACAAAACTTAATTGAGCTAAAAAGCAGATATTGAACTATTTTAAAGCAAGATTTGAATATTTTTTTGTACTTAAAGTGGTTTCTAAAATAATATAAATTGTTGTTGTCATAAATCCATAGAAATATTTTGTAAAAGCCAACGAAGCGATTCCAACGAAAATCTTTAACAAAATTTTTAAAATTGTCATTAAATTTTTGACAAAAATCAAAACAAATTATTTCCTTGAATATATGAAACACATCATTGTGGTGTAGTGATACCAGATAAATGTCTGCTGATGATTTGAATGAAATCCAGGATAAAGGCCTGCTTGAGCACACAACAAACCAAAAAATTGTGTCTTCAATTAACTGCGTGGGAATTGAATTACTTTTTATTGAGTGAATTAAATGGAATTTTTTAATTTTATCAGTTTATTAACTTCACTGCAGAGCAAAACAGCTGTTTTCGGAAGCCGCTGCATATTCATCATCAGTGTATCATGTGTATTTTTGGTTATTACCAATTGTAGAGTGCACCACTTGAAAGTGATAATAATTTCTATATTTAACAATTTTATTATAAAAAAGTATACGAGAAGTGTGTCAAATCGATGGCAACACTGTTTTGGTAAGTTCGTTACGGTTTCATTGTTTTCTTCTTGTCCCCTTTTCTGAATCTTTCGTTCATAATCTCTTTTAGTTTTGTTTCCCTCCGCAGAGATCGATCTATTATTATTTCTTTTTACAAAATTTCTGTTAAAACTGGAAAATCTCTGTTTGATAATATTGAAATACAGGAAGAATGTATTTATGCAGGATTAATTACTTGGCAGAAATGCTTCCTGTTATCATATTATTGTGGGCATTTGAAAACATGTTAATATTAAAGAAAAAACTACTGCCAAAATGTTACAATTTGTCGGCCAGTGTTATCCCCATCAAAACTCCTTAGGGGAGTTATTTGCTATAACTTTTAATGCAAACTTCTAAAGTTTTGTTTTCAAAACTATTTAAATTTATTATTTAAATGTGTTGATTGCTCCAAATATAAAAATATCTTTCCACTTCACCCCAAAATGTGTCAAAGTAAAAAGTAGAAGAAAAAAATTTCTATTCTTCTTTTTTAAAGATATTTTACGGTTTTTTACTATTTTTTTTTTTTTTTTTTTTTGAAATATATTTTCGGTATTTTGCTGTAACTTGTAATACACTCATATTTCATCAGTAGCCATTTGAGGTCGGTTGTGTGTGTGTGTCTGTGTGTGAATATATCCAACCTACAAACACAGACATTTTATTTATATAAAAATTTATTGTATAAATTTCCATCAGCAACTTCCATCAACACACAATCAACAACACCAACTCAACAGTAGAAACAAACAACGGAGCAACAGCAACACCAACATCAACATCAACATTATTTTAATACGTGTACAACAAAAATGCTCACTTTAACTCACAATTATTACGACAGACATGCAACAATAAATTGCAATTTCAAGTCACTTAAAATTCTACAAAAAAAAAAAACAAACAAACAAAAATGAATGAATGAAAGAAGTAAAAAAAAGGCGAGCAACACTAAATGTTGAAAAAAAGCGAGCAAGAAAATAGAAATGATTGTATTTTATGTTGTATGAATAAAAATAAAATGTATTTTATATGAGACTTTACAACAAGTGACACGGCACACAAGCTGGAGTAGAAATAAAATTACTGCGAAAGTGTAAAAACTCTTCTACAGGCTCACAGTGGCTGCAGCGAACTAAAATCTGTGAGCAATAGCGTGAGTTAAATATTGTTTGTGTTGGTGTTGCTAATGAAGAGATGTTGTCAGACATAAAAGGAGATAATTATTATTTCGCAACCACTTTGTTTTGGAGGTTAAGAGAAGAGTGCTTAGATTTTCCTTAAAGCAGCATCAATTATCCTGAAGCTCTTTTCTTTGAAGATTACTTTCCTTGAGTTTTTAAATCAGAAATTAATTTTCATGCTAAAGTCGCTTATAAAAGATCATGTTTTACTTGGAACTTCGAAACACTTTTAATTTGTTGTGATATAAGAATTTTCCAATAGAGTAAGAACATGCACGTGCATGCAAATCTCAGTTATCCACTTTATTGGTACATCAACCCAGTAGTAGTGGGGAGTCCAACCATAACGTTAATTCTTAACTTTAAGATTTTTAACCAACTTCATTTGACGTTTCTTAGTTTCAGTGTTTGAAAAAGTCAGCCGATAAATGGTACAAAATTGAGCGGCGCCTTAAAACTTTTGAAGCCTTTTAGAAAAAGAGACGTTCAAATCAAATTTTCGATATTCGAATGTTTACATAATTGGGAGAATAGTGCGCAAATTTCAGAAAACCGGGTGTGTAGCACATGTGAAAGAGCACGATGTTGTTCGCGATAGTGTGGCGAACGTTGAACATCTCTCGGACATCACTGATGCCAATTGCGGTTCAGCAGATTCAAAATAGAAAGAAGTGCTGCATTTAGGAAAATGAATATCTACAAGTGAAGAACCGATGGACGCAGAACGAATGACAGTTTTGTGCGGTTTGTGGGCTGGTGGTGTTATCAGGTCGTACTTCTTCCAAAATGTGGTCGGCCATACAGTTACAGTGAATAGTGTTCGCTATCGCGAATTTCTTTTTACTAGAAATTTTGGATATGGTCCTGGATGATGTGTTGTTCCAAAAAGACGGTGCCACTAGCCACACAGTTAAAGCAACAACGGCTGTTTCGCTCTAGAAATTCAATGGCCTTGTTATCTCACGCCGTGGCAATGTCAGTCTACTGCCACGATATATCCTGTGGGACATATTTGAATGAAAAAGTGTATGTCAAGAAGGCAAGAACAATTCAAGATAATAAACGATGAGGTAGTTCGGCATATCAATGCCTCTTGAGCCACAATTATGTCTCAGAGTCATTGAAAATAGGGACCATCGGATAGAGACATGCCACCGAACTTGTGGCGATCATTTGGACCCCATTTTGCTTCATACAGAATTGTTACAGATCCTTCTGTCATAATAAGAAATATTTTCTGTACACTCATATCGAATCAAAATTATTTCTTGGCTTTAATTTGTATGAGTTTCATAGTGGGATTTTTTAAATTCACTTAAAAATTCTCAAATGGTTTATAAAAGTCTGTGCATAAGATGAGAGGTTTGAAACTTTTCAAAACTGTGGTTCCAAATGAAATTCATAAAGTCGCTGGTTAACCAACCACCAAATAAATTTGATTTTGAAAATATTTTTTTTATTTAAAGTTAACATCTTGCGTTGGTCCACCCTTTACATTGTGAGATGTTAACGAGGGTTTATTTTAGGAGACTGTAGCGTTTGTTGGCACATATATTAAAGTTTCAGCACTGTTAGTCTGAATCCTTGCTGGAAGCTCAACTGGATGTTGAGAGATTGAGATTTTCTGTTTATTTATTTCGATACCGAGTTTGGTTTCAGTTTTGCTTTGATATTTTCATGTTTTTAACTAAAATGAACTTAAACGAAATATTTTATTTATTTATTTCTATTATTTTATTGCAAAGCAAACTTGCCCAGATACCGACGGAGTGACTTGATCGTATATCGGCGATGTTGTTAACCCGAATTTAATGTGTTATTGTGCTTTATTTTATACGACTTATGCATTCACAAACGAATTGTTCAGATGAATAGTTAAGCAGTTAACCGAGCAGTAGAAGTTAACTAGTACGAAAGAAAGTGAACGATCGGTGAGTGCCCCGGTTGCACTTGAAAATCTAACTCCCAATGATGATTGATATTGACTGACTCAGAAATGGTGTGCGACCGATTTATCAAATACTTATTCAATAAAATAAGAAATATCGCTCTTAACTGAAACACTGTGTCCACCATGTTTGACTGCTGGCTGGCATTGTTGAAATCGTTAATGCTTTTTTAAGCGTGTTTGCTATTTTTGGTATCGTTTTGTTCACATGAGTGTTTATTCAGTTATTTATTTGGTATTTGTCTGCCATGTCACACAAGGAGTAAAAGAAATTTATAAATAAATAATATAAAAACAAATCAACAAAAAACTAAAATATCTTGCCAAACCTTGTCAAGGTATTGTCCGTTTGTCTGATATTAAAAACTTTAAATACAGAGAAAAATATATATAAAACTAAAGGGTCTTCATTTATAAATACCAGTAACATTTTTAACTCTTGTTAAGTGTTTTGATCTTTTTAATGCTGCTGCCCTTAAACGATGTCATATATTTTTGTAGAGCATTCGATTTTGAAGTCCAGTTGCTGTCCACTTTGTAACATCTTTTCGATTGACATATTTGTTTTTTTTTTAAAGATTTCTTTTGTGATTTAGCTAAGAAATTAAAAGAAGCAGAGAAAAAGGTTTTGGAAAAATCCTAAACAATCAACCACAAATCCCTTAACACATTTGTCAACACTTTATCACAGTCAATAAGAGAGTAAATAACATGAATTTAAACACCCGCACACTTACGTTCAACTGTTCCCAGCATCATTTACTGTTGGTTAAAGTTGCCAAAAAATGCCTCCAGCTAGTTTGAGTTAATTCGAAGAAATAAATAAACAGAAAACTTGAGGTTTCATACGATTCATGGGAATATGAGTGGTAGTGGTCGCGTTGGAAACGCGCTACGGGCAGACATTTTAGAAAAAATATATCATGGACAATTTTTGGAAACAACTACAGCATCAGTTATTTTGTTTAACAGATAAAATAATTGATCAGGCAGATACGATTTTATTTCGAGAATTTTTGCTGTCATTCTCTGCTTTCATATTCCGTCATTGTGCACGGCACAAGTAGTGCTGAGTCCTTGAGCTCATGTTATTATTTTGTAAATTATTAAAAACTGAAAGTAGTTTTTTTTTGCATATAAATATTTATACACTTAAGCCCCTTTGTGCGTCGTTGATGGTGACGGCAGAAAAGTGACTCAAGATGAAACGGCTCAAGTCTAATCCCTTTTTATTTAAAACGTTTTCTCTAGAGGTCTATTTGTTTTTTCGTTCTGAGCTAGCAACCAGGGAATGAACCCCTACATAAACCGTGCCTTCTGCCAGAACACTAGAAAGTAGGGGATCGTTTAAAAGGATAGGTGAAGGCAGATAGAGAATTTTATAGCAGCTATTTTTACTTCGCCGGTGAATTTTTTTGCTACAGTTATACGGCAGTGCCAATTGCAGTCGATAATGTACAGCGACCATAGCAATGGCCTTCGTCCTTGAAACAAGCCTACAACAAGTAACAGAATCCTGCATATAAGATAAATTCGACATGGTCACGACTCAGAGCGGGACTCAGAATCTAAGACAATGTAGTCTTCAGTACTTCAAAAAAAAAAAAAAGGAATTAAAAAAATTGTGTGCAACTAAAAACTCCTTTTAGATATTCAAGTCAATAAAACGATGATTGGGAAGTTTTTTATTCTAAATTAACAATTTTTCGTAGTGTCTCTTTAAGTCTCATGCAATAAAAATTATGTTAGTTACAGAGTTTTCAAATATTCTACATGATTCTTTCACCGCATGATATATTTTTGCCTTGAGAACTCCATTGCGTCTAGTCTTTAATACAACGTCCAGCACTTGATAATAATTTATTTAGATTCGCTTGTGTTTTATTATCCAATTGTGGACGTCTTTACCATTGACCTGGAACAACACAAATCCAGTGCACAAATTCAATTATTGTGTTCACTCACTTACTTTTGGTTGCCAGAAGGTGCCGGCTAAACACCATGACCACAACACCATCGGTGCTGGTGCATACAACACCCTCAACTGTATGTTGCCAGCACTTTTTTATCTGACAGCAATTCTGTCATCTTTCAACTGATTTTTGTTTACAAATTGTGTAAATTTATTATTATTATTATTATTATTATTATTATTATTATTATTATTATTATTATTATTATTATTATTATTATTATTATTATTACTATTATTATTGAACAATACGATTATTCAATGCTCTGCATAATTGTCCAATAGATTAATTTATTCGATTTACCGGGAATAAGCCTCCAAAATCCTGCGATTTAATGTTGCCAGAGTATTTTCTATGTTGAAATGTACAGTCGCTAATCTACACCGAGTCGATTGATTACTTGGAGTATAACATTCGCCGCATTAATGCCGATATGCGGGCACAAGTATTGGAAAAGCCTTTGGGAATTAGGCTTTCAAATTAGACTATATCCGAGCCAGCCGGGGCGGCCATATGCCAGAAGTCATATATAAATTAAAATGACAAGATATCGTATTTCTAAAAGAGTAAATTTGGGATCAAAATGCTGAAGATGGAATCAACCTGAAGTGAAAGTAGAGATATGCAAACCGAATTTGTACAAATTTGAAAATGCGACTCAAATCGAATGTATGCAAAGCGAGGCCTTGTGGTATTATAATAATATCCACGTTTCTTAGAAACTTGATTTGAAATATCTGCTAACAGAACCCTTCCTCTCTCTCTCTCTCTCTCTCCCTGTCGGATCGCAAGTGACTCTCTTAAAATATTTCAAACGACATCGGTTGCTGCAGTTCTTATTTTTTAATCCTATTCAAAGATGAACCCCAACGGCAAGTGTATTTTATTGCCATATTCTTAGAGTAGGGTGTATAAAATGGAGAGAAAAAAACTCGAACTACTCAATCAACATTTTTGACAAAGTGTGTCAATAACAGTTTTTTGCTTTTTTAAAAATTTGTACGACTTTTGTTCGTTTTTGATGGTGTTAACTTGTGTGCGTGTGTTTTTATTATTTTTTCTTGCTTCTCCTCTTGGCCAGATAACAATTTGGCCATTTTCTAAACCATTTACAGCATTTAAAGTTAACAAGAGTAAATATCCTTAACAGCATAAAAGAAGAAGGAACAAAAAAAAAAAATAACAACAGCAACAGCAAGAACAACAACAACATGAAAGAAGAATCAGGGATAACAATAATATTGTCGTTTCCATTGAAAAAGAGCAGAAGCACTACAAATAAACTCTTCTTTTCCTTTCTCTGCCATAGAAATTTAATAGAATCACAAAACATTTGGGGATTAGAGCAACTGACAAAGTCATCTATGCAAACATTAACCCACACACATACACACACACACACACACACACACACACATTCTCAAGTTATGCCATGGCGGTGATACAAATGAAAAAATCAACAAACTTAAAATATTCTATATAAAATACAATCGACTTAACAATAACACAATACAATTCAATACAACAAGATGTCGTGTGATACTCGTATCAGGAGACACATTCATACGTGCGGATGCTTTTTAATAGTCACCAAAACACACTAAAAATTTATGAATGTGTGTGCATGTGTGTGCATGTGTGTGTGGTTGTATAAAACGTTTGGAAGTGCCAGGAACTCGAATTCCCTTTAGTATTATCGTTTCAATTCGAAAATACCGTCGTCAGAAAATTGTCAATTTTTATAACAATTTAAAGAAAATGTTTTTTATTGTGTTCGTGTGTTTATGCGCATGAAGGTGCCGCAATATTTCCACATGAATACTTTTTCGTCACTACGAATTCATTAAGCAGCCAATTCCTTTTTCTGGGCTTAGGAAAGCCACTTAATTTTCATGTATTTTCAAAAGCACTTGAGAATACGGCAGCTAAATTGGCTCAAGTCATGGCCCAACTTTGCCAGCATACGGGATTAACTTCTTTTAATTGTGTGGAAAATCATTGACCAGATCACCGATAGCGGCTTTACTACGCAAAAGAAGAAACGTTTTTTAATTGTTTAAAGGCTGTTTGTTGCCGATATGATTCGGTGATTTTATTATATGAGAAACACGAAAAGGGAAGCCAAACGCGAAAATCTTTTCATATTCCAGAAGACTGTCTTTCATTAATTTGTCGAGTTTAAAAAGTGTACAAATAACATTGAATGTGGCTTTTTATCCGGAATTCTTGCTGAACAAAATCCGCCTTTTCGGAACTTTACACCACTTCATTTATATTGTCTTCAAAAGAATTATGAAAGCATCTGACTTCTTTAGGAGTTCCTGAAAAAACTTTTATTATATTTAAAATATTATTAATTATTGTTAATGTTTAAAAAGTGATATTATTTTTTTATTAAACTTTAACTTGTGCCCAAAAAAAAAGGGGAAAAGGTTCATCAAGACTTAAGAAAATTCAAACCAAAAATGTTTATCTTGAGAAACATGGAACAGCAAAAATAAAAATATAAGAATATTAGAATACAGGACATAAAGAAAATAATCAAACGGCAACACTTTTACTTAACAAAAGCCTCTTGCCATCCATTGGATACAATTCTCGTATGGTTTTTCATAATAGAATTGTTAAAAATAGAAATTGAGGGCAAATTACGGCACTCGTTACTGATCGAAATTGTTTTTAAATTTCGATCGTTATCGTCCACGAAAATTAATAAAAAGTATATAATTTGAAAGGTAGTTGAATGTAGATCTGCAGGCTTTACTTAAGTATCTAAAAATTTTTTACCAAAATGTGACAAAAAATTGTTTGGAAAAGGTACAGCAAAATCTTTCCATTTCAGTTTTGCTTTATGCTACGCACATATAAACATTCAAACGCGTCCGCATATTTGTTTTATTGGCTGTTAGAAATAGAAAATATCAATCAAGTCTTGAGTGCGCGTTTCCTTTTTCTCAAAATTCCGACACTTGGAAGCGAGTTTCGGTGCAACAGGCTTCATGTCAGCGCCCACAGCATCCTCAAATTAATTGGAACTGCCAAGTGATAATATTATGAATCATTGTTGTTGAGCTAATTAAGTAATTCAGAAGGAGAAATATCGCACTTAAGAAAACAATTGTGATAATTTTAAAAACCTACGCTATTCTTCGAAGAAAATTATATATATAATTTTAATAACGTTGGGACACTCAAACTAATCCGTCTAATTAGAGACGACAAGCACTGTATCAGTGTGCGTGAAGGCAGTAAAACGTCTTTAGAAATTGGCTATACTCTGCTCTGCTCCATTGAAAACTCAAATTGGTGTTGTATTTCCCTTCTCTCCTGAAATGTTTGTCAAGTATTTCTGGAGAAACAACAACACGAAGTTGAGCCCATTCGAATTGTTTTTCATTATTTAAAACCCACTTTTACAATTCAGTTTGAATACAATAATTGTTCAGCATAATTTTTTTTATTAATTCTCTGCTCAAATAATAATAAAAATAATAATAATAATAAAGTTATTTTAACCCCACAATAATTTCTTATTGAATATTTTATTTATTCCTCTTGTTATTTCACAACTACTGACACCACTTTATATCTGCAGCTGGTGCTCGATGATTGCTTCTATTCGGTCCTTCCTTCCGGCCTTCCTGCTCCAAGAAATAAGCAACAAAAAAAAGCCAAAAATTTTAAACCGAACAAAAACAACAGCCAGCAAAAGCTGTAATAACAACAAGTGTTAACATATAAATGACAAGCAGAATGTCAACATCCCTTTTAATACAACATATTTTTTTTTTTGGCTCCTGCTGTTGCCGTCTTTCTTCACAAAATTTTAAACGAAACAATGTGTTGAACAAACTTCTTACCCCAAGTTAAAAATTTATCTTTAGCCTGTCGCTTCTTGTGTTTTTTAGTTATTTCTTTTTTTGTTTGTTTCTTTCTTGGTTAAAAAAAAATTCCTCATGGTTTGTTAAACAATTTACAAGCGAAGACAGACTGCTGGATGTTTGGCTTCAAATTTAAATCCTTGAAGTTTTTTAATGCTCGAGATGTGGATGGCAAAACAACACAAATTTTTGTTTAAATGGCATAAAAATTTATGAGTTTTGTTTTTTATTGTTTATTTCGTGCTTGAAATAGTCGTTAGAACTCGAAATGTAAATTATTTTATTGTTATAACCGGATAAAGATTATTGTTAATATAATTCAGCCATAATCGTTTCAAGTTGTTGGGTTGTTAAATGAAAGCGTTGAGCAACGAAATGCTGATGAGAGCGTTGGCGATTTGTTGAGAATTATTAAAAATAGTGGCTTAGAACCGATGGATATCAGATCATGATTGAGTTGGAATTCAGTTATAAAAAGAGCAGTTCAAACTGATCAAGAAAGGGGTTTCTATTTGTGGTGTTTTAATAGAAAGAAAACTTTCCACATCACAGGTTGTGCTGTTTTTCTTGAATGTATTTCGAAATAAGTAAAAAATATTCAACTAAAACTGTTTGTGTTTTCAGTATCTTTAATTTATTTGCGTTTCATTTGCTGGAAACAGTTTTCTGTCACTATTTTCACTAACATATCATAGACAAATTCTTTATTTAATACCCTTCGATCTTAATAATAATTATTGAATAGAAACTGATTTATAAATATGAATGTCTTACGTCAGTATAGTTAATATAAAAAGCACATGAAAAGAAAAGAAATTGAATTAATAGTTTGAAATACATTTGAAACACAACAAGAACAAAAATCCACTGGCCTAAAAACCATACATTTTAATGTCGTATTTATAAAATGGAATGTGTACTCGATGTGTGCTTTAGAAAAATAAATTTTATATAAAATCTATTTCACAGGATTCTTTAAGTTCACTTTCTTTTTATGAATCAGGGTTTTAAAAATTACTGAAATAGAGCAACATATTTTATACCTAATTCCCATTAGAATTCGAATGTTCTTTTTTGTCTGCATGAAAACTATAATTTGACAATTGGGAACGCCAAAATGTACTGACTTTCACGCTCAGTACGTTTAAGGCCGGTATTATGAATGACGACGTCGAGGTCACATCAACACGACAACAAAAAATTGTCAATTGTCTAGTCCCTGTCGAGCGGAATTGACTCCTGGTAACATGTTCTGTTAATATTATACGTCTTAGAGAATATCAAAAAGGTATTAATAATAAGTAAATATTGTCCACAATTAAATGACAAGTGAAATTTTTTTGCTGCCATGTTGGTCGACATCGTCATTCATAATATGGGCGAATGACTTCATATAATAAAAATATACTTTTAAATCTATTCTTTCGCGAAATTCATAGAGCAGTTCGTCTACTTCACGCAGGTGCTGTTATTCATTCATGAATATGGTGTCGAGTTTTTGCGATCTGTATTAATGCCAGATTTTGATCGGCTTGTCTAAATTACGAAGACGCACCACCGTCATTTTGTAAAGGAGCAGACTACAGCGCATTGAGCCGGCGGCGCCAGTAGAAAAAATGTCACCGGAGGAGTACAAAATTAAAAAAGCTACAAAGAAATTCTCTATCCTCTGATCTCACTTCATCTGTTCTCTTAACACCATCCCCTACTTTCTTAGATCCAGCGCAATGCACTGCGTATGCAGAGATCTTTCCCTGAGTGCTGGACCTACTCAAAGAAAATAAATAATAATAATAACAGTAATAATGAAAAAAGAGAGCGAAAAGTTTGCGACTATTTTGGCATTAATTTTATCCTTTTTGTTGGCCTTTGACCTTGACCCACGAGGCATATTTTATGTTGCGATTTTTACTAACGATCTGTCAAAATCAACCCTTGGCGCAGAATTTTTTTCATTTATGTTCTTTTCTTTTGTGGAAAATAATGCGATATTTTTGCACTTTTTAACAGAAAATGGCAACATTCTGTCTTTTGAAAATGACGAATTTATTAGAAATTTATTGAACATCCCTTTCAAAAAATAATTTATCTTTCAAAAAAAATGTTACCTGTTCTCCAGAAAAGAGAATGCCATAACATTTTCTCGCTGGTTTTAATTCTAATAAATTCTATATCTTTAAATGAGAAAATGTTGCAATATTTTTGATAAAAAGTGTAAAAAATTTAGAATTTTTTTTTATAAGAATAATCAATATTATTTTATATCGCCGTTGTAACTGTAATTATTCTTTACGCTTGAGCGATACCACATTGTTTTGATAACATTTCCCCCTCCCCTCATACTGCCAAACCTGTTAAGTTCTCCATTCCAAATATGGTTTACAAATACTTAATGCAAAAGTGTCATGCTTGCATAAGTGTGTCTTAAGCAGTTCATTGTACGTGCAAATGTGTACCACAGAACCATCCAAATAAACGAGGAACATACAGAATTTGGCCATGCACTTAACCCAGTGAATAGTGCTAAAATTTTGGTTTCATATTTGTTGTAAATCAATGGTTGCAAGTTTAAAATAACAACCAAACGGAAACCACAACAACTTGGACATACGAGTAGCTGAAACAAGAATTTAGAGAGAAGAAAAAAACTCAAAATACATACACACTCATAGGCAGGCTTGTGGAGACCCTAAAATAAATATTGCCATGAATACATGCCCGCAGTTCGGCCAAATTCATACAAACCACTGCAACTACACCACAGAAAACATGTAGTCCTGTGAAATGTATGGCCAGCGTACAAATAGCTGCCAACCAACAAACAAACACGAAGCAACAAAATGCTTAAGGATTAAAATAATCATGCCTAAGCTAAGGCCACACGGACAGACAAACAACTAAACTTTCATTCCTCGGATTTGCAGAGGAATGCCGCTGAAAGGAGAATAGAAAGAAAAACCAAAATATATTAAGAAAAGTTGTAAAATACTATTATGAAAGAATTAAATTAAAATACTGAATAGAAGAGGAAATTTAGCAGTGCTGGAGGATAAAACTAAATGTAATTTTCAAGAGAAGAATGCATGTGAAAATTAAAAAAAAACACCATAATTTTACTCACACTCATGCTTTGCACTCGTACTTAGAAATGATGAAAAGAAGAAGGAAAACAAGTTGGCACATAACAGATTAACAGAAAAAAAAAGAAAGTCTACAACTACGAGTTACATTCGCGGCAATACATTTATGCAACTACAACAGGACATAATTGTGAAACAAAAAATGGGAACACAACATGCAACACAAGGATTTAACTGAAATATGGACAAACAACTGAATCAGTTGAGTTGTTTTGTTCCCAAACAAATATCGGTCTTTAGCAACATCGCTGTCCTCCTCTGCTGTACACAGCGACCGCTGCTCGAAAGTAAACAAATGACAATTGGACTGAGTAACTGGCTGACAGACAGACTGACTGACTGACTGACTTTACGAATTGGACAGACAAGCAGGCAGACAGACAACCACTACTAAACTAACTGTAAAACTCTGATACAACGAAAAAACCCAAAAGATCCGAGAGCAAAACGAAAAGAAATCTCTCCACCATCATTAATTTCTGTCCGTGCCTGTTCTTTTCTCGAATGCAGGCAAACAGAAAAGTAAAATATAAGCGAACGAATTGTGATGCAAAAAAATAAAAGAAAAGAAAAAAATACAAAATGGAAGATGATATCAACAGCAGGCAGGTTTCAGGGCTTAAGGATTAAAAAGGAAAACTCATTAAAATTTTGTTACAAAAATGCATTTAAATACTCGTTTGTTCTTGCATGTCAACAAACAAACAAACAAACCAAACCATACCAAACAAACAGCGCGTCGTGTCAGCTTCAGTTTGCACAATGGGCTGTTATTATATACGAATAGAAAAAAATTACTGCAGTTGTTAACAAAAGCAGCTACTTTCTATCATAAATGGAAGAAAATAAGAAAACAATTCCGAGTAAATTTCGTAGATATTTCCCATCTTCACTATGGGAATATATATTTAAGGAAAAACAGAGGCTCATTTCTTTCGGGCTCGCTAAAGCACAAGAGTTTTAAAATTTTTTATATATAAAAAGCTTAAAACCGAAATTTTCTATGAACATAGTGCTTCAGCCACTAAATATATACGAACGCGTTTGAATTTAAACCCGATTTTATAAAATAAGTTTTAAGACGATAATTGATCGAATCAATTTTCTTCCTCAGAAATTTGTATTGGAAATAATTTTATTTAAAATTTTCATCATCATGAGTTTTAAGTCACGTATATATAGTGCTGTTTTTATTTGAATAATATAATAAATTTTATTTTGAGAAATTTATTACTCGAATTATTTATTTTCGACTACAAACAAATCGAAAAACTTTAGAATAATTATTAATCGAATAATAATTAATCGAATATATGTTAATCAAATATATATTTTCCAATAATATATTATTTAAGTCATATGATATGATTTTTGTTTATGCACACAAAAGTTTTTTAATCAGGCAAACCCTTTATTAATCTATTAACTATTTGTGATTCGAATACATAGTTATTATTCGAATGACTATTTTTGGAATAAATATGTTTTGAATAATTATTATACAAATAATAATTTTTCGCATTGTTATCCATCGATTAATTTTCATTCGATTAATCATTAATCGATTACTTGTTGTCCAATAATATATAATTTAAATTATATGATCAGATTCATTTAAAGTTCTGTTTTTGGTAGGTAACATTTTTTGTAATCAAACAAAATGTTCATAAATCGTTTGAAACTTTAATTAAATATTAATGATTCGAATAATTATTATTCGAATGACTATTGTTAGAATAATTAGGTTTTATATAATTATTATTCAAATAATCATTTTTCGAATTGATATTTTTCGATTAATCATCATTCGAATAGTTCTTAAACGAAAATTTGTTTTCTAATAATATATAATTTAAATTATATGATCAGATTCTTTAAAGTTCTGTAGGTTAGATTTTTTGTAATCAAACAAAATGTTTATAAGTCTTTTAAAACTTTATTTCTAAAAAGCGAGAGCGACACCTTCACGTCGGTTGTTAAATTTAAAACTAAATACCAACATATTCACCATCTTATAATCGGTTTTCGTCCTTCTTCTTAATGCTATTCACTCCTTTTTAGATCCATTCCGCAGCACTTCTGATGTAGGGGTCATTCCCAGAGTACTGGTCCAAAAAGTGAATATCTGTAAATATCATTTTTTAGCGATATTTTTATTCGAGTAACATATTTTAAATAAATTTTATTGAAAAATCTTATATTCGAATAGTTTGTTTTAGTGTAGTGATTATTCGAGTAGGTTTTATTCATATAATTATTATTCGAGTAATTGTTATTGAAACAATTGTTATACGAATAGGTTTCATTCGCATAACTTATAATAAAATTGTTAATATTCGAACAAGCAATATTGAATAACTAATATTCGAATATATATAATTCGAATAATTTTCATTCGAACAATGTCTTTCAAGTAAATTTTATTGAAAAAAACCTTATATTCGAATAACTTTTCAAATAATTGGAATAATTATTCAAATAATTATTATAATAATAATTGTCATATGAATAATTTTTATTCGCTTAAATATTATTAAAATAGTTATTATTCCAACAAGTAATATTCGACTAACTATGATTCGAATATAAATAGTTCGAACACTTTTCATTCGAAAAATATATTTCAAATAAAATTTATTGCAGAAAACCTTATGTTTGAATAATTTTTTGTTTGTTTTCTTTTTGTTTTAGTAATTGTTCGAATACTTATTATTCAAATAATTTTTATTCGAGTAATTATTATATTTTTTTCGTATAAATATTATTAAAATATTTATTATTCGAACAGGTGATATATGAATAACTATTATTCGAATAAGTATAGTTCGAACAATTTATATTTGAAAATATAGTTCAAATAAATTTTATTCCAAAAATTTTGTATTCGAATAATTTGTTTTAGTATAGTGATTGTTCGAACACTTTTTCTTTAAATAATTATTCAGGTAAATATGAATGAAACAATAATTTTTATTCGCATAACTAATACTAAAATAGGTTTTATTCCAACATGTAGTATTCGGATAACTATTATTCGAATAAATATAATTCGAATCGTTTTCTTTCGAATAATGTCTTTCAAACAAATTTATTGAAAAAGTTTTATATTGGAATGTTTTTATTGGCTTAGAGATTGTTCGAATACTTTTTATTCAAATAATTATTATTCGATTAATTATTGTTGAAGTAGAATAATTATTATTCTAATAAATATTACTAGGATATTTATTATTCGAATAAATATGAATCAAATAATTTTCATTGAAATAAATTTTTCTAATATTTTCTTATTCGACTAGAAACACTTATTTTTAACCCATAACGTTTAGCCATGCTTGCCGCCAACAAGCCACTGTGTTAGCCAGACTTCTAGCCAAACAAAAAAGACGAAAAAAAGTTTTGGTTTTATAACTACTTCATATAGTACTCCCACCAATAAGCGGGCATACAACGAATTAAACAAGTGCTGATGGTTTCCACTCCCGCTTATAAATACTTCTTTTGTAGTGTCAATCTTCTTTACAACAATTTATTCTCTTTCTTTCATACTTTCCGTCATAGAGTTGTGGTTTTGAATGAAAATCATTATGAATGCCTGCAGCTGCAGTACAATTGAATGCAGCGTTCCATTTAACAACTATTCACCCGTTAGTAAGCGAAATTACGGCTTCTTAAGTGCTGCCCTTTTTTTTTTATTTGCTATGAAAACCATTTTTTAATATTTTGCCATTTTGTCAAGAGACAAAAACAGAAAATAAAAACGCAGGATTTTTAATTAATTTATAAAAAGAAAAAACAAAAAAAAGATATATGATGAGAATGTGAAATCAGTATGGTACGCGGCACAACTATTTAACTAAATTTTTTGTGGAGGAAAGTAAATAAAATATTTGGTCAGTTTTAATAAAAAGATGGTAAAACGTGCTAACTCGGATTAAGCCATCAGGGAAAACTTTGAAGTCTGTCTTAATTAATTTAAATGAAAAAAAAATTGCTGGTTAATCCTTAGAAGCCAGTGAGGTGACAAAAAGCTTTTGCATTATTTTGATTTCATGGGCCAGAGACATTGTAAATTATTACAGAATACGAGGTCCGTTGAAGAGCAAATACTGAACGTTTCTTTTTCTCTTAATGTTGTAGAAGATAATTAAAATTTCCAAAAAAATTTCGCCAACGATTTTCTTAATTAAAATCAAAATATTTTAAAATGAATGAATAAATTTATTTATATTATTTCCAAGGACACACCTCCTTTTAAAGAAATGAAAAATTAAGCTAAAACAAAATATTTATTTAGCCTCAATGCAAATAGAATTGCAGAAGAAAAGAGGAAAATGTTAAAAGTAATCATTTGAAAAATATTTCTTTTCATTTCTTCTATAACATTTCTCTTAGAAATTTTCGTGACTTTTAGGTCATCTTTGCGAATGTTGCATACGAAAAATAATTGTATTGACTGTGAAAAGGAAGTCGTACAAAAAACCTTCATTCCACACCACCGAGTTGTGTAACCGACATGAAAACGGGGTATTCAACGAAATTCATGGCTAAAAACCAAACAAAAATTGGACAAAAATAAACGCCATAAACGGTAACTTAAACTTGGAAATATTTCAATTAATTTTGCATAACAATTTCATTTTATTGCTGCCTAACATTTTGTATCCTGGCTGCATGCTGCTGCTGCCTGAATTAAAATTGAATAAATTTTATTTCATTTTCCAAAGGGTTGAAGGAAAGAGCCGGGAGTTTATTTCTTTGCCAAATACTCAAAGTCAACAGAAGGACTAAAAAAAAAGATATTGAAAAGTTCAAGTCATCTTCAGCAGCTACCCGCAACCTTTTTGCTTCACATTTAGGCTATTGAAATTTTGTTTTTAGATGTGCCAGTATTTGTGTGGATCCCCAGCAGAAGGTGTAGCGAGAGAGGTCTGTGATTGTTGGCTTACCTGCCAATTTGTTTATTCATGAGTTTGATTGTTCTCATCAAAATACTGAAATTAGTAGTCATCATTTTGCTTTTATTTTCCTTTAATTTTTTTTTCAAAAATTTTTGAAGGTAAATTATTTTGCTCAAAGAAATCTTTCGCAAGTATTTTTGTTTGTTGTAGTTCTATGGGAATTGTTTGCAGGTTACAAATAATCTCATCTCATTTTATTCATGCCGAAGCGTTTGACTTTTTGTGGGAGGAAAGAAAAAGTTATCTGCTTGATATTGTTGTTGTTGTTGTTGTAACTATTGACTTTGGCTATGCGGCCAAAAAGTTGTTGAAAATATTGTAAAATCCTTTACCGCGCAAAATATTTGGTGTTTGTTCAAGTATTTTTGCGTCGAAAAGTTTTGTTTTTATTTGTTTCTTTACAATTCGTGGAATTATTTGGGCAGCATAAATTAATCATGATATTTTATTTCTTTGGATTTATTTTTAATATTTTTTTTCTTAATTTTTAGTATTTATGTGAGGAATTTTATCGAGATCTTTCACTATCTTAGAAAGATGTATTCAGGGCGTTGTTCAAGATGATATTAAATTGCTGAATGTCTAACAAAAACTAATAAAATTATAAGAGGTTGCTTATTGACTGAAATAGTGAGCACAAGACTAGGATTATTTTGACCCTGAGTTCAACTCTGAACTCAGTGTTGAATATGTTGTCGTATTCTTCTGACCTGCTAATTGTTACCGGCTTGTCTCAATGGCGAAGGCTTTACACTGGTCGTTGCACATCGAAATAGAGTTGGGTCCAACTTCATCCAACGCTCAGTATTGTGGCAAAACTGAGCGTTTGATGAAGGTGGACCCAACTCTACACCGAAGGCGATTATCACCGTCATGTTGTAAAAGAGCAGAACCAGAATCCTCCTCTTTCAGTTCCTAAAGCAAAAGATTGGAAATATTTTTAAACTTATTTTTTTTTTCCATAAAAGTCTAGTTAAAACTAATTTTAATAAATCAAATACATAAAATAAGTTTATCTGATAAGAATATATTGATAAGAGAAAAAGAGACCAAAAGAAGTTTAACTTCTACGAGTGACGAAATCAAAAGCCCATCATTCAATTTAAGCTTAATATTTTTCAGTGCAAAAGTTCTCTTCCAGAGAATTGTGTTCTTTTGTGACAATATTTTCAGTTGATGGGTTGAATTGAAGCAGCACTCATCTTATCTCTGATGAGCAGATTTAATAGTCAACGAGAAATCGCAAACTTGATATGATACTTTTCATTTCAGGGAATATAATGAGATTTTATACAGAAATCCTCAAGAACCAAATGAGAATTACTACAAATAATATCAAAAACTATCAACTAAAAGCTTTCGTACAACCTCTCTTCGTATACCCTTTAAACCTTCCATTAGGCTGGATACTCAGGGAATGTTTCCTATTAATGCGATGATGAGCGGAATGTTGGCTGAAGAACTCCTGGTTAACAGTTGGCCCATAAAACGTGAAACATGAAGCTCGTCTTCACCCTCAGCCATGACTTTGGCAACTAATTTTTTCGATCTGTAGTGGTACGTGTATTAATTGTTTTCGGCCTTTTTCAATCTGGAGTTCAAAAGCGAATATCACAGGAATGGTAGCCGCTACCATTTTAACTGCAGGGTATTTGTCCTGGCCATTTATGTCATACCACAATCTGTGCGCTTCAACGCTGTTCCCTGATTGATCTGTTTGTATATATATATATATATATATATATTTATATGTTTATTTACAAGCAAACTGATACACTTTTAAGCCCACACATGCAGACATGCACATTCATGCACAGCATGATGGCCTTTTCAGTATTATGGCCATATTGCATTCGACTGATTTCCGTTTATTCATTTATGTGACGGAAAATCGATTATGTTCATTTGTGGCGGTGACACAAACACACACACACACAGACACACTCAGTAGCACACTCGCCAATTTACAATTGCATTCAAAGATTTCAGGACAACAGACAACATGATGGCTTATGTTGTCAATTTCTCTGACTGTCGGTAGTTATTTTTACATTCGTTGTATTTTTATAAAATTTTTTTCGGCCGACTTTTTTTTTGTTGTAAAAATTTTTATTTATTCTCAATACTTCAGTTGATCCTGTTGCCACACATACACCGTACATAATTAAATATTGAATAATAACATTGCGGTTGGTGTGAGCGTGTGTGTGTGTGCGGCTGTATTAATCGTGTTAAATTTTTTGCAATAATTTTAAGGGTGTGAAATAATTGAGGAAATAGCGGATTCATATTGGAAAAAAAATATTAAGCAGAAATATTTTAAAGAGCTTGTAAGTTGCACCTTTTTTCAAATAAAAATTGGATAATGTTTTAAACTTTGTAGTTATTTACATGGAAATTAAAAAAAATTTTACATGTTGGGTAAATTTTCTTCGATGTCCTAAATTAGGACCAGGGAAATAAGTATAAAAATTAGCTGGAACTTTACTCATTGATGATGAATTTTGATGTAAAATTTTTGGGAAAAAAGCATGGGCAGTATCAAATTTGAGGAGTTAAAATACTAATTGAAATTTGGAATTTATAAACTTGTACTGGGAAAATTGTATTTCGAAGAGTAAAAATTATATTTTTACTGCTGCGAATCTGATAATCTCATTGCTGACGCACGTTAAGAATATTTTTGATTAATAAATAAAAATAAAAACATAAATTAAATTTAGTTGCTTTAATATTCCAAAAAAAATTTAAATTTTCCATCTCTGGATCTGTTTTTTTTCGGCATATATGATTTCTAATACCCATGAATTTCTTTAAAAACTAAAAGATATTTTTAATTCACAAAGAAAGAGAGAAACAAAAATTTTTTTTTAGAAAAAATATTATATTGTCCATCCTTGGATTCCAGTTTTTAATTTCACTTGATTTTTAATGACAATATAATTCTCCCTGCATTAAAAAGCTGCAGAAAACTAATAAAATCAGTTTAATTAAGCTTTAAAATAAATTTAATTTTATAATTTCGTTACTTTAATATCCAAAAAAAGTTTGAATTTTCCATCTCTGGAGATGCATTCTTTAGTTATCCGATTTTTAAAAAATACAGATTCAAAATATATTAAATATATTTAATTTACAAAGAAAAAGTGATATACAACTTTAGTTGGTTACTTTTATGTAGAAATTAAATTACATTGTCCATCCCTGGAATCCTGTTTTTGATTTCACTTCATATTTAATGACAACATAATTCTTCTTGAATTAAATTGCTGCAGAAAAGTAATAAAATCAGTTTAATTAAGTCTTACAAAGAAATTTCATTTTATTATTTCGTTACTTTAATATAAAAAATTTAATTTTTCCATCTCTGGACCTGTCTTATTGACACTTGTGATATCTAGTACCCATGTATTTCTTTCAAAAGATATTGAATGTGTTTAATTTATAAAGATAAAGAGAAACACAGTTTTACTTGGTTAGTTTTATGTAGAAAAATGTTATGTTGTCCATCTCTGGAATCCTGGTTTTGATTTCACTTGATTTTCAATGACAATATAATTCTTGCTAGATTTAATTGGTGCTTAATGAACAGAAAACTAATGAAAAACAGTTTAATTTAATTGTAAAAGGAGTTTAATTTTATAATATATGTCTTGAGGGTTTAACTGAAAATTTGTATTTTATTTAGAAAAACAGAGAGTAAAACTATAGTCACATCTATCAAATATTTGATGATATAAACGTAATTGATAACTTTAATATTTTTAATTTTAGGAAACTATTCTTGAAATGAGAATTTATCTGCTGTTCTACTGTGTAATTTGAATAATTCAAATTGGTGTTGACTTATCCTTGTGCTTGAGGATATTTATCAAGTCCTTCTGAATTAAAAACATTTTTCTTAGCTTTTATTAAAATGAAAATATTATTACATTTTTCCATTTTGTTTGTGTTTCTAAATTTCAATCACACTTATTGAAACGCTTAATTTATTTATGATTGGCAGAAATGAAACAATTCTTTTTTAAATACTTTAAAACTGCTCTAGTTTTAACTTCGTTTTAGAGAAATTAAAAATTAGAGTTGTTGGTTTCATTTCGTTTCGACAAAATCGATCTCTTATCAGATCTTTAAGTTTCGAGGTACTAGAAAGCTTCTCCAATTAATTTTCAGAGCCTGTCATTATGTTTGTGTATGTGAAGATGTGTTTCTGTGTATGTGTGTGCGTAACTGACACCCGTTTCGTGTGATATCGTAAACACGAAATTTAAAAAAAAACTGATTCTTTTATTGAAAAACTCGAAAATTGTTATCGGATCAGTCAGTTCTCGATTCTTTTATAATAATCGAAAACTATATCAATCACCGCTTATCACGTGGCAATCGGTTGATGTGAAAATTAAAGTAAAAGTGTTTTAGCCTGAAAGGCTAAACCGGGCTGGGATATCTTTGCGGTTAAAATTGGCGGCAAGTTACAAAGATGGCCTCTAACGTCAACCTTTTCTATAAGTATTTTTTTTAGTTCCAGTATTTTATATTTATTTTGAATAAAAGTTTTAAATGATGTGATTTCGAGAACCCAGCGTTTTAGTAAATTTAATTGTGCTACTCTTCCTAAAGCAAAGAAAACAGCTGTTTTCGGAAGCGGCTACACTCCCGTCATCAGTGCTTGAATGAATGTCGGTTACCACCTTTTTGATGTCTTTAATGATCGTGATAGAAGTTCTTGGTACGAAAGATTTGCCTTCTTTTTAAACTGATGACGGCACAATTATATATATGTGGCACTACTGCATGCCCCCTGTTCATTCTGACGTTTATTTTTATTCTATTCAAAGCGATCCTTTAATGACTGTTTTTTTTCTACACTCAAACAAAATGTAAAGGCAACAGATGTCACAATTAGAAACACATATTAAAACATAAATCTGCTTAAGAACACCACCCGTTGGCTGCATGAAAATATATGAAAGAATTTGATTTAAAATTGAGCACCTGTCAGGGTGTGTTTTGCAGCGAACACATTTTCGAAGTGTTAATTTCTGTAATTGCAACTCAATAATTGCGATACATAGAAAAACGAACAGTCAGTCCGTCATCTACTTCAATCTGTAACGATGTAAATTTCAAACAAATTAAAGTTTCAATCTTGTCTCTCCGGCCGTCATTCATGCATTTGAAATTTTAAAATGCTGTTGCATATTTTATTATTTGAAAATAAACTCACAATAGGAATGCAACTGAATAAACTGTGGCAGCAGATGGACGGAATAGAAGAGCGAATATTCGGTAAATATTCACTTGTTAAAGCCAAAATCAGACAACGCATATTTATGGTTTAAAAAATAAATACATTTTTCTAGACAATCGTCCTTTTATCCTGTTACGGAGGGTGGCTCTTTACTAAATGGGGTTATATATTTTGTTGTTGTTGTTGTTGTTGTTGTTGTTGGAAACAAATATGTCCCAAGAATTTCTGTTATTATTTTGTTTCACATTCGTTTTTATAGTTTGCGTGGAAGTACACGTACTCGCTGGCCTGCATGAGTGCGTGTCCTTGTTAGACTGTGGCTTCAGGTGAAATTTTGCCAATTTTGTATATTCTGTGAGAAAAATTCTATGAATGTCAATGATTAATATCGGCCTCAATGCAAAATAAAACAAAATTGAAAACCATGTGCACAGTGTTTGCTCTGGTGCGTATGTGCTTCTTTTATCTTACTCTCCAATTATTGGCGGAATTTCGAAATAGTTTTGTTTTCTGAATTCTATGGACTGTTTGTCTGTTTATATGATGTGTGGTTTTTGCTAGAATTCTATATTGTTGCGAGCGGTATTTAACAGTTTATGAAATGAATTTAGCGACAGGGGAAAAAACTCTCAATTAGTAATTCATAATTTAAGAAAATGCTTAAAATGTTTTGCGTTAGTAGAAATTTATTTTCATGTTAAATGTCAGAGTGTTTCTGTTGCAAGACAAGTTCTTAATTTCAATGGCATCTGTTTCTATGCGAACGCATTTTGTATGAAAATTGTGTTTTAAGGTTCTCTTTATTTATTTTATTCAAATAAAAAAATAAAATATGCTAAAAATTATGAAATAAATATCAGCAGAATATTGTCTCTGTGGCTTTTATTTGTTTAATTATTTTTAATTATAATTTATGTCCTAAGAAATTTTCCCAAGGATTTTAAAATTTTGATAATAGAAATAAATATTGACAGCAAAACTCAAGTGATTTAAGCTGTTTATTAAACATATATTAAATGAAACCAAATTAAATACAGATTATTGTTATGGTATTTTTTCTATATATATTTTCTTTTTCTAAAAAATTGAAGTTTCGTTTCATGTTGCGTCATAAGAAATAAAAGTCGGATCATTCACTTCGACGTTTTGTATTCGAGGAACTTCAGGCGGTATTTTCCAGCAGATGTATTCAGTTTTGTTAAGACTTTGAAGTGGTTATTGAATTGTGACAAAATCTTAAAAACCATTTCGAACTTCCCATCATGAAAATTTAAAATTTTCAAATTAAAAAAAAATTGATGTTATTGATTTTATTCCATTCTTCCAAAAAAGTTTAGTTCTCTTCAGATCTCGAGGTTTTGAGTTTCTGACCAATTTTGAATTGGTGTCACTATCTCTGTATGTATGTATGTATGTATGTGTGTGTGCGTGTGTAAGTATGTGATCCGCATATAATTATCGAACGGCTGCATCAAATCGAAACAAACTGGAGTTCCTGAACTCTCATATTCTGTGAATTTAAACCGATTAGATTTCAATAAACCCTAAAAAAAATATTAGAAAAAAAAATATATTCCAGTGTTATTTTTTTAAAAATTTTTAAACGACCTCAGCGATCGATTTCATAAACACGTAGGATATCATGAAGGAAAAAATTCGAAAAAGGCGATTTTTTTAAACAGCTCTGAAACTATATATCTGATCAATAATCGAGAACTACATCAATCACGTTTTATCACGCGGAAATCGGTTCATATAAATATATAAAATACTACATACTTTTGGAAATTGTCGTTTTTTAAAACTCTTTAGCTTTAATTTTGTGCTGATTCTTTTTGCCTAAAATCTTAATAAAAAATTCAAAGTGATCAATTGAGAGGTTTTAAAATTAGAGCAAGAAAGAAGCCAACCAACTGAAGAATAAAAACGTAAAAAAATAAAAAAGGAAAAGTGATCAGTGAGTTCTTGTTATGACTTTGATATTTGTTTTAGACTTCTCACTTATTAAAGTGGAAGTTTCAAATAAATATCTTCAGTTATTCTAAGAAATGTTGGGTAAAGGTTCCCTGATGATCTGCATTAGCCCCAGTGAAATGGGCATAGAAACTAACTAAAACCTGTCAATTGATCACTTTGAATTAAGATTTTGGGAAAAAAGAACCAGCAAAATTAATATTAGAGAGATATAAATTAGTATTTTCGCTCGAAAAGCTTAAAGGCATAGAACAGCACAAAGTCCAGGTTACGAAAGTGTTTGCGATTAAAATTAGCGAGGAGTTACAGGGAATGCCCTTAGGGTCAGCCTATTTCTTTTTGTGTTCTTTTAGTTACAATCATGCCGAAGTGAATTAAAAACAACTGATTTTTGCAATTATCTCAACTTTCGCAATTTCGAAAAAAATTCCTTAAACTTTTCAATGCTGAAAACTATTTGCAACTGCATTTATTATTATTTCATTGAGAGACGATGGACATATTTGATGATTAACGATTTTTGGTTAATTTATAAGAATTATTTGTGCACTGGCACGTATTAAAAAATCGTTCCTATTGAAAACTTGGAAAATATTCTTTTAATTCTCTACTACTATTAAAGAATTTTACTCTGGATCTTGTGCGCGAGTGTGTGTGTGTGTAAAGAAATCGCAAGAAATTTACGAAAACAATAAAAAGTTTCATTATTCTTGATTTGTTTGTTGACGTTATTGTTGTCTTGTTGCGAGCTAAAGTTCAGACCGACAAACACAAACTTTTCATCGGGTTGATTTTGATACAAATTCATTCATTCAAGCATTCATTTGAAACGTATGCACATGTGTGTGTTCTTACGTGGTCGAATTCAGCAGTTATATTCAGGGCAAATGAAGTCTCTTTCTTAATAATTAAGGAACGTCTACTTGCTTTTCATTGCCAAATCATCAGTAAACTTGAACCGCAATCATGATAAGTTTCAAACCTCTCAACTTATGCAAAAAGTTTCATAAACCATTTGAGAATTATAAATGATTTATAAGGATCACGTAACACTAAGTGCTGTAGGCTATCAAACTCATGACTTTAGCTAAAGCCATTTTAATTCTATTCGATGCTATTTTTAATATATTTTATTCCGTTTAACTTTTTAAATTGTGATATTCACTACTTTCCTTTTGACTTCTTTAACTTCAATGATAAGTGGAAGAATTTAAATTGTGGAAGAAAAAGATCTGACAACCATTAAGTTATTCCTCGATATTTTATTTCTGGTGAGAAACGAAGTCCTTTTGAACTACAAAAATATACACCCACTTATTTCATCTATCAAACAAGAGTTTTGCACGGAATATGGCGATAAATTCGATATCACATCGAATCATCATCGAAAATCATGATATTGATTTTAAGTAAATAAGAACTCAAGAAATAACATTTTTATTTTAATAAACAAATAAAAATCGAAAAATGACTTTAATATTCTAAAGAATATAATACTGGAATAAATAAAAATAGAAAAACAACTTTTATTTTCAGAGGGATAAATAAAAATAAAAAATATATTTTCATATTTTGAAGAATAAATAAAAATCTGGAAGAAATGAAAATAAGGAAATTAATTCTGTTATCTGAAGGGATAGATAAAAATCTGGATATAACTTTTTTTCATTGGAATTAAGAAAAATCAAGATAGAATTTTTATTTTCTGATGGATAAATAAAAAGCAAGAAAATAATTTTGTCTTCTGAGGGATAAGTGTAAGTCCTGAAATAACTTCTAATTTCAGGAAGGTTGAATAAAAATCTGGAATAAATAAAATCAGATAATAACTTTTATTTTCTAAAAGCTGAAATGAAGATAATTCGATAATTTCTCTAATAAATAATAATAATTTGTAATTTCTCTAGAATAAATAAAACTCAAGAAACAACTTTTATTTGATATTATTTTATTGAACATTTTTATTTTGCTATATCAATATTTATATAGGCTAAATTGTTCTAACTTAGTTAACATCTCAGAATATTTATCATCATGTCTTTCTGAGATTTTCACTAAGTTAGAACAATTTAGCCTATATAAATATTAATATAACTTTTATTTCTTCTGGATGAAATGAAAATAGGAAAATTAACTTCGTTGTTTGAGGGATAGATGAAGATCAGGTAATAACTTTTATTTTCTTTGGAATAACTAAAAACCAAGAAGTGACTTTTATTTTCTCTGGGATAAATAAATACCAAGAAACAACTTTTACTTTCTGATGGATAAATAAAAATCAAGAATTAGATTTTATTTTCGAAAAACTAAATGAAAATCAAAAAACAATTTTTAATTTCTCTGGAATAAATAAAACCCTAGAAACAACTTTTATTTTTTTGGGATAAATAAAAATCAGTAAATAACTTTTATTTTCTCTGAAAGAAATTAAAATATTAATTTCGTTGTCTGAGGGATAGATAAAAATCAGGAAGTACCTTTTATTTTCTGTTGTAGAAATACAAATCATGATATAGTTTTTGTTTGATTATGGAACATCTACACATTGAAGAATGTTATAAAATATGTTGGGTAGAAATTACCAAAGAGCCATAATTCCTTTTCAAAACCTAATCACAATCATATCAGTAGATTCAATTATTTAATTTACCCACGCATTCATGCTCGTGCAAAAAAAAAAAAACAAACGAGCAGAGTTTTCCATACTCCTTCGCACAAAACTTGGAATGAAACAAATGAAAAAGTACTTTAATGAATACAAATGAATAACAACAACAACAACAACGAAATAAGCAACAAACAAAATAATGAAACTAAAAACGACACAAGGATCACAAACTTCTGCAACAAACATGTGAGAAAATAAACAAAAAGTGAAAACAAAAAGTATATAAATCTTTCATTCTTAATATTAACAGCTTTAACTAAAATTAAATACAAAAGAATGTTGAAAGCATAACTAATGAACAAGCGACTGGGTATGATGAGCGAGCTCGGGATGTGGGAGGAGAGTTAAATGAACTTTAACTGGACAGGAAGTTGATCGAAAGTCAAATGAAACGAGATACATGCCAGAAACAATAAACTTCAAAATTAGTTGCCGAAATCGAGTAGAAATGATGAAACAAAACAACAAAAACAACCACAATAATACCTTCAGTTTCATGGCTATTGACTGTTTGACCCCCACACACGGAGTGTGTCTAACTAACAAACTTTGAGTTGTTGTTGCGTGTATTTTATTAGGAAACTTTTTTTCGTAAGAAAAAATATGTCATTCATACGTCAAAATGTAATTCATCAAAATCAAATGTAATAAGAAAAGAAGAAGAAGAAGAAAATCTCTGCTTCAAAAGCCAAATAAAAATTGCATAAAAATTCATTAATTTCATACAAGATTAATGATATCATATCCCACATTAAGTGTTTGAATGTATGAAACTATTTGCGTGCGTGTATAACGGTGGACTCTGGCTTCTTTAAGCGGCCAAACCCTGAGGGATAAAGTGTTAACTCAAGTTCGTACAGATCCGATAAATAATTAGAAAATTAGCAACAGTTACCAACGTGCAGCTTCCTGCCATCATCATCATCATCATCATCATCCCCATCATCATCGTCATCGGCGCCGTCATCGCTGTTCCCATAAAATATGTTTTTGTGAAAATGATGCTCAAATAATTTTAACGAGTAAATTAAATTTCAGTCTATTAAAATGTAATTATTCACCTTTTTGTGTTTACAACGAAACTGTTTACGAAGCCAGACAAGAATATAAAAACAAAACCTATTTAACCTTAGAGTAATACAGTGGGACATTTATCATCTAGATGATATAGAAGTTTTTTATTGATTTTCATATATTTCTCGGAAAATTAGAGTTGTTGTATGAGTTTTATTTATTACAGAGAAGTTAAGAACTGTTTTTTAATATTCATTTAGTTTTTTTAAAAATAAAATTAGTTTTTCTATTTTTATGTACCCCCTAGAAAATAAAAATTATTTTCTTTTAGTTTTTAGAAAATAAAGGTTATTATCTGATTTTTATTCAACCTTATGAAAATGGAAGTTATTTCAGGATTTTTACTTATTCCTCGGAAGACAAAATTATTTGCTCACTTTTGATTTATCCGTCAGAAAATCAAAATTATATCTTTTCCATTGGAAGAAAGTTATTTCCAGATTTTTATCTAACCCTTCAGATAACAGAATTAATTTCCTTATTTTTATTTCTTCCAGATTTTTATCTATTCCTCAAAATATAAAAAAAGTTTTTTGATTTTTATTTATTCCTCAGAAAAAGAGTTTTTTTCTATGTTTATTTCCTCCAGAGAGTGTAAAAATATTTTCTTCTCGATTTTCCTTCTTTCTTTAGAATATGAAGGTCACTTTTTGATTTTTATTTTTTTTATCAAAATGAAAATGTCATTTCTTGAGTTCTTATGTTCTTAAAATCAATATCCGCCAATGCAAAATCGAATTTATCGTCATATTCCGTGCAAAACTCTAATTTGATAAATGCAATAAATGTTTGGTATATCCCTAATTAAAAAAAAAACTGGTTTTGTAACCAGAAAAATAATATCGAGGATTAACTTAATTTTTGTCACATCTTTTTGTTTCACAATTTAAATTCTTTCACTTTAGTAGAAGTTGAAGAAATCAAAAGGAATCCGAAGTAGTAAATATAACAATTTAAAAAGTAGCTAAAAATCAAAAACTTTAACTGGCAGCCACTTTAAAGTTTAACAAAATGAAACATATTAAAATTGAATCGAACGGAAATAGAAGGGTTTTAGCTAAAGTTACACACTTATTATTACGTGATATTTATAAATCTTTTATAATTCTTAATTGGTTTATGAAACTAGAAAAGTAGAAAATTATATTAAAAAAATCGGGAAGTTATTATTGGTCTTACCCCGTTTGGAAAAACTCGAGCTCTCCTCAGATGTCCACATTTTCAGGTCCCTGATTAATTCTGTGAGCCCGTCACACATATACAGGTGTGTGTGTGTGTGTGTGCGTGTGTGTGTGTGCGTGTGTGTGTGTGCGTGTGTGTGACCCGCTAATGACTTTTGAGAGGCTGAAACGAAGAACGTCCTTAAATTAGGTTTCCTGTAGACTTCGAGGTTTTTTTTAGCAACGGCTTCACCGATATTAAATATTTTATTATATTTGCTTTCTTGAAGAAGTCACACAAAGAAGTGACGAAATGCTTAAAAACAGATAAATTATTTTTATTAGAATAAAGAGGCTTAAAATAAGATATATTTTATAATAAAACATAAAACAGTCGCACACTTTGACTTGAGAGTTGACATCAACGACTTGAGTTGACTCCAATTGATTTTGGTCACACAATAACTTAAAAAAAGGAAATTAATTTGTGGACTCATTTTTCCAAACCAGTTCAGACCATAAGGGTTCTTAAAGTGTTGAATTCTCTTGGTGTCCTTATTAAAATAAGGAAAGAAGAGAAATTCTATTGTATTTATAACAGCATCCTTTCTAGCCGTACCCGATGTGCTTTTCTGCCTCTATTTTTGTAACATAGAAATTATTTTTATAAAAATTTACATAATTTATCTCCTGGTCACTGCTTTCTCCCCGTCAGTGCCATCATGTAATATTTGAAAATGTTCTCAAATTTAGAGGATTCCTCAATTACCATTGAGTAGGTAATGACGTCTTAATAATATCCAATCATATATAGATTAATTTTTTTACTATTTCTTTATATCCGATAATTTAGTGAAAAAAGAATATTAAAAATACTGTCGGAAAGTGAATGATTTTAGTCTGCTGCATATTAAACTTTTAAACAAATTATATTATATTATATTCAAGTTCTGAATTTTCTATCTATCTTATCTATATAATTTACTACTAGGACCAGTAAATTGTATTAAAAATTTTTTTAATACAATTGAAAAGAATATTTATTTTGTTCCACTGTTCGTCGATGCTTGAAACAATAAAAAGATGTTGATTATGCAGACAGTGAAAATTGGCGGTATTTCAGCATACAAAATCCTTAAATAATTTATAATTGTGTTGAGTTTATGTTTTAATTATGCATTTGTGTGTGTGTGTGTGTGCTTACAAGTGTGTGTGTATACATGTGTGTGTTGACAGATTCAAGCTATCGAGTCTATTGGAGTTTGTAGAATTTTGCGCTAATAAATAGCGGCAACACAAACCCAGACGACATCAAACATAAACAATCCTGTTCTATTGTTGTTGTTGTTGTTGTTGCTCCTACTCCGGCTGTTGATGTTTTTATAGAGGATCCTATTTAATTTATTTGTTCTTTTTCGTTTTTTGTTTCTTCGCTTAAAGTAATAAATTGTGAAAAACCCACAAAAATCGTTTATATTTTTCTACATTTACAAATCAACATGTTTTACACGTAGTTAAGCAACCGAAAGACATACCGAGTTGGGTGTGGGGAGAAAGAGGGGGGCGGGGGTCGTTGTGCGGAAAAAGGATATTAATAAAAGTAACACACTTTCATTAGTTGCATGTTGTTTAAGGCAGCAGTACTTGAGTTGAAAATAATTTCTATATATTTTGTTTTTCAGACGTGCGATTGTTTGAACTTGTATTTTTTTTTTGGGGCTTCCAGACGTGTTTTTATTAGTTGCTAAACAAACAAAAAAGGAATAAAAACAAGTGAAAAAATATATATTTCTTTTTGTAAGTACCCACTCATTAAATTAAATGATGTGAAAATAATGTTCCCGTCAATGTTTCTTCGCAATGTGTTGATTCGGTGTTACACTTGTTTTCTGCTTTAATTTATTGGGCTTCTTATTTATATGTGAATGCTTCCTCCGGTAGGTCTGGGGAAGAAAATAATTCATCTACCGTTTTACTCCATGAGGGAAACTGTCACTTAAATATGGTGTTTTCATCGTGGTAGTGGATCAGTTGAGGGCATTTTTGTATTGCTGATGCTTTAAAATTTAAGACAGTTTAAAAGAAAAAAAACATTTTGAATTGTGTTTTAAGTAAAAGTAGAATTATTATTCAGGCTTAAGTTAAACCCCTCGAATTTGCGAATATTTTTTAATTATTAAATTCCGTAATTTGGCGTTTTTATTCAAAATTATCTGCAGGGACAAAAATTACAAAAAGCCTTTGATATCAGCAGCCGGTGGCTCTGGAAGAAGCAAAGAGACAATTATATTGATAATGAATAAACGAATAATTAATTCTATCTCATATTCGTTAAAAATATCGGTTAAGTAGTTGATGTTCCACCGTGAAAAATCGAAATCAGTATCGATCTGTTTTACTTGTATGATTATTATAATAACATATTCTTAAGGCCTTATTCACAAAAAATATTTCATGCTTACAAGCTACTTATAAGACAAATATCACAAAGACAATTCATCTTATAAGCAGCATATAAGCAGACAATTTTTCTTTGTAAACAAGTTCTTAAAATATTCTGCTCATAATAAAATTGGAGTGTAATCATGAGGGTTTAAAACTGAGCCTAAATAATAGTTCTTATCTTAATAATTAATCCCATAAGTTTGAATTATAATACGCTTATTAATTTTTATATTCCTCCACATCTCTTATCTATTTCTTCAGTTACCCACTTCTGCCATCTACGAAAATCTTGTTTTGAAACTAAAAAATGTTTAAAAATAATTTACTTGTATAAACACAAGTTTGCTAAACGCAACGCATTTTAATAATTTTCCCTTAAATCTTCTTAATATTCCGAACATATTTTAAAGATTTTCTCTATCGTTTATTTGATAAAAACAATTTTCTTTCCACTTTCCATTTATTAAGTACTTTGCAAATAAATTATTTAAATTATAATATCAACACACCGTTTCGTAAATAGAAAACAAACATACACACAAGGACAAAATGTATTTAAACTTGAACACAAAACGAGGGCAGGCGGAAAAGGTTTTGTTTTGTTTTGTTTTGTTGAAATTGGGTTTTTTTTTGAAAATCCTGGAACGTCTTATTTAAAAATCTAAAGCTTTGAATTAAAATGTGTTTTTCAATAGGCGTTATAGTCTTTTAAAGAAGTGAAATTATAGCGCCTGTATTTAGGGAAAAGCTTTCTAAAATTATAAAATAACGAAGAAATTGGAAAATTGTTTAAGAATCGGTTTTTTATGTTGGACTACCGCTGAGGGACATGCCAAAAGTCGAATGGTTCTTAACTAATTTGGCTGATTGATTCTTTTTTCAGATTTTTCTTTTTAATCATGAACACGTTTCATTATTATTTTTCAAATAACACCGATTAAATATCGAAATTGCAAAAGTCTTACGTTGATTTCTTTTCTAAAAAAGAATGCAAAATTTTTTACACTTTTTAACACAAAATTGCAACATGCTGTGATGTGAAAATAAAGATTTTGTTAGAAATCAATCCTGCTTTCCATACGGATAACAGATCCTGTTTTAAAACTTCGCCAAAATGCCACTTTTCAGAAAAGAAGTGAAACAATTTTACTTGTTTTCCAGAAAAAAAAACGTCGTTAGTTTTATTTTCACCCAATTTCACGATCACTTTCCATACGATTCTCGCATTTAAAGCACCTTTTTCACACACAATTATGTTTTGTTTACGTAATTTTCCCTGCTCCAAACATTTGCCTAAATTTTCTTCATAAACGGCAATTTCTTTTGTCTTTAATAAAGCAAAATTTTATCGTTATTTTCTGTTGGCCGTAATACATGCAAATAGGAAGGTAAATTTCCAAGTCCTAAATCATCACGGCATTATGCCCAGACTAAGCAGAACTAATTTTATTTCCAGGAATCCTGGCGAACATGCATGTTGAACTGCTCTACAAGACTAAAGATTTAACTAAGCAAAACACATACAAATACACATACACTTACATGTTCACCTACAGATGTATTTGTATAACAACTTTCATAATGTATACGGTACTCTGATGGTGGTTGTATGTCATTTGGGTCATTTCATGTTGATAATGTAGAGTGAATTCAATGTAAGCAACGTGTTTAAGGACAATTTGAAATTGTCCTTGTACTGCAGCACAGTGTAATTGTGTTTGTTCACCAAAAGAAGTGTAAGTTATTAGCATTTTGTTGGGTGTTAAGGTAGAATTTATAGAATTTGTCAAGATATTATGAGATACGAATATTTTATCAAACGTGTTTAAAATGCTATTAAATAAATCTCAAAGAGCCTGTAGTTCTGTGAATAATTGAATGTGTGGCTTAGGCATTTGTAGGAAAGTCCATTAAAGTCATAAGGGAAAATAGTGTTGCAACGGAAGGGAATCAATTGCAGAAAATTAACTCAAATGAAGTACATTTCTCGTAGTAATTTAACCCGTAAAGTAAATTTTTATACTTTCAGAGACTGCAGTAGTTGATTTAAATAAGAAAAGTATAAAGATTTTTTGAACAAGGGAATAAATGGACTCGCCATTCCGGAGTGATGTTATAAAGGGTGTTTTTTTTTTTAGAGTGATACAAGAAAATTTATTTTTAACGGGCTTTATTTGATAGAAAATTTTATGAAATCAATGTTTAAATATGATTTCTGCCATACGGCCGCCACGGTTGGTGCGTAGAAGGCTCTATCTGAAACACCAATTTTCATTTCGAATGTTGATTTTCTGCTGTTTAATTGTATGCGGTTTATCGATACAGACAAGTGACTTAACATAATCCCCAAGAAAAAAAAAAAAAAAAAACGAATAGGGTTAAATCACACGTTTTAATTAAGCCATTATCTGAAATTAATTTCTCATCAAAAGCTTCTTTGAGTAACTTGATCGTAGTGCCCGCTTTGCTTTACCGTCCTGTTGAAACCATTTATCAGCAAGATAAATGCCATTGAGGTACAAAAAAATTTGGAATCATGTTCCTCTACCGTTCACCATTGACAGTAACATTCTGACCATCATCGTTTTTGAAGGCATACGGGCCAATGACTCCCCCCCCAGCCCATAAAGCGCAACAGACAGTAATTTGCTGTGGTTGCGTGATGGTGATGTTTCGACTAAGGCTTGTGGTTTCTCCTCACTCCAAATGCGACAATTCTGCTCATTTATGTGTCCATTCAAACAGAAGTGGCCTTCATCGGAATAGAAAATTTTGAATGGATGAGTTCGACGTATAAAACAATTATTTTGATTAAAAGTTTAAGCATTTTTCAAGCGCTACTCTCGTGTAAATCGATTCGTAATGAAACTTTAAATTAAACGAAATAATTGATGAGTGAAGTTATTTTATTTATGAATTGAAATACTATCATTGATTTAATGAAGCGGTGTCGTTAGTACCATATTATTATTTTATAGATACTTTGAACGGAGTATAAAATTAAATTCGGTTTAACAATTATTGATATAAATCAAAAACGTCTATGGTTTTATTATATCAGACTTTCAGATTTTCAAATGGAGTCTTATTTGAAGCAACGAATATATTAAAATTATAAATTTTTGCTATTCTTATTAATATTTTTAATTTGAATGCGTTTAACGCAAAAGTTAATTGTGTTAAAGAGTATATATTGAAATATTTTTAAGCATGAACTGAATATTTTTATAAAACTTTTTCTAAAAAGAAAAAAAATGTGGTTGTCATAAATTCAATCAAGTATTTTTACGAAATTTCGGAAGCCAACAATGCAATTCCAGTGAAACTGTTTCACAATAGTTGTGAAAATTTCAATGGAAATGTGAGGAAAAATATCTTTGGAAATTGTTTAATTAGACTGAAGAAGCAATATGTCTTTTAGTGTACCAACCATAATTTTTAAATGGTTTGTAATCAACGAAAACCCTCAAATTGCAAAAATTTTGTGACACTTCCATACTAAACTTAAGTCCCTTTTAACACACATCAAGTTTGTCTCATCAAGTTTGAGTTTATAGGAGAAAGGGGAGAAGAGAATGGAAAGAGGCACAGACCAGACTGTACCATCAAGACTAAGTAAACTTCACACTTGAAGTTGGCTGTAGCATATCAAAAAGCATATAAAGAAAAAAGCAGAGACAATGAAACTTAATGAAACAAATTATTCGTATATGAACGTAAATGCAGGTTTAAAAAAAATTGAAGAAAAACTGATTAAGAAAACCTGATGTGTGTGAAAGGGGACTAAGCAAAATAAATTGTCTCTCAACATTGACTTCCGAGCTTCGACAGTTAATAACAGCCATTTGGTGTTCAGATTAGTTGTAATTTATTTAGCCTATTTAACCAAATTCTTATGGACACAAACTATAAAATTATTTATTCAAAGTGTTTGTTTTTTCGTGCTACATGCCACGCCCATTTTACAATCGTCCAAGAGGGCTATTCGCAACGCAATAGATAATTTAGTATCACGTCGACGACACACAAGATCTACCGAAAAGCTCGCCGCTTTCCGCGGGAACATGCAGGAGAGTACGAGAAAGTTGAAACTAGAAAACGCTTAATAAAATACCCTTTAAATGTTCGTCGTAAAAACCACTCTGCACACAAGATGAAGTTCACTGAATTTTGTTGTTTGTCTCTTTTTTTTATAAACAAATTTCTATTATACTTAGAAGCCTTTTAGCCAGGAGAGTTACTTCTAGTAAAGACAAGGATCATTAAATTTTATATAAAAACCTCTCACAAATGAATAACTCATTGATCGCTTTCAATTGTAAATGCAGACGTTGTCATGTCTTTCATATTTTAGAAATAAAATCAAATAAATCTTTATTGTTAAATAATTTATAAGAAGGCAACAGGAAGGCAGGCAATACGTTAACAATTGATATTAAAACGGCGTATACGCAACATTAAATAAATGACACACAATTTCACAACATCCAATTGTAGAAGAGAGAAATAATAGTAGCGGAAAAACAACAACAATAACAACGAAATTGATGTCCTTTTCGGAACGTTTTATATTTATATTTTCCTCTCATTCTTATTATTGATATAAAAACCAAATGAAGCATAACAATTGATTGGTTGGAGAGGACAGACTCAAGCGAACAACAGCTATAATTTCATTTATATGGAGGATACAGGAGACAGCAGGATGAAGTGTTGCTGCTGGTGTTGTTGTTGTTGTTGTTGTTTGTGGCATTTGCTTTCAAAACACAATAACTTAACATATGCTGGAATGTCCTTTTTTTATATCTGCTATTCAGTTTATCTAACTGGGCTGACTCATTGACTTTAACACGTCAAAATGACGAGATGACTAGATGACTGACTGACTGTCTGCATGTCTGCCTGTCTATCAGTCTGTTAGTCTGTCTCTGACAATGATAATTGAGTACTTGACTACTGTTAGTTGCTGGCAAAGCTGTTGGTTGGCATGCATCTATCCTTTTGGTTACTCAACATGCGTGTCTGTATTGGTGGCAATGAAAATAAGTGTGTGCGTGTGTGTGTGTGTGTTCGAGCTATTGGAAAGTAACGTAGAATGATATCGCCTTTGGATGATAATGTGTCACTATCCTTTCAAAATATTATTCAATGAATTTTTATTGGCGAATTATGCTAAAGAAAGAAAAAAAAAGGAAGAAGTAGAAGAAAAATAGATTTTATTTCATATTTATGACTTGTGAGTGTGTATTGACTCGTTCGTTTTCTTAATGTGTGCTGTTCAGTTCAGTTCAGTTCTTTTCCCCAGAATCCTGCCTGCCATGAGCTGTACAGATTCAGGTGTTTTAATGTTATTTATACGATTGTAAGTCTCACACCTTCACACTCGTATGTGAGTGTATGTGAGGAAACATCACACTCAAGTGGCCCTGGGTTTTATTCTATTTTAATATATTCTGCTTTAATAATAATCACTTTTGTCATATTTATAAACGCCGGTTTATTGTTGCTACTCCTTCTTGTATTATATGAGACCCTCGTTCCTTGATTGCTATTGTTGTATAAATTTACGGCATTGAAAGTGTTTGATCATAAGAAAATTACTTGGACTGACATGTACTTTGCACTCAATCTCGTCTTGCTTTCAGTGTTCTAATATTTACATTTTAATAACATCCTACTTGTCGGTGGCAGCTGGTGTTTGGAAAACGATTATTTTGCATATAAAATGCATTTTATTGATAATTTATAATATGTAAAAGCGTGTGGCATGTGGCAAAGGGAGAAGGAAGGAAGAGAGACTTGATTGAAGTCAACGGTTGAACGCTTCGTATTCCTGTTGTCATTTGCCAAATGGCTTGTAAAATAATTGAATCTTGAAATTGATTGTTAAATTCATCTCTCTCTAATTGGCTCTTATGAATTGTTTTATAATTATTATTAGTTTATTAGGGTCATTCAGTTTTGTATGTTGCAGCACTTTAAATAGCGAGTTATTTAAGGAAGGTTTTATACATTCGGGCCTGACGCGATGTTGGAAATAAATTATATATGAATAATCAGTAAATTAATTTATTGCTGCAGTTATTTTTTCCAAAAAGTTATTTTCAAGTGCATGATAGTTGACAGCAGTTAAAAATATATTTGAACGAATTTTACGAATGTTTTTTTATACTAGATGATACTTCTTAGCAGCGTGAGTATTATCGGTATCCATAACTGACTGCTAAGAATGGGTGCCTTCATAAGATGTAATTGAGGCGCTAAAAACTTGGAAAATATTTAAACAAAACAGCGAAACCTCTAAATATACATGGAAATCATACACCCGGTCATATAAATTCATGCTGTGCTCTGTCGTTCTTTTTTTTTTTTTTTTTTTGACTCAAGTGAATCAGTTTTTTAAACAATATTTTAAGCAGAAAATTGAAGTTTTTAAAAAATCGGCAAACTATGGCTTTTACGCGTTGGATTCTCATCAGACGTTATGAGAAACCTGGAATCGTTCCTGACTACTTTTGAGACTGCGTCACTATGTCTGTATGTTATGTGTGCGTGTAAGTGTGTGACTCGTTCTAACTTGTGAACGGCTGAGGCGAATCAAATTAAGCTGCTGCTATTCCTAAAATTTCTTATGAATTTGAAGCCATTCAAATTAGTAAATTTCAAAACTTCGAGGACAAACATTTTTCAAAGTGGTAAGAATATATATCATACGCCTTTTGGGACGAATTCGTCAAAAATATTAACTTTTAATAAAAACAAAAAAAAATATTTGAAAAAGTGGTTTATTTGAAAAGCTCCTGATTAATAAATCGGATCATTTAATATTCTCGACTCTTTTATGGCAAATGAAAACCACATCAATCACCACTTTTCGCATGGAAATCTGCTGATTTAAAAATTAAAATAATAGTGGTTTAGCGCGAGGAGATCTAAAGATAAAGCAGCAGGATAACCACGTTACGATAGTCAAAATTAGCGGATAGTTACAGGGATGGCCGGATTTGGGAGTAACCGTCTTTCACGTTTTTTATTGAGACAAGCCTACAATAATTAACGCAATCGTATGTGAATTAATGCAGATCAGAAAAATTCATGAATAAATGCGGAATGGAACTCAGGACGTTGTGCTTCAGCCAACAGCACTGAGAGAAATTGTTAATTTTAAACCTCTTTAATATTAATTAAGTGCTGATTCTTTTTTCCCAAAAAATCTTACTAAAAAATTCAAAGTGATCTTATAAATCAATATGATCTTATAAATCAATACTGTGCCCACATGTTTTGTAATTTAGTCTACAAAGATATCAGCTAATTAAATACATTCCTAAAATATAAATTCTGTTAAAATTAAGTGATTTTCTTAAGAAAACAATTATTCATATATGACTTCTTCCAACTTCGCTTATATATTTTTAAAACTATGAATTCTTTTATACTATTCTTACTAATGAAAACTTTTTTCTTTTCAGGTAAGGAAATCACTTGTACAATTCAAAATAATTAAGGTAAATAACTGATGATATAAAACTTAATAAAATTCATTGATGATGATCAGTAAATATCATTTATTTCACATTAATTATTCTTTTAACTAACAATTTTAACTGTAACAATAATTGATAAAATAAGCAGATATAAGAATGGAAAGAACATCGACGAATTTGTTATAATTGTGGAAACATTCATAATATATTTTGTTTATACAAAATGACTAATTTATATATATAGATATAAATATAAAATGTAAATTGACTGCCCTGGCCCACGATGTCAATCGATATTGCTCTCTCAGCAAAAATGCATTTGAAGGGATAAGTAATTCTAGAATTTTCAAATTAGTTCACATTTATGGAAATTGCCGTTTTTTAAACTCTTAAATTTTAATTTCGTGCTGGTGCTTTTTCCCAAAACCTTATTAAAAATTGAAAGTGATCAATTGAGGCGTTTTAGCTGGTTTCTATGCGCGTTTCACTGGGGCTAATGCAGATCATAAGGAAACATTTAGCCAACATTTCTTAGAATAAATAAAGATATTTATTTCAAACTTCCACTTATTTTTATTATTTATTAAATTTTAATTTTTTATTAAAGTATTTATTAAAATTTTAAAAATTAAGAAATAATGATAAAATTAGTATACAATTTATTTAAAAATATATTTATTTGAGAAGTTTTTTTTAAAGAATTCGGCAAAATAATGTTCGCCTGTTTAATGAGAAGTCTAAAACAAATATCAAACTCACAACAACAACTCACTTATTACTTTTCCACTTTTACTTTCTTACGTTTTTATTCTACGATTGGTTAGTTTAAAAAACGACAATTCCCAAAAGTATGTACTAATACTTAATTTTATTTTGTAAAATTTACAACTAAATTAATTAAAATAAAATGAGAGTCTGCAATAAGAGCTACTTAACTAACTTCAATTAGTTATTTTAATTATATCATAGATTTTACTAGTGAAAGTTCTAAAACAACTTTTTGTGGTTAATTTCACTAATAAAAATTGTTACATTGAAAAACCGCAATAGCAAATTTCATTAGCAGTAAATTGTTTACATAAAATTGTTTATCAAGAAAATTTTTTGGCTTATAAGAACTTCAAATATAATTTACGCTAATAGTTCTGTTACTTGTGCTACACAGTAAGTTTAACCAGCAGAAATATTTTTAATATATATATATATATTCTAGCAATAACATATTTTATAGTTAATTAACAATTAGAATTGGTTAGTTAAACCAAAAATTTTTTTGTGTGTATTCTCACACACTAGATGGCCAAGAATATTTTACTTGAACGCGTAAGTTTAAAATCTTCCATAACTTTCAAATAGCAGCAGCTTATTTAAACGATTTTTATAATTCAAAGAATTAAGAAAAACGAATCAAATATTGTTTAGCCTGGAAAAAACACGTTAATATATTAAAACGAAACTTCAAACAGCCTCTAACAAACGTGCATGCTTTGGCTGAGACCATAAAGATGAAATTAATTTTCCTACTTTCATAACAGAAAACAGAGTGATACAGAGAGAGAGAGATAGCGAAAGAGAGAGAGAGAGAGAGAGCGAGAGAGAGCGAGATTTACGGCCAGTTGTTGCTGTTTTGTAATTATAAAACAAAATGCTTGCATGTAATTACATGGTCTTAATTAAAACAGCAAATATTTCATAACCACGGCTTTTGTATTTTATGCAATTCGTTGAGAATTTAGACTCAAAAATAGTTTAAAATCCACAGATTAAACAAACAAGCGAACGAACAGGCGAACAAACAAACCAACAAACAATACCTTCTACTCCTGCACATACAAAACGCGCTAATCTTGTCCAGGTCAGTGATGCCCATAATAAGCGAGCTATGGAATATTAAAAAAAAAGAAAATAGGAAACAGAAACTATACATAAAACAAATCTGAAAATGTACACATGCATTTGCTGTTGTTGCACTTGTGTAAATAATTGAAAAAAAAACACAAACAAAAAAAAATTATATAAAAATATTATGGTAACAAATGCTGGCTGCAAGAGGTTGCCTTCGTAATAAACCCCGTTTAGCCTGTACACATACACACTCGTGCAAATATGAAACAACAACAACAAAACACCAGCAACATATAGAATGCAACACAATGACATATAACATTGTGGCAAGCAGTTTGTCTATGTGCTTTGGTACTGTTGTTGCCACAAAAGTATACTTGATATTATTCCTGTTGGTGTGGCTGCTGCTGCTGTTGCTGTTGTTGTTGCTATTGTTGTTGTTTGCTAGTCGGTCATTGCAATGCTCGTACCATATTATTCTATGGGTATTTACTTCTAGTTGAACGCATATTATCCAGAAACCATAAAATTGAAAAATTTTTCAAATAAACATAAAATACATGTACGTTTACACACTACCAAACACACACACACATACACACACACACACTTGCAGATAGTTCTGCCATACATAAATAGTCGTATATCAACAATTCCACATATTTCTAGCAATTTATTTGTGCATGTGTACAACTGCATGCCGACATAAGCTTATGAAAAATATCGGTTTAAAAATATACCAGCAAAAAAATTTCAAGAAGAAAATAAAAACAAAAAAATATAAAAAAAATAAACGAAAAATTCCATAAAAATATATTTTTAGCTTAACCCAGATTAGGCCAATATGACCGTACCATTATGGCCATTATAAGTAATTCTCAAAAGGTATTTAAAAAACAACAGATATTATGACCTGATTTTTGTGATTTTATATAATTGCAGAGGAGTTGTACAGCAACTCCCAGGAGTATCTTGAAGGCACTTGAAACCACAACATGGTTTTGTTGTTGTGGCAAATGTTTTCTTTCTTGCTTTCGGCTTAAAATTCTTATTATTTATTAAGCACGACAAAAAAAAAGACGTTTAAACTCTTTGGACATTTCGTTTTCGCTACTTCCAAACTCTCTTAAAAATGGATTAAGTCACATGATGTTTATTATCAAAATATAATAAATTATAATAATCACTTTCTTATAATTATCACCTGACAGCTATTCGAATATGATTATTCATAAAATAATTTTTATGAAAATATTATTTCCGAAAAGGGAGTGAAAGCATTCTGTAATCCTCTTAACAGGAGTTTTTTAAATGAAATTTTCGTTGTAAATCATACCAAAAATTTTAATTCCAATTTTGGCGTGAATTCCTAAAATCCTCTTTTGAAAGGTTGTACAATAGAGTTTTCAAATACAATCAACCAATACAAATACACCACAGAAATAAAAAAGGAAAACATGAGAAGAAAACGAATTGTGGGAAAACCGCACAAAAGTTATTTGACCACATGCTCGCGAGTTGTGTGTCTATTTGCGTTGTTCTGCTAAATTTTTTTGATATATATATATATTTTTTTCATAAATAAATATGTTGTGTGTGTGTGTGTGTGTGTGTCTATTGCCTGTTCTCCGCAGCTCAAATATTTTGTTAGACAACGATGCCACTACAATAGAGCTGGCAAAATAACTTTTACAATAAACGAAAAAGAAAAAAAGATAGAAAAAGAAAAAATTCCAACAGATAGACCCAAATAAAGAATCATGCAAATAAGTGAATGAATGATGCACCAAATTAAATAAAATTTGGCCGTTGCAAGAGTGCAAGGCCTTAGAAAATCCTAAAATAATATTTTATTTATTAAAGAATTTCAATATTTTATTGTCTTGATTAAACTTTAATTATATTTAAGATGAACTCTAATAATTAAATTTCCCCCACGTGATTCTTGATATTAAATCCCTTAAGAATAATATATTAAAATCTTGTAATTATTATGTTATAGTTACGCGTTTTCCTAAGGCATCTTAATTTAATAGTGTTTTTATTATTATTATTATTATTATTATTATTATTATTATTATTATTATATTTTTTAAAGGACAAAATAAAAAAAGTTGAGGGACAATTTTTTCGAGATGTCAGTGCAAAATATTTAAATTCTCTTATAAATACGACGTACTGAGCGCACGGTTCCTTTAGTGTTTGATACAAGAACACCTTAAAAACTATTTTTTTTATTAAAAAAAAGTTCCGTAAATATTGAAAATATTCTGTGCATTTGGAAGGCAGCGGCAACGCTGTTTTAAGCATTTTCAATAATAATTAACAATCAATTTCGGTCGCAGCTCCAACTTCATTAAATGTTATTCCAGTTATTCAATGAAATCTTTTTATACTTGTAATCTTATACAGTTAAAAAAATTAATCCCAAAGGAATCAAAAGGAAAAATAATTCATAACCCGGAAGTGCTGAAAATCTGAATATTTTCTAATGATTTTTAAAATGAATTGTCTTTGCCAGAAGTTAGTTCCCTTTTTTGTCACTTTTTTAGTGAATCTGAAGAAACGTTTCTGATAATAGTTAAATATAGTTTTTCAAATGTCAATTCTAATAATATTTTAAATTAATTAGGAAAAGCCCTCGACTGAAAATTACCTGAAGGTTCGGGAACGTTTTAGACATTTCCGTGTCGTATGCCAACGTAAGTTTTATATTTCAGATCAACCACAGTTTTGAACAGTCTCAAACTTCTCAACTTATCAAAAGACTTCCATAAACTATTTGAGAATTTTAATGAAAACCAACAAAGGATCTTAAGAAATCACATTATAATAAGTGTAGTAGGCTATGAAACTTATACAAACCAAAACCCAACAAACAACTTTTTTTCGATATGACTTTATTTTATTTTAATTAACAATAAAATAAAAATAATAAAATTATTATAAAATAAATTTCCGATGTGATCTGTCAAAACGCCAACACACGTGTATCTTTTTTTTTTGGTCTTCTCTACCAGAATCAATTGTCGGAACCATGCAATTTTTTTTCGTGTTGAACAGTGTGATTTTTGAAAATTTTCAATTTTTCTGTCGGGAAATTAGAAATACTTTTCTTTTTTCAAATTCGCACACATATTAGGGAATTGTCGTTTTTTAAAACTCTTTAATTTTAAAAAATGTGCTGACTCGTTTTTGTGTTTATCGAGTTCTCATGCAGCTTAAAACAGGCTCACCCTGCGTATGACTGATTAAAATCGTTAGTGAATGAAACTCATACGCACCGAAGTTCTCTCTTGACACAATTGCAGATTCAAATGCGTTTTAAAATAAATTGCGACCAAATTTTAAAAAGAAACTAAAGAAAAATATAACAGAATTTGAAAAAAATTTGAAAAAAATTTGAAAAAAATTTGAAAAAAGGTAGAGCAAATTGTATTTTATCGATGACCTTGGATTTTGAGGGTTTAATCGAATTTCTAAAAATTACAAGATGATTTAAACCTTCCCTCTGCGACCTAAATGAGGTCGATTCGAAAATATTTTTTTTATTATCACGCAGTGGAATTATACACAATTCGTTTCAAAACCTTCGCTATATACATTTCGCCTACGCGCAACAATTCAGAACAACTTTAATGTCATCAGGCGACTATTCTTTTCAATGTCTTGCATTTTCAGTTCCGCAAAACCAGTATCCTTTAACAGCGAACATTCTTTTTTAATATAAATTTCATATTTTGAACAAAATCTTAAGCGCGAACAAGCTTTTTAATTAGCCAGAAATCCAATTGTTAATTGTTTATTGAAATTGAGTAGAACACAACTTCATAAAGAGGGCGCATAAAAGGCCTTAGATATTCTCCCTTCGACCGGCGATTCCATTTGCAAATCCGAATGCAGCTTGTTTGCAAAAGTGAGTGGTTAGTCGAAACATGCTGTTGCTTACATGTAACTCTTAGATGCTTAGCGCAACGGCCCATTTATTTCCTTTTTTGTCGGTAAGAAAAACCAACAACTTAATACAACAATTTTTCGTATATTTTGACTATTATTGGTGAAATTTTCATTTCAGTTTAATGCGATTTTTTTGCGGCAACATTTTGTCTGAATATCTGTTATATTTTTGTATATTCTTTTTTGCATTTTTTTTTGTTAATATTCTGGAAGTGTGTTGTAAAAAGTTTTCCCATATTTTCAGTTACCAGAAATACAACAAAAACTATTCTTCTTTTCCATTTTCATTACATTCCCATTTCGTTGATGCGTTTTATGAAAAGAATAAAATAAAAAATAAAAAAAATATGCAATAAAATAAAGCAAAAAATAAAAAATAAAAACAGAATATGAACTGCAACATTTATGAACTCATTAATTTACTGCTGGTTTGCTCGAGTTGAGGTAGAGTTTTGTATGCACTCATCAAATAGTTGGTTTTTCCCATCTCCTGCTCCTCCCTGCTCTTCCACTGCTCATTTTCAGCAAGAGCCTGAAAGTGTATACGAATTCATATGAATATTTTATTTGAAATTACTTTGCCATTAAGTATGTAAAATAGCTTAAAAGTAAGTTAAAACAAAACTATTTTAATTACTTCAAGTAAGTGAATAAATAATGGAAAAAGTGCAAACATTTTTGGCAAAGCAAGAAATGACTTAAACGAACAAAACAATTAAAGGGGTGTTTGATAAATTTGCACAGAAACACAGTTGAGGCGGTTGCTGGAAAATAAAAAGAGGAGTTTATGAAATATTTAACTCGATACAGGAGTTTCCTATGAATTCTGAATTTTTGAGGGGGTTTTTTTTTGGCAGTCACATGATATCTCGAATGGCTGAAGATCTACTGATTTGTAGCTACTAAATTCAGGCATAGAGTCGGCCAACACTTTCTTGACCTTCTGGAGAATGTCCTGGCAATACGTGCCATATAACTTTTGAAAGTTATCATATTTTGTTTATCGCTCAAATAAATTTTTCAGCGAATTAATTCTAAAATCGGAACTTTTCAAAACGTCGGCCATTTTCAAATGTTTTACGATTGTTTTTATTTGGCATATTAAAATGAATAGACGGACGCCTTAACGACACTTCCAATTTAAGCAACTTTATTTTGAAAATCATGCCACTGTTTCAAGTACGTATCTGATGGACACGAAACTACCATACTTCTAGTGATCATAATCGTCAAGTGTATGTTGAGACATTGAGAAAATATGACTGTTTGGCGTGCTTTATGGCCAGGAGGAGTCATTTTTCTATGCTTCTTTGAAATTGTTGCTGAAAAATACGCAGCATAGCGTCTTACGCTATGAAATATAAAATAGATTTAGTTTCCTCTTTAATTTTAATTCCTGCTTCTTTTTTCCAAAATGTTACTAAAAAATTCAAAATGATTAGTGTCGTCAACATGTCAACCAATTGAAGAATAAAAAAAAAGAAAAAAAAGTGATCAGTGAGTTCTTGTTATAACTTTGATATTTATTTTAGTCTTCTCACTTATTAAAGTGGAAGTTTGAAATAAATATCTCTAGTTATTCGAAGAAATGTTGGGTAAAGGTTCCCTGATGATCTGCATTAGCCCCAGTGAAATGGGCATAGGAACTAGCTAAATGCCCTCAATAGATCACTTTGACTTTTTAGTGAGATTTTGGGCAAAAAGAATCAGCACTAAATCAAAATTAAAAAATTTTTGAATTAAAGTGGTTTAAACGACGATTCCCACAAAGAGTTATTTTTTGGACCACGAACGAAGAATATTAATAAACAGTGTGACCATGTTTTATTTCAGTGAATATATATCTGTACGTTTGATCGGCTCAAAAGTTGTATAGAAAGTAGAAACGAATTCTCAGATATATTTTGAGAAATTTTGTTTTGCTTTCCTACAAAAAATTTCATTAAAGCAAAGTGATTTATAAGATTCTATTCGCAATTTTCATTTTATTGCTGTTTATAACTACCAAATTTTAGATTTTTTAATTTTTAAAATTGTTTCAATTTATAAAAATCGTATTTAATAAATTCAATTTGGACATTTGCCAAATAAGAATTCCAAAACCCTAAAATATTTTTTGTAAATTAGAATATCAAAAAAAATATATTATAACTCTTATTAATAAAAATACTTTAGCTGCTTATAAGCCGAATTTTCTCAACGAAATACGTATATCTTATAAGCTGCTTATATGCCAAAAGCTTCTAAAAAGCTTAAATTATTTTTTGTGAATAAAACTTCTTTTCTAGCGGGTGTATTTTATAGAGTGATACAATTTTAAATCATAATAAAAACAAGGAAATTTATTTTTGGTATCAATAAAACAGGCTCGATTTGAAAGAAAATTCCATGAAATTAATGTTTATATATGACCACCACGTTTGGCGGAACATTAATTCTCATCAAATATTCGCAGTAATTACGGCCGTATTTCGCCGATAACTCTTCGATAGTCGGTTTTCAGTCGTTCAATTATTTGCGGTTTATCGACGTTGACAACTGACTTAACATATTCTCAAAGAAAGTAATCCAATATGGTTAAATCACACGATCTTTGTGGCCAATTAATTGGGCCATTATGTGAAATAATTTTTTCATCAAAAGTTTCTATGAGTAAATGAATTGTAGTGCCAGCGGTGTGGCATGTGGCTCCTCAAATCAGCAGGATCTATGTCCCGTAAATGAGGTACCAAACAATTTTTTAATCATGTTCCTGTACCTTTCACCATTTTGAGACATACGGGCCAATGACTTCGCCAGCTTATAAAAAGCATCAAACAGTAATTTTCTGTGGATTTAATAGTGTTTCGACAAAAGCTTGTGGATTCTCTCCACAATTCGGCTTATTTACGAGCCCATTCAATCAGAAATGGGCTTCACGGGAAAATTAAAGTTTTGAATGGATGAGTTTCCGAATAGAACAATAATTTTGATTAAAAATTTCATCAATTTGCGCGTTGCTTTAGTCGATTCATAATACAATTACAAAGAAAACTGAATACAACGAACTACCAGCTGTTAAAAGCAGTGATGCCAACTCATAGTTGTAACTCTGTAAAAAAACACGCGTTAGAATAAAACGAGTGACCCTCTGGGCTTAGCAATTTTTTGATTATAATAAACAATTAAAAGTGTTGTCATATATTTTCTATAACAACATAATAACGATATCAATTTATCAATTGGGAAATTAATATATTTAAATACTTTTTTTTTTCTTTTCAGGTATGTCTTTTAATTAATTATTCAATGCTGTTAAGGTAAACGGTGAGTTAAATATTGTGCAAAATCTTTTGCTAAAATTAAAAACTGTTAACATGTCCCCATTATGTGTTAAATGTGTCTATATATTTATTCAAATAAATTTATTTTCTTACACTCCTTTCCCTTAATGAGCCGTAATTTATATGTGAACGATTAACAGATGCCTTGTTAACAGCACAAAGCAATTGACCCAAACACTGTTAATCGAACTCGTTAACATAAACAGTTAAATAGGAAACCTTTTGCTTATCACTCACAAGACCATTAATAAATATTAAAAAGAACAAAAAGCCAACAACTGAGTTAAGCAAATTTGTCAGCCAGCAAAGACTGTCTTACATTTCTTTATCCGACTAGTCAAATCTGGCTAAAAGATTTAACAGTGTGAAGTTAGTTTGTCAGTCCGTACTGCAGTCCATTGTAACTGATGCCATCACCTTTCATCCATTTCATAGCCTGAACAATAAGAAACCGTGGGAGTATTAGAATAATAAGGAAAAGCATAAAGAAAATTGACAGATTCCAGAGGATGACAAATTTGTCGTCATGACATGATAAATGATGAAACAGTTTAAGAAAAATCTACCTTCTTTATTTTCCCATTTGGGGATAAAGAAAATCATAATATCAACTTTATTAGAAATATAACGGATGGGCGTTGATAATAATGGGGGTGGGGGTATGTGTGTGTGTTAGTGTGTATTGAAGAATAAGGAAAAACCAAAATGATAAATATTGGAAACACACTGTAAACGTATCTGCCACAAACGATGAAGGTGGCAAAGTCAAGTATATTCATTTATTTCTGCCAACCGTGCAACGCTTAAGTAATTTAGCATCCTCTGGGATGCAGCAGCAGCAGATCAACGAGAGCAAGAAAAGATGAAGCGAAATAAATGTGTAATAAATTTATATAAAAAAATTGAATAAATTCTAATATTTAGGGAATTTGAATTCCAACACTTAAATATTTTTCACAATTATTTTCCAACAGCAGAAAAATAATATAAAAAAGCAGGTGAATTACCGCTATTAAGAGACGAGAAAACGAAAACGAAAACAAAAACAAAAACAAACACTTTTATTTTGATGTAATCAAAATGACTGGAAAATAAGAGGAAAACAAATCATTTGATTTTATGCCAAAAGCAATTTCGCTATATAAAATTAAATCACAGGCGTCACAAGTCGAATTAAAAGTGGGAGCACTAAATTCGCTTCACTCAAGTTGTTTTATTAAAAGTCCGTTGCCCGGTTTGAATTCATCTACTGCAGGAGCGGTGCACCAAATGTTTTGGAAACTCTTGTGATACGTTTCAATATATCGGTTATTTTTGTAGCTGCATAAGAATTTCAAACGATTATAAAATATAGAAATAAAAGTTGGTCTAAAGCAAAATTCATTTCATGCACTTCGTGATTCAGAATAATCGTTCAAATGTGTTCATAATTTTGGGGAATTGAGCGCCAATTTTAGCGTATCGGATCAGTAGGAAATGTAACAACACCGGCACATGCTGATCTATTTCGTTTATGTGCTGACAAAGTCATCGGATCGTACTTCTTCGAAAATGAATTCACCCAAGCTGTAACCATGATGATAACAAAGTTCTTGCGACCAGAAATTGAGGACATGGACTAGCCAACGAAAGAAAGGCTCTTTTGCTTCATAAATTCAATTGCCGTGTTATTTCACGCCTTGGCGTTTTAATTAGCCGCTACGATCATGTGATCTGACACCGATGAGCTTCTTTCTTTGGGAACTTTTAAAAGAAAAAGTATAAGTCAAAAAGCCAAGAACAATTTTAGAAATAAGGTATGAAATAAATCAGCACAATAACGACTTTGAACTTTAATTAAGTTGCAGGAGTCATTGAAAATAAGGACATTCCATTCTACCGATGTCATGACGAGTATTTCCTCAATATATTAATTCATTCATAATTTACATCGATCCCTCCTCTGTATTTAAAAAAAAATCACGATGATGTTCTAAAAACTTTTTGTTTTATTCACAATTAACATCGTAGATTTTGGTTCGACTATCCTTTTTATTGAAATAATTTTTTTAAATTATAATTTGGATGATTATTTTGAATCTTTGATATATTGAACAGGGTTCCCGAAATGTGGTATTGGATCAGTTAAATATTTGACTGCTGCTCGTAATAAATCTGGCCTTGAGGTGTCAACGATGATTTAAGTGCTTCGAATGCTTCAATAGTTGCTGGTTTGTCAGCACACTCTGATGATTTAATTGATTCCCTGCATGTGATCCATTTGATCAGTTAAATTTTTCGACTACTGCTGGTAATAAATCTGGCCTTGAGGTGTCACTGATAATTTGACAATTGGCTTCCAGTGATTCAAGGGTTGCTGGTTTGTCAGTACACTCTGATGATTTAAATAAAGCAGTTACACAAGATTACAAAGCCTAAGATCCTGCAGGATCGTGCACGATCATGTACGATTGTGTTAATGCTTGTTGGCTTGTGATTTCTTTCATATTAACTTTTCGTTTATATTTTCTTAAATTGTCCACTTTTGCTCTTTCCTACTTATCCGCCACTGTTGGAGAGAAAAATTGTAGTTTGTACAACTTCTTGAAATATTCCCTGATATCAATTATTTGTATGAATAAAAACAAAAGGAAAACAAAAAAAAAAAAAAACACAATGTTTAGCAACCACATGGCATGTCTAACACTTGGCAGTCACTATCAATCTCTCGAAGAACACATGCAGTCAGACCCACTTGAAAGATGCATGCATTGTTTTCCATATAAGAAATGGAAAAATTCAGCAGTAAATCCATGTAAGTGGAAGGTGTCTTCTTGGCATCCGGATGGATGATTTTTTATTTTACACTTTTAGTTTCTTGTGATTGTAGTTTGTCTTGTGGTTTAGGCGAATATATAAAAGTATTTATTTCTCTGTGTGTGTGTGTGTGGAAAGAGTTTTTTTTAAATATAATTTTGTGCCAAACATATTGCACATATTAGCCTGGCTCCGATGTCATTTGGCCTGCCATAAAGGAGATGTTTTTCTGTTATTTTTTTTTTATTTAAGAGTTGCAACAAAATGATGCTTTAAATTTCAATTTGTTTTCCATAAAAAACTGTTGGTTTTCCAGGCTCTCTTGTAAGTATCATTTAGCATTTTAATGCCAACATCATCATTTTCTGGTTAACATGATGGTGGTTTCTTTTCGGAGGAAACAATTTAAAAACTCATCATGTCGTTTTAAATAAATTTCATTCGAAATATATTATTGTGTGATTTTAATTCCCTTAATCGATTGGGAAATATCTGTTCGATTCTTTTTTTTAACATATTTTAAGTGCTGTTGTTCTGCTTTAAATTTTTGTGTAGGAAAAGTCATCAATTTATTGTTTATTTATTTGGGATTTTCCTTCTATTCGTTCTTGTATTTGTGCCACATTTGACTTGTCTCTTGGTGCTTGTTTGCAGAATTTATGTTTTCTTTAAATCCTTTAGTCGGTTGCATTACTTTGCCCTCTGGCTCTTTGCACACTCTTCATCGGTGTATTTAAGTTTGTCGTTACGTATGTGGCAACACCTTTTATAGTAATGACAATCTGTTTGCTGATGCGCTTTGAACTTATTTATAGAAATATATTTCCTTGCTAAACTAATCATCATGATTTAAATTAATATTTTGGAAGAGTGTAGTGTGCATTCAATCCATATAGCCGAGAGTATGCTGCTGGCTTCCTATTCCCGTACACTCGTATTACATTGTCGACAACGGAAGCAGCAAACTTTTTTGTGGACATTCTTATTGAACTTTGTGGTTTGTGTTGTTTTGAATTGTTGCCGTAACCAGGGCTGTTGTGTTGTTTAAAATAGAAAAAAAAAGAAATGCATATAAATTTTGCAGTATTTCTATTTTATAAATTTGTATTTGAATAGTGATTTGAATCATATATCAAATTGATCGATTACTCTGACAATAAATTTTTAATGTACTCGATGTGTGTACAACCGAGGCAATTGAGTAGGATGGCTCAATATATTTGGGGAAAAGGAACTGAAAGGATTTGTAAACTAAATTGTACTTTTTTCTATAAACGATTATTTAGTTGTAATTTGTTAGCATTAAATAAACGTTAAGTTATTTGAAAACTACAGAAGTAAAACACAAATATTTCACATGAGAAAACATTCCCCGCTTTTAATTGTTTTATTTATGAAAATTTATTTAAGTTGTAAAAAAAACGATAACAAGAAACATCAAGAAACTTGTCTCTATGACTCCCACAGAAAATAGAAAACTAAGATTTTATTACTAAAACATTATAATTGGTTAGAAAATCCTTTATATATTTATCAGATGATTAAATATATTATTTATTAGAAAGTTAATTTAAAATAGTATGGAAAAGTTTGACTACTTCGCACTAATTTTAACCGCAAACTTATCGCAACACGGTTTTTATGTTTTTCAATGCTTTTGAGCTTCTCAATTCTACCGATTTCGATGAGCGGTTGCTATAAAAGAGTTGAGAACACTAACTGATCAGATATATAGTTTGAGAATATATTAAATAAATCACTATTTTCAAACTTTTTCGTTCATGATATCTCACGAATGTATTAAACGATTTAAAACCGGCTTGCGATGATCGACTTGGTTTTGAAATGTCAACAGCTGATTAGCTTTTGCAATCGATCGTTTAAGAAATCTTGAAATTTAACGGTTCCAATCGGTTCAAATTCATACGAAAATTACTCTTCAGAACGCTTATGGTTTAGTTCGATTCGGTTGAAAAGTTATAAGCGAGTCACCTATCCGTACACACACACAAATGCACACAGATATTGTGACGGTCTCTCAGAACAACTCAACGAAGGTTCCATTCAAATGAGTGGTGGAATATTGAAAAATATAAAAAAAATTAATATCAAGTAAACAGAAGTTGAGTTCAGATTTGTATATAAGATACTATTTTTTTGGTAATATACGGAATATACAATATTCTCTGTTTCGAAAGTGTATTATAAAATATTTGATTTTTTTTATAGAAACAAAATGAGTGGTAGTACAATCTGACGATGAAGTGTTTCAAAGAAAATATGAATATTGTTTTTTAAGCCGCATTATAAAATATTTCAGTTTTTGAAATAATGGTAGTACAGTTTGTCGATGAAGTGTTATACAAAGTAGAGAATCGTATAGAAAAAATATTTATTTTCTATTTTAAAAGTGCATAATAAAATGTTTCAGAAAGAAAGTTTTTTATACCAACACAAAAAGTGGTAGTACAGTTTGTCGATGAAGTGTTGTAAAAAGTAAGAAAACGAATAAATAAAAGTATATTTTCTATTTTAAAAGTGGATAATAAAATATTTTAGTTTTTCATATAAACAAAAACAATAGTAATACAGTTTATCGATGAAGTTTTTTAAGAAAGTGTAGCAAAGAGGTATATTTTCCGTTTTAAAAGTGAATTATAAAATATTTAATATATTTTTTTTGTAAATAAAAACTATGGTTCTCGATGAAGTGCTATGAAAAGTAGTAGAAAACCCAGCAAAAAAGTAAATTTTCGCGTTATAAAATGTATCAGTTTTTCATATAACCAAGAAAAGTAGTGGTACGACGAAAGATTTTAAAAAGTATTAGAAGGGTTAGCGAAAGAATTATACTTTATATTTTAAAAGACCATGGAAGTATATCTGTTTTTCATGTAAAAGAAAACAATGGTAGTACAGTTTGTCGATGAAGTGTTTCATAGGAGGATATTTTTGAAAGCGCATGATAGAATATTTCAGTTTTTCATGTAAACACAAATAATGTTATCACAGTTCGTCGATAAAGTGTAATAAAAAGTAGAAAGAAGTATACCAAGGGAGTAGTTTGTTTATTTTAAAGGGGCGTTATTAAATATATCAGTTTTTCGATGAGGTGTTGTAAAAAGTATGTAAATTTTTTTGTTTCTTTTTTAAAAGCGCATGATAAAATATATCAGTTTTTTATACATATAAACAAAAATAGCAGTAGTACAGTTTGTCAATGAACTGTTTTACAAAGAGGGAAACAGTATAGCAACTTATACATCTATTTAATTTTATAACATATTAACTTTTATGTTTACAAAATTTGTTAGGTGTAAAAGCACTAACTAATTCCTTTTTTTTGTTTTCTGGTAACACTGGTCCGATAAAAGTTGAAAAGAACTCCTGCCCTCATAAAATATCATCTCTGGCAGACGTGTATAACTTTCAATATCTATATATTTTTTCATATCTTTTGCTCTCGTTTGTTCATTTTATTTTGACTGCAACACAGAATGTGTCACGTCAAGGGAGTTTCATAATATTTCTTCTTTCCTTTAAAATAAATTATCGTTGCCATAAAATCTGGCACACAGAGCAAATGGCTGGAAAAAAACGAACAAAAATTAAAAACGGCAAATAAAAAAGCTCAATTCATAGAGATGGTAAATAGTTTGATTAAGAATGCGAGTGTTATTTCTACAGAGAAAATTCTACAACGAGCAGAAGATGCTGCCGAGTTCTGTTGATGCGTGACCAAGATGAATGTTTGCAATGAACTTGAAAATGAGTTATGAACACGCTTGAGTTGAGTTCGGTGCGTTTCCTTCTTTTGCCAAATTGAGGTACGTTGTGAATGAAGCAACCTATTAAACTTTACTTGAACATGTTTGTGCATGCAGCACTGGCACGGATGCGTATGATGAATAAATTGTTTGCAACTCGAATGAGTTTTCGATATAAATTGTACAATATTTTTGTTTTTCCTCAGCAGAGGCATTAGAGTAAATGAATAAAGAAAAAAAGTCGAAGAAAATAGAAATAGAAAAGTAATCTGCTCTTGAAAAACGTTGTTGTCAATATTGTTGGTGCTTTCGTTTTGTATTCCTGTTAAACATTTCATGTAGGATGGGTGGGCAAGAAAGAAAGTTTTGCATGAGTGCTTTCGAAAGATTCATGGTAAACTTTGTTTATACAAATTTTCGTTTTCTGTTAAATTTCCGTTGCCACAGGAATATCCATATTTTCAAAAATTTTGTTGTTGGAGCACAAAATTAAAAGTATTAATTCTTCCAACGAATTTATTAAAATTTGCCAATAGATGAAAGCCAAGACAAAAGCCTGTTGGTTTCTGTTATCCCTACAAGAATATTAAGCACATTCTCAAATATTCTGTTCATCATAATGAAAGTGCTGGAATATATAAAACTTATTTCAATACGGACAAGAATCCCTTGAAAATATCATTCTTTTAGGTTGCTCTGCCTCATATTTTCCTCAGCATTCTGTTGCACTCTCATACTTTTGTAAGAGCTGAAGGACTAGAGGACTGAATATTTTGTTATTTTAAAGTCTGAATGACAATTCAAGCAACAAATACGGAAGTTGAGTTGGCTTTTCTATATTTTTCTAATTTAGCAGTAGTTTCTAAACAAGCTGCTGCTGCTGCTATTTGTTTTGTAGTTGTTGGTTTATTTTAAGTTTTTGCTTGGGTTTTACCACTGAAGAGTTTTCTATTGAAATAGTGATTTGAAGTGATTGTTTTTTTTGTTGTTGTTGTTGGCTTTTTATGCATCGGCTAAATATATATATGTTGTTGTTGTTTCAGTAAACGGCTTCAACAGGGCCAAGTTTTAGTGTACAGTCGTGTTGCCATAATCTTTCGTCTGCCGGTTGTTTTTTTATTGACTGTAAATAGTCCAACATTCCTTAGCTTTAATAGACTAATTTTTATCGAATATTTTGCATCTTTGGTTATTTAATAGAAATTAAAATAACCTCTATGAAACTTATATTAATATACTCATTTGGTCTAAACTAAAACAATTCCCTCACAAATTTTATCAATTTCGACATAAATGCAATGAAACTATTCATCAAATTTTAATCAATAACACACTAATGTCGTTTTCTTTTCGAAAAAAGAATGCTACTTTTCTTACACTTTTTAATAGAATGTGACAAAACTATGCTATTGGAAGCTAAGGAATTTATCAAAAATCAGTTCAGCATCCCACAAGAAAAATTACTTCCGTTTTAAAACTCCTCCAAACTGCCACTTGTGAGCAAAGAAGTAAAAAAATTTAACACTTTTTCAGAAAAGAACGTTTTCTTAGTTATCTTAATGCAGAAAGTCTCATTGTAATTAACTTAATGAAATCTTCGTTAATTGAATGAAATACTTTCGTTGATGTACTCAACTAATTTCATTGATATGACGATACGCTTTCAATGACACCAAGAAGTAAATTTATCAATGCAATGAAATATGTGCATATATTCAATGAAATAATTTAATTGACACATTTCAAATAATTTGTTGATAAAATGAAATGAAATTTGAGAGTTTCATAACATCAACGAAGTCTTCATTGAAACAACTAATATATTTTATAGTTAAAGCGAAGTTATAAATTTTTTAAAGTTTTTATGAATACTTTAAATTTTAAAGAAGTCAACGCAAATTTTTAATATGTAAAAGAACAGACTTTGAATTACATTTTTGACAAGCAGTGAATATAATTATTTATACCTAAAAAGGTTTCTAAAAACATAGAAAATGTGGTTGCCAATTAAATTTTTTAATGAAAGCATGAAAGCCAAAGAAGCAAATTTCTTTTACAATAAGATTTTCACTTATATTATGAATAATAATCCTATACAATTTTTAATGCAAATTTTTATTTCTTAAATATTTCTTTGAGAACTAAAAATATCCGCTAAACTTCCAAGCAAAAGTGCAAGTGCCTTCTTTTGTTGTGGCATTTCCAAAATATAAATTTCTCTACTGCCTCTGTTCTTTATTTTGGCTGCAAACATAACGAAAACCAATTAAAAAGCGATAAGCAGATCTGTCTGTAACGCCTTGAGGTCGGAAATGCGTTACCGGTTGGTTTGTGTGTCCGTCAACAAACAATTCAATATTTTATATTCAACATTCTGCAATTGTGCATTTTTACTTGACTGCATTTGTGAGTTTGGCCATTTAGTTGCAGCAGTTGTTGGTTACATCAGTCGAAGATTTTGTTGTTTTTTCACACGCTATACAACGATAGTGAATTGTTTGGGTTTGTGATTCAGTTTGTAATAATTTTATGTGAAAAGTAATCATATTTTCTTTAATATTTCGGACCAGCTTTCAGAGAATTCTTTCTACCGATGATTTAATTGGGGCAGATATGAAAGGAGGAAAAGGGGACAGTAGTATTTAACCCTCTTTCCACTCTTTTTGTATTTATTAAAATTTAGGATTTTTAATAGTAAATCAACGTGTTTGTTCGGTGAATTTTATTAAAACAGGAAACAATTATTTTCTTTCCATATAAACTTCACTAACGCCGAGTGATTTAGTCTATTAAAGCCAACGTTCTTAAGATCCACATTGTGATTCAATCTATTTATTTATATTGATAAGACTTGGCGGAAATTTGTCTCATTCTCATAGGCTAATAACAATCAAAAAGAAGAAAAATCGGTCCGAGCGATTTTACGTCCACACTGCGGATTTCAAAAAAATCATTTAATAAGATTTTGGAAAAAAATAGGACTAGAATAAAAATGAAAGATATAAAAAAATTTATATTTTGCAAATCAATAACTTAAAGTTTTGGAAATTCTTTACAGAGCAAATAAATGATTTAAAAGCAAATTATTTCATGCAAAATCAGTCAAATTCATGTAAAAAAAATGCTGATGTAGTGGATTTTTTTGCGAGGTATTAACACGTAATAAAATATTTTGAATGTATAACTTGGCAGCACTCAACTTAGCACAGCCAACGCATACAAACACAATTTTGCATTTCATAAAACCCACTTAAAATCAATTCAAAATTGGTTTAAAGTTCGTTTGAACAAAATCATTTTTTTATGGTTAAAACACGTTTTAACAGTTAGTTTTATAGTGTCCGCACACTGACAAGGTTTTAACGTTAAAGCCAACTATTAAAGCCTGGTTTTATCATACAAAAATATTCTGTTAAAATCAATTTAAAGCACTTTCAAATCGGTTTTAAGTAGGTTTTGTGAAAGGCAACCTACTTACTGTCTGTTTTATTTATTTATTTATTTATTTCAATTATATTTTATAAATTTAATTTATACTGTCTGTTTTAGTCCGTGCCAAGTTGAGTGCTGCCAAGTTATATGTTGAAAACGTCTGTCAATGTTCAAGGTATGTACAAAAAAATTCATATATTTGGCTTGATTTTTGTATGAAAACCGTGTGATTTTCAAGTATCGATTCACTTTGTATAAGTATTTTTATAACGTGAAATTAATCGGTACATGTTTTTGTGAATTGTTGTTTTAATACTCTTTAATTTATATTTTCGTGCTGATTCTTTTTTCCAAAATATAATATTAAAAATTCAAAGTGATCAATTGATCGTTAATCGTTAATTAATCGTTTGAAAAATATAACAGAATTTCTATTTTAGGGTTCAGTGAAAAATATTTAATTTTTATATACAACCACAAGCAACTGCAGTACTGTTTTTCAAATAAATGTTATAAAAGGAGAAAAAGAGAACAAAACCAATGCATTTATTTCTTGGACAACGTGTGAGTTATGGTCTTAACTTTTATTACAGGTTTTAACTTTAAGTGTGAAAACACTGTGAAGTTAAAACCAGAACTTATTAAATTAATATTATTATTAAATTAGACCTGAAAAAAGGCTCTAGTTTTCTATAACTAATACAACTGTAGAATAAAGTGAGTAGCCAGTCCTCTAGGCAACCATTTATTAATTAACTTCACAGAGTTGTCAGAGATCGGTGTAACGAAATTAATAATATGACTGGATGTATCGGTTTCGTTGTAGTACCAATCACTGGATCTAAATTATTGACTCAAACAGGCCTCCTAATTGGTTTGTCCAAAAGAAGTTATCCAAACTCTACTTGAATGGTTTCTCCCACAAACCAGTCAAAAAATTACAGATCGCAACGTATAAATTGTGATTGTCGTTGTGACGATCATGGCAAAAGGACGATGCTGCAAGCAACATCACGAATAAACCCGAAATTGATCAACATCGCAGCATGTCAATATCGTACTCGTTCAAGGCACATTCTTATGCTGAACTATATCGCGTCGAAACATTCACATATTTAATACTTAAAGAAAGAAAGAAAAGCAAAACAAAAACCTTCGATCTCTGTTAAAGGAATAAACCAACTTTAGAAATCTGCTAATACAAATTGTTTTCCTGTTCTTGTGGTAGTGGGTTACTTTTGATGTTGTTTGCTTTTCTGTTTGCATGTTTGTGTGATTTCTATTTTATCCATACACTTTATCTGCAAACACTACCAAGAGTTTTGTGAAGTGTTTTTGTTAGTATTGATTGTTAACTTTGACTCCAGTTTGTATTACTGATTTTGCAATATGCTAACTAAATAGGTTACAGTGGGCTAACCATCGGATATAGATTTTCAACGTACGTATAGTGCCTCAATTTATATAGAGACTGCCAACAATGACCACCAAACTTTATCAGTTAATAACAGGCGATCTTCTTGAAGCTAAATTTTTTGTAATTTTTAAGACTTTTCAAGTCATAGACTGATACAAATTCGATATCTTGGCAGACGATCCAGGTTACCGTAAATAATAAATTTTTTTCAAAGAATAAGTTTCGAAAAGGATGTCCCTTAACCTTTTTTGGTATATCAATCAACAATACGTTAATAAAATTGGAGATAAAAAAAAATAATCGAACGGCAACACAGAGACTTATCAAAAAGTACGATACCAGCGGTTCCCGTACTCCGTTTTCATAATGAAAAGTTTTCAAATTCAACTAATTCGCTTAACAAGAGGAAACCGATCAAAATACCCATGAGTACTAATGATGAAAGGGTAGTGGCTTTCGACAGGCAGCCCTTCTGCTCTGTCTTGTAAATGTTGCCGGTTTTCCTTGATGATTTAAAATATTCATCATGTCGCTAATTCGATCAATTAGCCCGTAAAATTACTTTTAAATGTCAATAAATAGTTTAATACAAAATACTTTCAAATAATAAAACTGTTTTATAGAAAAAATCATGATCAGCTTTGAGGCCAATTTTCGTATGAATGGTTACTTTAACAAGCAAAATAGTCGAATTTGGGACGATAAGAATCCACATGAGATCCAAGAACGTCCACTGCATCGCAAAAACGTCTCCGTTTGGTTTGGATTCTCTAGAGTTTCGGCATCATCAGTCCGTAGTTATGTGGGAAGCACGTGGGACAGGGCATCACTGCCAACGACGAGCGCTATAGACTGCTGATTACCATTTGCCTTTGACCAGCAGCTCATGTCAATCTGCATAAGTGATATGAGATTTGAGTTGCTCACTTTGATCTTGAGATTTAACGCCGTAAGATATTAATATATTTTACTTTCTTAAGTCGCAAACGAATAAGCAAAAATTGAGGCAGTTCTTAAGGCAACATAATCCATTTCAGTCAGTCAACTGACATACTGATTTAAGCGCCAGAGTCATGGAAAATTTTCAATTACAGATTAACTAAACTTACCAAAGCCGGGGTGGACAGTTCAACCATATTATATTCTACAAATAATAGCATAAATAGGCATACATTTTAATTTCACCCCTCGCACATTTCATTATGTATCGATTCTAAGGTACGAACCACTTACTGAAAGTACTGGAGATTGTTTGTGTAGGTTTCGTGTTAACAAAGTTTTTTAAAATCTGCGCGGAAAATGTTTTACCATTAAAAGATACTGACATTTTTCATATAAAATATCTCTGCTCGATTCGGTTGCCAGTTCATGTTACGTATCCTGTGACACTTCCTTTTCCCTTTACGGACTGAATTGAAAATAATTTTTCATTATTTCTCCCCACTGTCATCTTGCTAAACAACTTGTGTGTAAATCCTGCTGGCTGTTCTTATCCTTGTAAACCGAACAGCACACAAAGCCTTCTTGTCGATAAGTGTGATTGTTCCACACTGCATCCATTTAATTCTAAACACTGAGTGAAGTGTTTGAAGCAGGGAAGTCGAGGTGGTGCTGCACTAAAATGAATTTGCATTGTATGTTTTGTGGTATTGATAACTTATTTGTTTAGGTTCGAGATGTAACTCACAAAAAAAAAAAAAAAGAAAACAGAACAAAAATTTAAAGGATATACTGTTCAGCCAGTAGAGGAAAAGAAAAGAAAAACACAAAAAGCTTTAGATGATTTGAAAAACTATTTGAGTAAATAAGCAAGTCGAGTGAAAATATGTACCAGAATTGTGAAAATAAGTTTCAACAGAGTTGAGAAATTTTCTCAATATCCTTTTTTTGTTAAACAGTTGTAAAGCTTCGAGAAATTCATAAGAATCTGTGGGACGTAAATATGCATTTTTAATTTATTAAATCCACACAAAAATATTCAAAGTAAAAATCATTTTATGGAGAATAAAAATATCTAAAAAAAACTATAATTCAGTTGATAAATATATTTATTTATTGATTTCTATATATAAATTCAATATATATGCTTTTGCTATACTCGGGATCATTAAAGTCATATTTTAGTTTTCTTAAAGTTTTTAGGACACTTAAATATTTTAAATTATTTTATTTAAGTCTTAGAGTATGTAATTGTTTTAATGTCCGCTCTTAATGCAATTCCATTAGCTGGACCTTTGGAAAGAAAGTAGAATAGATCATAGTCATTTTTTCTCGCACTACTGACAAAGTCGGGTGTCAATCGTTGTCAATATTATTCAGTGGTCAGTTCCTTTACTGTCGTTATTAACACAACCACACACTAACGCAGATCTCATAAGTTTGACACCTTGTCTAAGTACGCGGTCGATATTTTGCTGGATAGTCAAAGTGATCACTAGTACAGCCAACAACCATAAAAATATTATAAAACAGTAGGAGTTTAAGGCACAATTTTTTGTTTTCGTGATAATAGACTTCTTTTCCTGTTATCGACTTAAATACTGGAAAAGAGAAAGGCTTTTGCCGATTTCGTAAACGAAACAATTTCCTGCGTTGCAGATTTTTATGTAGAGGGTGGTCCAGTCATAATATGCGATGTTAATAAAGCAACAAGTTTTCGGAAAATTATTTTATTAATTTTTATTATGATAAAAAATTCGATGACAATTATTTTTGAAATAAAATATCGGCCAAATGCTCACCACGGCCTTGGTGGCATATCGCTTTCTGATGGTCCATATTTTTAATGACCTGACACATAACTGAAGTTCAACTCTCTTTAATAAGCCGAATTATTTAAACACTTAGCTCCTAAATTGTTTGTGGCTTATTAAATAAAGTCAAACGGTGTCAAAAGGCCAATTGGCATCGCCACGACATGAGCAATTGATCTATCCGCTCTGAGGCCGTTGGCAAATATAGTCCAGGTTCATATCGTCAATTTCTGGCATACGGATATCGCGGGCCGTATTATATCTTTAGAAAACTTATATCCTACGATGGCTGGTTAAATGGACCGTGAACTAATTGAAGTTTCAACCATCTTCCTGTCAACAAGTAACTGTCAGTTGACTCCTATGAAATTTAATAAAACTGCGTCTTTTCAGCAGATTTGTTGGGGTATGTGAGACGATTCCATTGTTAAAGCCAAATTTCTTTCTGCCGATCCTTCTTTTCCAGTTTTGGAACATGAAATAGTCAGTTGGGGATAAATCTGGTGAACAGGTCGTAAGGGAGCAGTTCTTACACCCAGACAACGAGTTAACAGTCCGAATGAAACTTTTTACTTAAAAATCACGGATAAAAATCAAAATGCTTTTCTTTAGTGGTTGCGCTTTTGTGGGCAAATAGTTTCCAAGTGTCACCTCAGCATGAACAACTTTACAAAAGGGGAAATTTGGTCACGTTAGCAGTTTTGGGATGACTGGAAATTTTGGAGCTACTTAAATCCTTAATTTTAATTATGTGTTAATATTTTTCTTTTCTTAAAATCATACTAAAAAATTCAGAGTGATCAATTGAGTGGTTTTAGCAGATCATCAGGGAACCATTACCCAACACTTCTTAAAATAACAAAACACACTTATTTCAAACTTCCACTTTAACAAGTGAGATGCTTCTAGTTTTAATTTATTCCATATTTTTATGCAAAAATTACGTGTTAAATACCCTCTTAATTTAGGGCGAAAGTTGTCCTGCAGATGAGCTTTAACAATATGTCTCGTCTCGGTAACAATTTATGTGAAATCAGTGTGAAGTAGTTTTTACATTCCAAAATGCAGTCCTTCCGTTAGACCGTTCAATGCAAGTAATAATTCTCATTCGTTTTATTGCTGTTTGCACAAGAATATTGGAAACTTCAATAATCGTTCCAGTGCGTCGTCTACATAAGCCTTCAGTTCCATATCAGTTTCCATTTAAATACAAAATAAAACGTTTGTTTTTCTCATGTTGAATGTCAACATGTCGAACGACAATTTTGCTACGTGCCACACAGCATATTCTGTACTGAAATGTACTGTTGCAAGTATTACAAATAGAAAGATATCAAAATGTGTTTCTTCAACTGAAAATCGCTTGGGTTTGTTTTTTATTATTTTGGGTAAATATTTAAGTTACTTAAAGTCATCTAGGAAATTACTTTCCATGGCTGCAGACAACGAAGGTAACGACTCTTATACAGGGAGGAGTGTGTTGCAATTTGTTGTTGCTATATATATTAATGTGCCAGACATCTGTCGGATATTTAAGCTGGGCCTGGCACTGGGTAAGGCAAATTACTTCTCGTCCTTTATGTGTGTGTGTGTGTGTATACATATACTTTGTTGTTGGAGTTGCATAATATTTTTTTTCTTTTATTTTTTTGCTGGCAACGTGCACTGCATTCCAAAATATTTACAAATTGTTGTGTTGATTTCAACTTGTCATTTTATTTATGAATTTATTTTTGTTGCAGTTGTTGCGTTGTTTGTTCCTGTTCGAGTTTTGTTGTTTTATCATTTTATTCTTCTGTTGTATATTTTATTTTTGTTTGGTTTTCAATGTGTAATTTTTCAATTCAGTTGCATGTTTACAATTGCATAGTTAAAAATGTGTCTGTGTAATTGTACGTGTTTGTATGAATGTCTGTAGGTGTGGTCTATGCATGTGTGTGCAATATTTAGTTTCAATATTTTATGCTGGAATTTTTACTCCCATTTTGTTTTTATTTATTTATTTTTTTGTTTGTTTTTGGATACAGGTTCCATATAACTTTAGCTTCCCAAAGGAGTTTTTGCTACTGAAGTGGCATGTTACCATTGTTGTGCTGTTGTTTCGTTTTTGTATCATCGTGTTCTTACATGTTGTTGCACGTGTTGAGCTTTTTTCTTTCATTCTTTGTTTTATATGATCTGAATTTATGTTGACATCATCGCAACGAGTCGATTTTGTTTTTTACAATATACTTGCATATATTCACACATACATACACACATATATTGTGTGTATGGGCATGTACTCTTTTTTCTACTTCTGTTAATTTTTTGGTAGAACTCCCATATTTGGTGTCGTTAAATTTGTACGAATATTTCTGCACTTTAATGATTCAAAATTTATATCCCGTACTGGCATTCCTAAATAAAGTAACTTTAAGAGTTCAAACCAAATTCATTTTGGGGGGCCAGGGGTTGACTCCTACATATGCAGTGCGCCAGAACCTGGAAGGAGGTGATAGTTCTAAGAAGACTGATAAAATATCAAATGAATTTGAGGAAAAATGTGACGTTAAAGTAAGACTCACAATCAACGTCGTGTATTATGGTTGGAATATCCTATAACAAACGAATATGATGGATCCGCTTACTACCGGTATGAGATAGAAAGAAGTCAATGGAGCAAAAGGCAAATATGAAGATGCTATTTGATTTATGTTTTGCTGGACATAGAAAAATCCTATTCCTAAATCTTATAATCGAGTAATTAAACGCTGTAGAAAACGTTTCCAAAGCACGTTAAAAGATTTTACAAAATTTCATATCAATTTTAGCAAAAAAGTGATAAAAAATTTAATTTTAATTAGTTTTCTAAGAGATGTTTCTCTTAACGAAATTTCCTTTTCGCTTGCCACGCTTATAGAGGCAATTATGTATCGTAAACATCTCCGCCGCGATAACACCGGATGGCACATTAATGAAGCTGAATTTGACTGATTGCGAAATTTCTAAATGTTTGTGTTATTGCGTTAATAAATAACAACAACTTAAAGCAAATTAACGTGACACAAAATATTTAATCATTTAATCTCATGTATTCCAAGACCCACAATAGATAAACAACAGTTCGTACTCATTGTCGTGCAAATACTAACTAATTCAATCACTAAAATCTTAAATATTTGCGTTGCCATGCATGAAATTGTACGCCGCATTACAGAAAGTGATCGACCATTTATAGTAAATTATAGTTCGCATAAACAAACAGGCATAGACGCAACACTTAGTTACATAAAGAGGCACGTGCATGGGTGTGTGTTGTGCACAAGCACATGGACAATCCGGGACTCAATGCAATGACATGTAACAAATCCTTTTATATAGAAATACAAATAAGTCCAATTTGTTGTTGCTGTTGTTGGCAGTGGTTGCGCTGGATATTTGCAGCCCGAATCTTATCATCGTAGATTTATATCACACATGCTTTTAGATACGCAATAGACAGCAGCAGCATCAGTAGCTAGCAAAAATAACAACAACAATAACAACTTTGAAAACGACAAAGTCATTCTTTATCTCTCATCAAAAACAAAGCGACAAGTTTTAGGAACAGCGAAATAATGACGGCACTCACACTGCAGTGTGAGTGAGTTTTGCCAACAACTATCCAACTCCACATGCGGTGTTCTTAAAAGTGCATACACAGAAGCGTACAGCCCAGCAGCCATGCACTTTTGTAAAGTGCACAATGGGGTTGATCTAAGAAAAAAAATCTTGTGCAATTATCAAGTTATTAGTTGGATACATTTCAATGTGGATTCTATCTTTGACTCTTATCACTTTAAATTTAAAGCAAAAAATAAAGAGAAAAAATTGCATAAATATATTTCTTTGACATAAAAATATTTCTTTTTATAAAGTAAAATTGCCATAAGCGGATATATAAAAAGTTTATAAAAAAACGAAAGCTACCAAATATAAAAGACTACCAAAAGCAATAGATTGTTTTCTTTTTGCCCCCTCAAAGAGTACTTGTTTTACGAAGATTGTTTGATAGCTCCGTGTCTATTTAAATAAAACATAAATATATTATCTGCGAAAAAGCATTTTATTTGTCAACATAATCAGCAGCGTCCAAATCTGGAGAATATGCTGGATGGAGTAGAAGTTCGTGGCCCAATTTACGGATTTTCCATACTAAACACTACGATGTGCAATCGTGTATTGTCTTTATGGGTCAGCCGTTTTTTTATTTATAAAAAAATGTGGTAGTTGTTTCTGTAAATCAATATCGAATCGGTTGTCAACTGTGAAATGTCAAAGCGCAGAATATGGGTGCTTTTTATAGAGCGACACAAATTTAAATCACAATAAAAGAAGAAAATATATTTTTAGTATCAATAAAAAAAGCTTCTTTGAAAGAAAGTTGAACGAAATTAATGGCCGCCACGGATGGCGCGTAGAGGGCGCAATCTGCAACACCAGTTTTTAATGACTTTTCGCAGCATTTGCGGCCGTATTTCACCGATACGTGTTGGAATGTTGATTTCCAGATGTTCGATTGTTTCTGGTTTATCGACCTCTCACAGAAAGTAATGCAATAGGATAAATCGCACGATCTTGGTGGCCAATTCGTTGGTCCAATACGTGATATTATTTTTTTTATCAAGAGTTTCTTTGAATAAATCAATTGTAGCGCCCGATGTGTGGCATGATTCTCCATTCTAATGGAGCCACGTCTTAGGAAAATTAATGCCACTTAATTGAGGTACGAAAAACTTTCGAATCATGTTCCCATAACATTCTGACCGTCGTCGTTTTCATGACATATGGGCCAATGGCTCCGTCCAACCCATAAAGCGCACCAAACAGTAATTTTCTGTGGATTTCTGATGATGGTGTTTCGACAAGAGTTTGTGGATTCTCGTCACTCTAAATGGGACCAGTACCTATTCAATTCCAAATGGGCTTCATGGGAAAATAAAATTTTGAATGAATGAATTTGAGATTTTTGATTGAAAATTGTTATACATTTGCTATATCTTATGGTTCAGAGTTGTTAGAAAAATAAATAAAACTTAACCGAAATGAAAAGGATATAAAAATTAACACAACATTTTTTCAAATCACGTCAGCGATTATTAGAAAATTAACTTTTTTCATCAGAATTTTAATACTCCTATTTATATTTAAATATCATAAATAATTGTTTTTATTGTGAACTTTAAAATTAATTTTGAGATTTTTAATGAAATGGTGTCGAGTCAGTTGTGTTTTATTGTACACTTCTTCGAACAAAAGGTCAGCCAAGCAGTTATCGTGAATCGTGTTCCCTATGTGGTGGTTACGAATCATCATTAGAATGCAACCATGATAATTTAGACTCAACGTATATTAGCTCACAAGCTACCGGCCCCATTGTGCAATGGGATACGCACACACTGTTCTGTGCATTGACAAACAAGAACAACAACTACTGAGTTTAGATACGACGATACTTCATCACATGACTGGCAACCGAAACAAATGGGACAGCAGTTAAATTAACGCCGATGTATTATAATTTGTTATATGCCCGTTTGTTTATGTCTCTATAAATTGATAGGCTCTTACCTGAAGAGATGTTATTTATTTATTGTTTATAAATTTGTATGCATTTAAATTCAATGGCAAGCAAATTTACAATTAAACATTTGCTTTGAAGTAATCAAATATTAAATAAATGAGTTTTGTGGCCTCACTCAAACTTTCCATCATGCGGCCACACCCTTTGACACTTCTCTCTTGCGTAGTCATATTAATAGACATATAAACGCATAATTTGTGATGTTTATTCATGTCAAATAATGCATCGTTGAAACTTTAAACTTCTAAATGAACGATAGGTGCTGCCTCTGATACTTTTAGCCATTTATGTGGCGAATATAAAGGATGCGATAATAATCCATGAACAACAATTAATGCCAAGATTCTATAATGGATTTTGTTATTGTACTCGTTTTCTGTTTACTCGAATTTAAGTTCATGATTATCCATATCATTTTCATTGTCACTCCAAACTCCACTGATGATAATCGACGTAGGATATAATTCTAAAAATAATACTGCTAATGAGGTTACAAAAATTAATGCATTCTGAAGTTTTCTTATTTTTTGTTTAACAGCATAATTGCGTACAAACACTTGAGTGTGATAGTTTTAGTATTCGGTGTTTAAAGGAGTGAAATAGTCTTAATCGTGTAGTAAAACGTCCTACGGTTAGCAAAAGTTTATGGCTCATAATCGTAACCATGGAAAACATAGAAGAGTTCCAAGATTTACTTTAATTATGTTGGCTAAAGTAGTCTATGCGTAGGCTTCTCTGACGGAGACCCTAAACCCTCTGACCGCAAAGCAGAGTCAAAAGTTTGATAAAGAGTTTGATAAAACACTATCATACTACTTTTGACTAAACCAACCGATACCTTCCTGATAAGCGGTGTTGTTACAATTTTCTGATCCTATAAAAGAATCGGGAACATTAGCTAATCGGATATATAATTTCAGAGTTGAAAAGTTTATATACCGAATTTTTACGTTTACATTATTTCACGAATGAAATTGAGTATTGTTACCCGGTTTTCGGTACTTTCCATGTGAAATTTAAATGTGAAGAGCCGATTAGTTTATGGAATCCATGCGGATACTCTGAACTCTACCCAGTATATCTAAGTTCAATAGGTTGCTACTACTTCGATTTGCTTAAGTCGCTTAAAAGCTATAAATTGGTCACACACTCACGGTCTTGATGACACCGTCACAAGAGTAGTCATGGAAGCTTTTTGGGACTCAGAACGTCGAGATCTCCTAAGAAATAGATATTTGCAAGAGGTAGTTGCCAATTTTAAAAGATTTTTTAATATTTTTTAGGGGGGAGTTACGGAAAAAAGACGGAGCTCGTAAAGAAACTTGGGCAAACATCCGCCAAAAATATTTTTTATAATACATACTCACGTTTATTATAATTGTGAAGATCGTGAGATCGATAAGACAACGCTTTTCGTATATATACCAGTGGTCACATCATACGTTTTGACGACGACTACGGCAACCGTAATAAGGGCTCACATTCAAAATAATTTAAGTTATAAAAATCTAACCTCTTTTAAATTTCATTCCTTCAAATATCAGCCTAATGCAGAACAGACACGAAAATTAAGGACTGGGAAGCAGGACTGCTATAAAATATCACTGGCAACAATGTCTGTTTGCCAGTCATTTAAAAAAAAGTTGAAAGCTGAAACAATTTAGAATGCATGTAATATTGGGGCATGGCTACGACTCGTACAAAAAAAAAAAAAGAAGACTGTAAAATATTTGCCATGTTTCCATGACCAACTTCATTACGATTCATTTTGCTGGGTGGCCATGGGAGATAATGAAAGAATAGAAATCTATGAATGAAAATAGTTTCTCTTTTATCTTTTTTGTTGTTGTCTATTCTCTTGGAGTTTTACTAATAGACTAGATGGAAGTCGCATGTAGGCATGCATGCCAACATGTGGTTGCTTTAGTCATTTTGAAATCATACCAAACAGGAAGAAAACAAACTGTGAACAAAACGACAACAACAAAACGAAAAAAAGAAAGAACTAAAAGACTCTTAAAAATCAAAGATTCGTGTGTAATCTGGGCAATGAAAATAATATTAAAAAGTATGGAGTCAACTGTGCAACCGCATCACAAGCACACTGTGGCACAATACGAGTAACAGCGTGTGATTGTGTGAGTGTGTAGGAGAAGAATCATCATCAGTCGGCTGTTGTTTCATTCCGAAGCTCTGTCACCCATAAAACAATTGCTAACTGACCTCAATGTGACATTGCAACGGATGCTATGTGTGAGATGCATGTCTATGTGTGTGTGTGTGTGAGCAAAGAAGGCGCAACAAAGAATTCCTTCAGCACGTCCATGTGGTGTTTCGGTAGCCATTTATACCATGATTTTATCATTTTCCATTCTTCTATTCCCTTTCACGTGTAACAAATGAGTATGAAGTCGTTTAATGGTGAACCTTAACTTCAGCAGTGGAGTTAATAACGATGAAATCTTGAACAGGAACTATCAAGTATTTGCGGAAGGGGAAATTTTCATATATATTTTTCTTTTTACAATTTTTTTAAATTTATTGAAAACACATTAAAAAAACAAACTTTAGTTTCTTAAAAATAAAACAGAATTAATAATTTATTGCAACTTGTATTTGATGGCACGCAAAATGGGATACTTGTCGCCAGTGCAGGAGCCACGGAAATCATCAAAGGACAAGTCCACCAAAGCAACACCACCCAATCCCTTCGCCTTAACGTAGGCAGCTTTGTTGGCCGCAGTATCAGGATCCTCGTAGCCCACCCACATGCCATTTTCATTATTGTCATCGGCCGAACGATACGCGTAGTTGCCGAAACGCTTGGTGGGATCACCGACTTTGCGTAAAGGTGCATCAGCTCCTTTCAAGTGCTGGTTGGCAGGGTTTGGCAATTTCGCACACACCTCAGGCCAACTCAAGAGTCCTTCAGTTTGGGTCTGTATGCCAGCTGGTGCAGCCTTATCGGTATCTGGTACTGGTGGCAGTCCAGTGAGACCAGAATCTTTAGTCATCTTCCAGGTGCGTGCATAGGCAGCTATACCAACATTAATCTTGGTAGCGGGACAATGATTGTTCAACCAATACTGCACTTGATAGTTGACGTTGAATTCTGGATTGCGTTCGTTTAACTCGTAAATGGGTGCGGGGAAATCAGCTACTTCAGGGTTGCGTTCAGGCGTTTGGAAATCAAAAGCCATAAGATTTACATAATCCAAATTGTTGACAATGGCGGGAACATCGTAGAACACTGTAAAATATATTCGAAGTTTTAAAACATTTTTCTAACTCTTAAAAAAAAGAGTAACACTTACGAGAGGAGTTGACGTTGGGCAACACAGAAACTCCCAACAAATAGCCATCGGGACGCAAGGCATTCTTCAATTCTCTAATGAAAGCGGTGAACTGTTCCTTGTGCTCTTCGGCTTTCTCGTCCACAACAAAACCGCTGGAAAAGATTTTCTTAAAGCCCTTCCAGATTTTACCAGCAACACCGTGAACCTTTTTAGGTTTGTTTTTGGGGAACTGCCAGGCAATATCGAGACCATCGAAACCATAAGTCTTGACCAAAGAATGAGCGCTGTTGATGAAGGGAATGCGAGCATTGCTAGACTCCAACAAAGTCAAATATTTGTTGTCATCCTTGTCGACTTCATCTTTGTCGCCACCAACACTCAACAACACCTTCAAGTTGGGATATTTCTTTTTCAGATTGGTAACGGTGCGATACAAACCAGTGCCCACGTCCAGGTCAACTTTTTCATTTTTAGCCACCAATTTGTTGGAGGTGGGATTGATGGTGGCATAACCATAAATCAAGTGGGAGCAAAATTGCAAAGCGGGTTCCAAATCGTTTATAGTCAGTTTAGCCAGACCTGTTAATATATAAAATAATAATTTTCTTATTAACTTTTCAACAACAATTTTAATCGTGTTAGTTTTTATTTATTTTTTTGCTAATTTTGTTTTAACGAACTCAAAGTGATCATTGAGAGGGTTATTTATTTATTTGATCAGCAACATGGAGTGAATTGACGTCATGCGCTAATTTAAATAAAATAATTTTAGCAATATAATTTAATGACGAGGAAATTCACAATTATTTTCGAGGCTTTAACTCATCATTTAATGACCCAAAATTGCAAATTAAATAAGTGTGAGATTTTGAATATCTCCAGTTGAGGTTTCCACAGCTTTTTATTTCCAGCTAAATGACTCACAATTTTTTGAAAAACAATAATTTTCGTCTTGCACCGAAATCTCTAAATGGACGTGACGTCTGTAGCAAAAATAATTAACATGTTTTATTTGTCGCGCAAAAAATGCTATAAATTGTGTGCTAATTACCGAGTTAAAGATAAATTTAAAGGGAATTAAAACAACCACATTGTCAATGGAAAAAGTTCTCTAGTTCTTGAACAAATAATCGTTTTATTTGAAGGCATGTTTAGTAAGACATATTTTTCTGAGACGCAATTTTCTTTAAAATTAATTCATGTTAAACTAAAAATTTTTTTATAAGCTTTACGAAAATTTCTTCAATGATCATACTTTTGCGGATATTCAACAAAACAATTTAAGTACAATTTTACTCTCTATTTATTTAATTCCGTGGCGTTACGAAAGTGTTTAGGGTGAGCAGACACAACTGTTACAACGAATCAAAAGTTGTTTTTGGTATTCATATAATCTGTTCACCGAGCAAAATCGCTGATGCGACTTTTAAATTGCTTAAAGTTTAAATGAAAAACAAAAGAAAATATATAACAAAAAGCATAGACGGTAAAATCCTTTGAAATTTTATATTCATAAAAAGATCACTATAAGGTAGTTAATAACTCGCTCTCTCTCTCTCTCTCTCTCTCTCTCTTTCTCTTTTCATCACTCTTTGAGAAATATATATTCTAAACCACGTCTCCATATAATTTTTCCATGGAGTGTAAAACGCAGTAGTAATTTTTTTATCCACAATTATTAAATTTTATTATTTATTTAAATTTGACTCTTGCTAAAGATTTTCATTCTATTCCTCGAAGAACATCCTGCTATTTTGCAATCTACCCCGCCTTCTACTTCCTTAAGAGTTCCAGTCAAAGAATGATGTCAGTAAAAAATGGGACACAATCAATCATACCTTTTGTGTTTTTCATTCGCTGAAGGGATTTTTTTTTTATATTATATTTATTAAATTTCGATAAAAATCTAATGAAAAATTGCATTAAAGATGGTTTAATTTTATCGTTGGTTTAAAGTATTACTTCGATGGATTAAAAAAACGAGTTTCGTTACAATCAGTTTAATGAAAAGTTCATTAAATCAATGAAATACTTTCGCTAAAGCTTTGAATCAACTCCTCGTATATGAGTACAATATTTCAATGATACAAGAAAATAATTTTATAAGTATAAAGAAACAATTGCATTTATTCAATGTAATAACTTCGTTAATACTATCAAATTTTTTATTAGAATAAAACAATGTGATTGATTTAATGAAACAAGACTGAAATGAAAGAATATCATTCAAATATTTCTGGTTGACAACAGTTCAAATGAGTCAGAAAATGTGTGGACGTTTATTTTCTCAAGCATTTATAATTTTAATGGAGTCTTCATTCAAACAAAGAATTCTGAAGTTTTTGTTTATACACATTTAAGACGGCTTCTAAAAAAACAAACTGGTGTTGTTATAAGTCCAATGAAATATTTTTACGAAACTATAAAAGTCAATGAATTAATTCCAAATATAACTCTTCTATAATACTCGCGAAATTTTCATTAGATTTGCCACAAAAAATTTTATGAAATAGAAAAATTCTTGCAGTGTAGAGCACAGGTTTCGCATTGCATCATACATAAAACGTGACATAAAAATTAATTATTTAGGAAGAAATTGTGAAATCACTCATTACCAATTTGTATAAGAATTTTATTAAATTCATTTTATTTTTCCTGGTCCAGTTTCTTGTCTCCGGTTAGTCACTAATTTTTAGCAGTAGTGGAATATCTCTAAAATATAAATTGTTTTTTTAATTCAGTGACCTGAGAAAGAGCGCAAACTTTGGTCTATTGATAAAGCAAGACTTCAGCTGACGATTATTGTTTCAAGGTGGATAATTTTCAAAATTTTTTTATTTTAAATGAGTGTTTACCAGTATAAAGCGTCTTTGACAGTTGAGAATAAATTACGTAGTTTTAAAAATTATGGCGATTTTATTAAAGCCACTGCTTTAGTTTGTGAAGCTTAATAAAAAATTATTCTTTTTTCGCTGTTAAATTAATATAAATTCTGTACGTTCATATCCAATCAAGATCAGCCTGAGGTGATCATACTAAACAATTTCGAAATTGTGGTGGAAATGAAATATCCCTGTAAAAGTTTTGCTTGTGTTTTCTTTTTATTAACAACAAACTTTTTTATCTTGAAAAAAAATCTGATGTTAACTTAATTTTTAATAGAAAAACAAGCATCAGGCTCTCAGGAAAATTACTTTGTACTTGAAATATTTTGATTTATTTTCATATGAGCGTCGGTAGTTTACTGAAACAGAATTTGCGGTCTCAAAGCAGCATTAATATTTATTGCAACAATAATTCATCTCAGCATTTGTGTTTAATTAATATTTATTTATTTGCTGAACCGAATTTCAAATATGCAAATTATATAAAAGCAATCGTGATTAATTTATTAAAAAGCTGTTGATTGCACCGCAATAATAATCGATTCCCCCCATCACTTTAGATAATCTTATATGCTCGAGGGGTGATAATTAAGTGCTTCGTCTTGGCATATACGAGCAATAAATGTGAATGCGTTGAAATAAACTACCGACCCTCATGTGAAAATAATTAAAGATATTTCAATTACAAAGTAATTTTTCTGATAGCCTGATCTTTGTTTTTCTATTAAAAATTAATTTAAAATCAGGTTTTTTCAAGATAAAAAGGACGAAGTTAATAAAATGTCAGAACAGTATGTTTTCTTATACGTTTAACGAACGCTGTACACAGAATCTATTTGAAATATATAAAAAATGGAAAAAGTACCAAAAGTACCAATATTTTTATGTACATAAAAATTACTTTATTTGAAATAAGTTATCGCATGATAGTGAAACAAATATAAAAGACATTCATACTTATAATATTATTACACCTCTACTAACACACTTTTCAGCTACCCTCGCATATAATTAATTAAATGAAACAAAATCAATATTCAATTTTAGTAAAAAATATTACTCATAATATTATCGTAGCTGTGCACTCACACTTCCATCAATCATAAATCTAAATTCTGTCAGTTAGTAAATTGAGAAATTCGTAACACGTTCAAACACACTTCGATGCGAATATAAAAAAAGAAACACTTTGAGAATATAAAATGGATAACAATTACAAATAAGATCACAAGATCACAATTGTGAATATTAAGTACGTAAACAATTCCGCTTAAAAACAACTTTCTGTGTGTGTGTGTCTGTGTGTTTAAAAATAGAATTTGTTGGAAAATATTCTTGAGTTAAATTACACAGCAAATGCGACAGACAGCTGAGAGATAATTGTTCATTAAAAATTTACTAGGCTCAGCTTTTTCATAAGGGGGCAGCTCTAATAAATAAAATGTCAAAAAAACGAGAATTATGTCACATTTTACACTGATCAGTTGAGGTTGAATTATAAAAGCGACATGAATATTATTTTTTATTTATTTAACAGCTTGAGCAAGTGAAATTAATACAGACACACAATTAGAGCTGAGAGTAGACAATATTAAAAGAATTAAAAATAATAAACAAGTCCAAATTTTTACAAGGAAATATTTGCTAGAACTTTATTTGAGGAAATAAAATAATTTAAAAAAACCGGATAGACTTTTTTATTTTGCGCTGAAATTTTTTATATATATAATTATTTCTCTATTAACTGTTGCAGCTGCCAAGATGTCTATGGATTTTGCGTGAATTGCATTTTAATTTATAGACTAAAAAGAATTGATAGTATTTAAAGCGAAATTTAAATATTTTGCAGGAAGTAAATAAGTTAAGACTCACACACATTAAAAATTATTGCCTTGAGCTATTAGAAATGTGGTTTCAGCAAAAAGTTTATTGTGAAAAATGGTGTAAATTAAAATATTTCTAATGTGGTTTGGCTATATAAATTAATTGATGCATGAATAGAAAAGCAATAAATACTTCATAAGGAGAGATATTTAGCTGCACTACACTGAAAGGAAAATATGGGAACTTGTAACCAATTTGATTGGTAAAAATTAAAAATGATAAACAAAAATAGTAAAAACAAGGGACGTGTAGCTATAAAATACAAAAACACATTTTAGCGGTATAACTTTTGGGGTTAAGTTACAAACAACACTGTTAAATTTACCAACAATAACAGTTTTCTTACAATATTATTTGTAAAGAAAATTTTTTTTATAGAAATTTCTTTTTATGTTGAGACAAGCTGACACCATGAATTAATGCAGATCAGAATAATTCCATTTCACATTCATGACTGAGCACGGAGTGGAATTCAGGAAGTTGTGCTTCGCAGTCTTGTGTTAACTGCTTCAGCCAACAGTATTATATGTTAGTAAAATTTACAACTGAATTAGTTGATATATAATGAGAACTTGTACTAGTTTTTGAATAATTTTAATTAGTTTTTTCTACTAAGTCAAGGATTTTTACCCTGACAAATCTTAAGCCACTTTTTATGGTCATTTTAACTAACAAAAATTGTCGGGTTCAACAGATTGCAGTAGCAGTAAAGTTGCTACTGGAATTGGTTACATTAACCAAAAAATATTCTTTGCATAGCAAAATCTTTTCCTTCCTGATTTATGAAAAGTTAATAAAATAATTTTCATACAAAAATATATTTAATAAGACTCCTATGAATCAATATAATTCTTATGAAATAGGCTGTAGGCCACCAGGGTTAAATACGCATAGAAGCTAATGGCTGCTAAAATACATGAGTATATTTTGTGTTATTTTTTTTATAATAAATTTTTTAATTACTTTTTTTTTATTCGCAATTAAACGAGTAATAAATGCCATATATTTTTGTAAATAGTTATTATCTTCTGGGGTTAATATTTGGATTAACCAGTGGTCAAATAACTTTGCCATATATTTCATTTAATAAGAAAATGATTGTGTAAAAATATCATTGATAACTTTACTTCTTAGTCGAAATAAATATTATTTGTTATATATTTTTTCATATCTTATGTATTAAATTATTATATAATCACTGATACTATTTGCCCCAAATACACAATCAGCAGCCCACTTTCTTGTTAATCAAATTAAAATATGCAAATATTAACAGCGTCTAAGAACAAACAAACATCTTGACAAATGGTTTCTTGGAACCGAAAACAAATTAAACAGAATCGGTGCTATTAAAATGAAAAGCAAAAACAAACACAATCTTACTTTTAAACGTACAAATTAAAATGATAACCTCTTAACATCTGCCTGGCACAAAAGAAAAAAGAAACCAGCCATAAATTCAAGTGAAATATAAAATTATTAACAATAGATAATTGATTTATTGTATTGAAAACCACACGAATTGCATAAAAGCAAAACCGCTATAAACCTTCAGATGTTGTCTAGCATTGAAAGCCAATTAATTTAATAACGGCGACGAACATGCAAAAAACTTTGTTTTCAATTGAAAATTGTTCAATAAACAAAATTTTGCTCAACAAATATTTGTGCAAGTTTGCACTTTTAATTAATTGGAAATATATAAAAGATTTTACCTTCTCGAATGTATGAGGAGCTGTCGTAGTAACACACCATGTGAGTGTTACCCACGGCTGAGCTCTGCTGGATTGTTATGGCGCTCACTAGAGCGCACCATAAAATCAAAAATTTCATATTGATTTTATTTGCAAATTGCTAATAGAAATACTTGAAGCCGAACAATTAACTTTGAAGCCACGATCCGTACGCACTGAGACTTGAACAATAACTGAAACCTAAAATTAAATCAGCGTCTTAAGTAAAGCAACTGGACAGTCTAGAAGTATAAAGAAAAAAAAAGTACAAAAGTAAACAACAACCAAAATAACAGACACAAACAAACAAATTTAAAAAAAACACAATATTTTGTGTTAAAATTAAATGAATTTTCAACTCACGTTTGTTTATAGAGATAATTTTTGTGTGTTTGGCTTTAAAATAACAGCCAAAACCAACAAGATAATTTTAGTTTTGTGATAAATTCAATATTTTATTGGTGCATTATTAAAATTTTTTTTTGCTTAAAATGAAGTGCAGTTTTATGAAAACGTTTTTGATAAATATATAAATACAATTTTTGGTTATCAGTTTACAGACCTTATTGAAATAAAACAGAGTCCACTTAAATATGACCAAAACTTTAATTAAACTAATTAAACATATAATTTAAGACGACCAGTACTGCGGCCAGTAAGAAGGCCAGTACTGCGGAAACTGGTTCATTTGATAACATGACATGCAGAGTTGAGGAATCACCTGGAACGAATGGGTATCGTTGACGATATAACATGCAGAGCCTGTCAGGAGGAGGACGAAACACTGGAGCACTACTTGTGCCACCGCTCAGCTTTCAACCAGGTCAGAAGACAAGTATTTAATCAGGGGATAATACAGGAGATGGAACTTCTTAGGGGCTCCAACTGGAGGGACTTAAGAAGATACATTGAAGAGACTAGGTTCCTAATGTAACCAAATCCTAAGTTTTTTTTTTTTTTTGGAAGGTACAAAGGAAGTCTCACAGAATGGTGACTTCTAACTATAGAGTGCACAATAGGCCTATCGCGGCCTAGGTGTAATCCTTGTGAGGATTGGGATGACTCATGCCCCTCTTCTTCAACCTAACCTAGCCTAACCTAAGACGACCACACTCGTATGTTGTCGATTGTGAGGAGCAGCGATTCCCGGTAGATGCTTTTTGGCGTTTTTTGGCACTATTTTATATATTTCAAATACCTTAAAAAAGGCATTATTTTAATAATTAAAATTTTTCGCTCAAAAGCATTTTATTGCTGTTCTTTAAAGGTGTTATTCACAAACCATTAATAAATTTAAAATTGCTTTAAAGTATAAATTTTGTCGAGCAAAACGGCTTTAAAGCGTTCATTAACTTTAACAATCGTTTGTGAATAAGGAAGTAAATACATACGCTATTAATTTCACGAACTGCATACTATTTACAAATGAGTTTTATTTGGAAACGGAACGTAACAAATTGTATTCATACTAAGTGACAATTTTCTTATCATGTTCGGATATCAAACATCTTAAAGGCTCTTTGTTGTTATTGTAATCGTAGTAACAAAATATAACGGGAAAAGAAAATGAACTCTTATCACATTCAATTTAACTCACCTAAAAAGGATTAGAAAACAATAATGATGAAGAAAATGTAGCGGCTTTCGTAAACAGCTGTTCAGCTCTGCTATATAAATTATATATTGAAAACTTAAGTTAAATTTCCCTGTGCTTTGCAATATTTATTTCATCTTTCTGAATTAAAAAATACTTTTCGAACAAAATTAAACTCAATATATAAATAAATAGTTCGATACAAAATACTTACAATTAAACACACTTCATAAATACAGATTTCAATAAAATTTTTATGAAAATAAATACTCATAAATAATGCACTGCACTGTAAAAACTTTTATATAATAGAAACATTTACTCTAAAAAACCAAACAATTGAAAAATCATCCATTCAAAACCAACAACATGTTTAAACTGAAGTGCGGCTTAAAAATAACAACAACTAAATTGATTTCTAAAATGATATGAAAAAAAAACAACAAAACACAAAAGAGCCATACGAATATAATTATATGAACAATAACGTCTGTGTTTTTAGTTGGCGTCTGTTAATGCCTTCTACAAATTGATCTTTATTTACTCTTTAGATTCGCTTTATCATATCTGTTGTGGCTATTTTATTGTATTATTCTCTCTGACTTTGTTTAATGTTTTAAATTACTTCGACTCAGAATACGATCAATGATGTCATCACTTGTCAGGGTGAGAGAGAGTTCGGACTTTTGGATAACACGTATTTCGTTATGAACCATGAAATAAGAAAAATATTTAGTTACCTTGTGTTACTGATAACACAGTTCAGCATAAATATGTTTGTAATTATTCTCGAAATCAAAGAGATAAGCAAAGTGAAAAATTATATCCCTTCAAACTTCTAAGAAAATGTTGCCTTTTGCAAGTCTATTAATCTTGGTAAGAAAAAGGCAACAACAATGTTAACAGAGTTTTTTTTTGTTCAATTAAAATAAGTTGTTTTGTTTTGCTATTTTTTCAGTCACAAAGCAACTTTAAGCCAGCCTCGTTGGCATTTATTTTTTAAATGCAGCCAGACCACTACTGATCGTTCATTCCCTTTCGATAGTTTAAGGTCCCACTCGCTCTAGTTAACTTCTGCACCTCAAATAACTTTTGAGTGTTACGATTCTTCTGAGGAATTTTTTCCGTGGTCCATTACTTGTTCGCTACTTTTGTGAAGGCATAAGACATGCACAGTCGGTCACTGTTACGGATGAATGCGAGATAACAATATCAGTGCAGTGCTCATGATCACTAGTCGGGATCTGTGCACCGATACTTTGTTCTAGATACAATAAACTAGAACTAATATCTCTTGAATTTTAATTATGTGCTGTTTCTTTTTTCCCAAAATTTTACTAAAAAATTCAAAGTGATCGATTAAGGGGCTTTAGCTAGTTCCTATGCCCACTTCATTGGGGCTAATGCAGATCATCAGGGAACCTTTAGCCGTGCATAGGAACTAGGTGAACTATGAAGAGCTTACAAATATTATTTTATTGGGCTTTTATATCACAAAGTCATAGCAGTTGTTACTGAACAGCTGGGTTGTCAACCGAGACAAATCGGACTCCTGGAACTTTTCTTCAATGGCCACTTGCGAATTCCGCAATGGAACTTACAATAAACAACTTTTCCATCACAAAGAAAATAATATTAAAACATTTTCGTTATTGTTATGTGATTCCAGCAGATCGGCATTAGGGCCGACTGAAATTCCGAAACCCGGCATTATCAAATATTAATCACTAATATCATTCCTGCCAAATAGTAGTATCGATGATAAAGAAAGTTGTATACGAAAAAATAAGCGCCAACAAACTATGTTCTAAAAAATAAGTGTATGACCGACCCCCTTTCAAGGGTATTGTAGTAATAAAAACGCCACATAATTTATTTTGGTACACTTTTAAATATCTCTCGCTTATTTTATAAGGATAAAAGATATATGATTTGTAAGGTATTTCTATTTAGTTATGCATAATGCAGATATTTTTTCTAATATTTTAAAACAAAAGTATTAAAAGCGTGTTAAGAGTTTGTTAAAAAAGCAACAGCAAAATACGTTTAATTTATTTATATTTCGTACCTGCAAACAGATACGGACAAGCGTTCAAAAATCTGTATTCATAAATTTTTATGAGTGGTTCCAGTGTAGCGAAAAAAAAGTGATGTATGAAAAGTAATTTGTAAAGCATTATTTTAACTGTAAATGCAAAGTTTTTGCAAGTTGGCCACAAGCTAGTGCTGGTAATAAATAAAAGAGCTAATGCAATTATCCTTTTCTAAACTTGATTCAATTATATCGCACATGAATTGTGTGATGAGAATATGATAAACTTCGTAAAATGAAGAATATATGCAAAATGTTTGCTGGGATTGCAGCATAAAATTTTTTATATATGTATTTCATATATGACAAAACTGCTCAATTTAAATAAACGGTATTTAAGAAAACCTGCCTAATAAAAAGGAATTTATTTTTTATTGAAAAATATTTTATATTTAAATCAAATAATATTATTTGATTTAATTAAAAAATTTCGTATATATTGATTAATTATATATTTTAATATTAACAAAATCAGGGCCAAGTTATCGCCTTCAATATCGATCGATAAATCCAGATTAACTACATTAAAATTTCAATCGATATTAAACGCCACGACGTGATATAATAATTTCTCGCACAAAAGAGCAGTTGTTTCGTTGGCTGTATGGCAAGTGGTACCATCCTGTCAGAGCCACATATCGTATAGGTCCATATCGTCTATTTATGATGAAAAGAAGTTCGGAAAATCGACATCTACAATTCTTTATGTAAATAAACATGTGAGTGTTTGTATTACTGTGACCGAACTTTAAGAAAAAATTGTAAGTAACTCTTCATGATTCCATTTTTACGCTGCACTGGAACAAAAAACACTTCGTCCAAGAAACACCGGGCAATAAAAATATATATGATCACAGACTTTTGAACGCTTCTTTATGAATATTTCGAAGTACAAATAATAAGCGATATAATAATATATTGTTATGGCTTGAATTTGAGCCCTCTCGTGTCATTTTTATGCCAAAAAAACTATAAAACTATAAGAAATATTTGCAATCTGCAGATTTGAATAAAACTACCTTTTCAATTATGTGTGTTTCATTAGTATTAGATGACGATGAGATATATAAAAGGGTACCACATTAAACCCACTTTATATCAATATAAAATAAATGAAATCATTTTTCGAAATGTTATCAATTCAGCTTAACTAGAGGAAGTAAAAAGTGTTTTTAATTCTTCATGTTCTCCATTCATTTTTAGCTTCTCATATATTTCAAACGATCTTATTTTGTTCGCAAACTCCACTACCACTGACCATTTTGCTGATTAAGTATAGCGATAAATAAAGGCCGTCTTATAATGGTTTCTAAATGTTTTGTTTTCTTTATTGTTTGTTGAATTGTTGCAGTTTCTTCTTCACTGTGCGATTTTATTGAATAAAATTGTTTTCTTATCTATTTGTGTTGTAGGTCATCAATTTCTCTCTGATCTTCTGATCTTAAGTGGACAACGAACACACTGTTACAAATAATTTAACCTCAATTGGTTAAATCGAACTGTGAAGTAAAATAAATGTTTTTTATAGATTAAATTTCTAACACCTTATTCACAAAAAATATTTTGTGCTTATAAGCTGCTTATAAGACAAACTTTCTGTACGCGATTTGTATTATGAGCAGCTTATGAACACAAGTTATTTCGTTCTGAATAAGGCCTCTATTCTTTAAAGCGTTTTTCAGATATCAAATCTCTTTCAGCGATCTAAAATATTATTATTATTATTATTATTATTATTATTATTATTATTATTATTATTATTATTATTATTATTATTATTATTATTGTTATTATTATTATTATTATTATTATTATTATTATTATTATTATTATTATTATTATTGTTATTATTATTATTATTATTATTATTATTATTATTATTATTATTATTATTATTATTGTTATTATTATTATTATTATTATTATTATTATTATTATTATTATTATTATTATTATCAGTATTATTATTATTATTATTATTATTATTGCTATTATTATGTTTCCTTCGCAAAAGTTACAAGTCGGTAAACTAGTGTAATTTAAAACTACTTTTCTTTAGTAGTGTCAGATAAAAAATTATATATAAACGACAAATATATCAGAATTTCTAAGAAATTATTGGAGATGGAAACATTTTTTAGTCTTGTTTTCCTCTTATTTTGTGAGAAATTTGTATCTCAAGTCTCATTTAAACTAATATCAATATTTGTTTTACCAAGACAATTTTAAATTGACAAATTGTTTCGAGGAAAGTTTAAATAAATTAAAATCAATAACATTGAAATCTAATTGAGTCTATTTGTTTCTCTTAGTAATTTATTTTCATTATTGCACTTGTTAAATACCAAATCAAAATTATATATATTCTTATGGCGGCCTTTAAAATGTATACAAAGATATTTTCTAGGTAGATTCTAGAGAGGATAAGCCAGGATCTTGGTAACATGTGGGCGACTAAATTTTTGTATTGTTTTGAAGCCCTTTTGGTCCACTACAACATCCAGAAGTCGAAACTCTTAACATTTGGGTTTTTTTTTTTAATTTGGACTCTAGTAAAATTTCACTCACAGTATCGCGGAAGTGACTTTTGAAAGTATCGGAGGTGACTTTGAAAAGAAGTGGAATGATTGATCACACTATCTATATTCACTTTTTGGTTCTTCTCTGGCAAATTCATCAAGAATTTATTGGCCCTTGAACAACTCTACCAAATTATCCACATCGTCCTTCTAAAATCAGCCGTAAATTTGATTACTCTTATTAATTTCTCTACAATAAAGAACAAGACCATAATAATGATTAATTTATTCGATGCGAGAAACTCTCACATCAGTTGCAGTAACGAGACGTTGACTTGCAAAAATTTGTTTATTTTATTATATCTTCGACTTATTTGTTTTATTTAATGTAATTTTCGAATAATGATAATCCATGTACATGATTTATGGCAGTCAAATATTTTCACGTTACCTTTTGGAAATATGTACTCTTGCTCGTTCCAAATTCATCTAATCAGCATTAATTATTATGCAAATTGCACTTGATTTATACGCAACAAATTAGCAGTTTTATTAATATGATAAAAAATAAAAATAATAATAATAATTTAATACTTAACAAAAGTTTCACAAATAAATCATTTAGTATTAAGAAGCAATTAGTTTGTTTGCAAATAAAAAGTGATATAAAAAATTAATGATTTTAAAAACCACATGATGCAAGTTACACACATAATTTTATACAAATATATTTTCAGATATTAAGTACCCAGCAGTTCTCCGAATTTAGAGTCATGTCATTTTGTAACAGTATATTCACACTTATCAAATATTTTCCCAAGAAGAGTGTAATCAGTTCGCAATAATAACAAAATATTTTGATTTAAATACGTTTTTATTAAGTAAAACAACTTCAAGAATAACTAAGTTATTGGAAACAGTGTAACTGAATTAACAAAATTTCTGAATTCTGAAATCTGAACTCAAAATTCTTACTTTGAGTGTTTATTCTCTTTGGGTAACCTATTTTATATATGTGAAAGGACCTTCAGATATATTGACCAATTTTTTAATATATAATATCCTCGATAAAAATAATAAAAAATGACGCAAAAAGTCTGTTAAAAAAAATGTTTATAAATATTTTGAAGTAAGAATTTTTAAATTTTTGTAGCTGTTAAAAAACAGCAAATAAATGTTTTCTAGAGCTGCTGGGTATGTTTATATTAAAAAAAAACTTCATTTGCATTATAATACTGTAATCCTTATTATCATATATGCGTATGAGCATATCGTTCCATAATCGCCAAAAAGCCTTAAGTGACAATTAGTAAATATGATAAGAAACGTATTTTTGATTATCCCTGGTTTAACTCGAAATAGTGGTTGAAATTTGGCTAAATAGGACTGTAGTGGATTGTAGTACGTGATATTCAGGGCCATTATAACAACTTGGCTAATAACCACCTGATTTTAAATAAACAACATTGACTGAAATAAAACGATTTTGGTTATAACAACTTCCTAATAAAATATAATTTAATCTTCTTTGTTACGTGACAGCAACAGACCAGACCAGAGGCACTACTTTTAGACTACTCCTCAGCCCACTGTGGCTACAAAATTCGATTGAGAAATTTATGGGAAACGATCATTCCTCTAATTTCCATCTAATTTTAATTTAAAAACAACTGTCTTTGACAAGCTGTTGCTTCAGTGTTGCTTTGACGCCAACTTTGCTCTACTTGAAAAATAAAATGTAACTTAGCCCACAGTCTCCACCGCGAAAAAGTGTAAATAAATTAAAAATTTAATGGAAGAATGCCCCAGAGCTAAACTTTCTTTTGGTTTAATTCCGTCACGGCATTTGATACAACTTTGACACTTTAACAGATGGTCTAAGTTTTTGTTTATGATCGATTTCCATCAATAAATAATTTTCCAAAAGCATGTCGTTTAAGCTCTTTTGGCGGCTAGGGGTCGATATATCACTTAAAAAAAATTAACTGCAAATACAAACAAACAAATCTGCTCATATAAACCATCACGTGTAAAACGATACCAATAAAACATATTTCGATTGGTGAAATTAATTGTGTCAGACAATATCCACACAAAAACGGAAACCGAGAAAAAAAGAAAACAATCGCATGTTGCTCCAAACACACACACAAACACATACTTATGTACACACACACACACACATATGAAGATATAAAAATCATACTATTGAATTTAATTGCATTTTTTGTCTTAAATAAGTATGCGCATTTGTGTGCGTGTGCAATCAATTGAAAATAAATTAAGTGCAATCTAAATATTTGCACTCTCTCTGTGAATGTGTGCATGTGCATGAGCATATGTGTGTGTGTGCAGCAAACACTGGCTGAAAATAATTACTTCAAAAGGAGGAAATTGCAAAGTGTGAGGATGATAATGAAATGGCAGGATGTTGGCTGCTTGTAATTCAAGTATCCTTTTTGTAATTATTAAAGATTATTTGCGATAGTGAGTAAGTGAATTTGTAATGAACCCGTTAAATAAAAATCAATGAATTAAAGAAATGGCAATGAGAGTCTCCATATGATATGATACATTTTTGATTTATTGATTGTGCTAAATTGTTTGGAAATTTAATGTAGAACAGAACTAATTGGAGAATAAGCATGTGATCCATCGGTGGTGCACTTGACATTATAGACGATATTCAGTGGATCGCATGGCAGGAAACCTGGGTCTATCTAATGAATATATGGAAAGAAAACGGAGTTTTAAATTTATTTGCGGGACAGAACGATGTCGAGGCGACAACGAAAGCCGGGCAGATGTTAAGAAATTTCAAATCCTGACACGTTTAAATGTGAATGCATTTTATTATCCCTACAAAAAAGTTAATAATAATAATAATAATAATAATAATAATAATAATAATAATAATAATAATAATAATAATAATAATAATAATAATAATGATAATAATAATAATAATAATAATAATAATAATAATAATATTATTATTATTATTATTATTATTATTATTATTATTATTATTATTATTATTATTATTATTATTATTATTATTATTATTATTATTATTATTATTATTATTATTATTATTATTATTTGATTAGTTTAATAAATTATATTTGACTTAATTTCTATATTAAATTCTTAATTTGGTGTTGTTCAGGCTGTAAATCTTAGGTCGTGGATCAGGAAATTTTTTAAGCTTTTCGTCAAAGCGGAAAGTATTTCACTTGAACAATCCAAAGTATAAAAGACTCTGAGTTAAAATTGCTCCAACTGACTTGCCTTAATAAACTAATAACTAGAAACTGAAATATGTTCCCTGACATCCATCCCTGTCGTATCTATTTACAATAATGACGGAGTTTATTATGCTAACAAATCAGCCATACGTGTGATTAAGTGTTATATGCTTTGTGTTTTAATTCCAACAAATAAATGGTTAAATAATTGCAATTAAATCAAAACAAATAACATGGAAATATAATAACAAGAGGTTAACAGATATCCATAGAATAGCTGCTTATATAATTAATTTTTAAATATATATAAAAGAAAAATAACATTGTATGCATATGCAGCCAAGAAGGAGTTCGTTTTAATTAAATGACAACCTAAAAGTTTGCATTCTTGTTTTATCGTCAGTAGTGCACCAGGCAAGTGTAAATTGCATCCCTCCCTTATGCAATTTTTCTAAAAGTACTCGATCATTTAAAATTTTTTTCGCCAGATAAGTAATAAAAAAAGCAAAAAAATTGGTAAAATATTTGACAAAAACATCTTAAATTTGCAGCAAATTATTATGTTCCATTCGATTAAAGACTTGAGTGACTTTTTGAATTTCAGTGCACGCAATATCGCTTTAGTTATTAAGTGCTCTTCTTTTATCCAAAAACTTAAAAAAAAAATAATAATATTTCAGGGCTTTACAACTTTTAATTTCTTCACTTTCGCAATGAAGCGAAATGTTGGCAACTAAAAACGAATTGGCGGCATCACTTACATCCAAGAGAAATGAAAACAAATAACAGACAAAAAAAAATATCTGTAATAAAACTTTTCTTTTTCCAAATACTCGCTCATTGGCAAGGTAATCCCGCACACACACACACACACACACACACACACAGACAATATATTTACAGTGATGGGCAAAATATTTGTTGCTGAACAACTTTCAAGAATAAAGAAAACTAACTCATCTGGGCAAAGATATAGGCCTTGATGTCCTACAATTAACTTTAATTAAATTAATGTAAAACGGCATCAAATAAATGTTTGTGAATAATTACAAAACATTTTTCATATTTCGAAATATTTTTTATATAAAAAAAAAGAGATGAATATAAAAGAAATTAGTTTAGAAGTCTCTAAGAACTCAAACAAATAAAAATCACTCGTTCGCATAAGTTCAAGTAAAATTTTTCCGTATCAGTTTTTCTTCAATTTCAATTTGCTTTTTGACATTCTGCAGCCAACTTCACGTATAAAATTTTCCTAAATTTAATGGTACGTTCAAATTCGTACCGCTTTCTTTTCTCTTCTGATCTCTCTCTCTCTCCCAATAATTCAAGACTTGACGAGTCAAGCTTGATGTGTGTGAAAGAACACTTAATTATGATGTTTAATAACAATATAAATGGAAATTATGTAGCTCTGGAACCTTATATTTGGTTTTTTTGATTTTGAAACTTCTTTAACTTAAATCTGGATGGTTACCCCCTTCATATTTGTACATTAAGGATTCGTTGAATAGACGAACAATTTTTAAAAATAGTTCTAGCGAAATAGTTTTGAAAGTAAATATGAACAAAAATAATTTTAATTAACTATTTTATTCAGAAAATAATAAACCATAAAATATAACAAAATAAAAGTTTTTTTCTCTCTTAACAATCTACATGAATTTGAGCACATATAATAAATAGGCTTTTTCGATTCGTCTAACAGTAACTATCCAGGGTTAAGAAATGTTTTAGGAGAGCTGGACACAAAAAAAAATCAATACGAGTTAAGGAATTTGAAATTGGAAATATTTTAATAATTTACAAAAAATATTATTAAAATACTGCTTTTTTTTAAGTGCGAACTGTATCGAGTATGTCAACCCTGATAGGCGAAATACTTTAAATGCTGGTCCTAGTAAAAAAATTTTTAACAAATTTATGATGATGAATCAAAAACCCTATTCCAATATTTTGCCAATTACGGCCGATTGAATTAGAGATGATGATTAGTTCTGCCGGTATGTCTCCAACATTCGGAGCGGAATAGTTTGGAATCCAGTATTTGCAATGCCGATCAATGTGGTTGTCTTTATTCCTAAAAATTATAAAATCTCTGCTTTTCCAATAAAGTATGGCAGCATTGTGTACAACAAAACACACAAAAAAAACATGTTTAGTGAATAAAAAGCAGAACAAAAGAGAAGTCTTGGGTACTAAAATCTTAAATTAAACATTAAAATTTAATGGTAAAATTATTTTAAAAAATGTTGGGAGTATCTTGATGAATTTTTGTTTAGAAAATGTGGCAACACTTCGATTGAAAAATACATCAACTTATTTTGTTTCTCACAATAAATTTAAGAATTAACAATGTTTTTGTGTAAATGGCAATTGAATACTTAATAAATCAATGTGATTTACTAATTAATCCTTAATTTTAATTTTGTTCTATAAATTCATTTCCTATAAATCATTGAAAATTTCAGTTTCACTTAGAACATTTCAAGTGGTTTCACTCCGAAGAAATTATTCGTTTTCTATAGTCCCGACTTTCGGAATTGAAACGACTTTCGATAGGAACAGGATTCTGTGATATGGCTGATAAGATATATTTTGAACCTCTTGCAGACCTTTTTATTTGAGATAAAAATAAAACTGAGATTTGTATTGTATTTTGTGTAAACAAAGACCTCCCATTTTATTTGCTCTTGTAAAACTAAAATACAATGTGAATATAATTTTAGATGTCAAATATATCCACCTCTTCCAGCCGTCACTGTTAATCAAGAATAGTTGAAATAACAGGGGAAGCCTTTGTTTTGTAATTTGCACCTATCGATGTTGCAAAAGTTTTTTCTGCTTTTTTTGTTTGTTATTGTTGCTATTTCAGTTTCATTTGTTTCATGCTTTATTCCCTCCCGTTGTGGCGTTACAATTACCTGAAACTAATAACACAAACAAAGTCATAAAACTTTTTTAATAAAAAAATAAAATTTTTCCAATCCAACAAAAAAAAAAAAAAATATGAAAGACACCCGCCGATTGGTTAACGGATATTCATGCCGCTCAGAGAAATGAATAATGAAGTAAATGAAGATGTTAATTTTAACGATTCGGAAATGAATAAAATTTCTGCTCTTCATAGTCGAAAATGAAACTTGTTTTTGTAATCGAATATTGAGTTTCCAGCTAAAGTGGCTAAATTCATGTTGAGCTACGGAATATTGTAGTTGTTGTGAAAAGGATAGTAACAATCATTATGTAAAGGAATTGGAACTAGTTGGTCGTTCTTGTATTAAAATTTTTAATTTTCGCCCTGCAGAGTGCAACAAAAAGAATCATTATGTTAAATCGAATTAAAAAAAAAGAATCATTATTTCTATTATTTATTTTTTTATATATTGTTTTTGAAAATTTTTCTTCAAATATTCACAAGTTAAATTATTTATTTCTCTTACAATTACAAGTGGAGTCGACAAAATGTCAATCAACTGTAGAATAAAAAACTTAAGAAAATAAAAAAGAAAAGTGATCAGTGAGTTCTTGTTATGAGTTTGATATTTGCTTTAGACTTCTCACTTATTGAAGTGAAAGTTTAAATTAAATATCCTTAGTTATTCTAGCAAATGTTGGTTAAACGTTCTCTGATGACCTGCATTAGCCCCAGTGAAATGCCCATAGAAATTAGCTAAAAGCCCTCAATTGATCACTTTTAATTTCTTAATAAGATTTTGGGAAAAAGAACCAGCACGAAATTAAAATCAAAGAGTTTGATGATGGATTAGTTTCAAAATTCCATTTTGGACTAAAGATTTTGTAAAAATAGTCTGTACTCCCCTGCAATTAAATGATATTATTTATTTTCAAAATATTTCTTCTCAGTAAAGTAAACTTCTACCAACAGATGTTTATACCTTTAAAGCAATTTTTATATGTACTTTTTATTACGTTCAAAAGTTTTCTCAATTATTCGGTTCCTAGCCCTTAATCGCCGCAAAAAAAGTGGTAGTAGTTTGAATTTGATGAAGTCTAATATTGACACTTTATTTCGGTGTTATTTTTGGCCAAAATTTAGCAATTTTAATATGATCTTCGTTGTTACAAGCTTCAGGCCAAGACTACAAATGGCTGACTACTTCCTCAGCAACTTTTCAATTCTATTTAAATCGAGCTGATTTTATTTTTCTAAACTAAAACAAAAAATACACGAAAATATAATTTCGAACTTCCACTTAAATGAATGAGAACTTTAAAAAAAAAAAATATCAAGGTCATAGAAGGCATTCAATAATCACTTATCTCTCTTACCTTTTTATCTTAATATTCTAAACTTAGTGGCTTCTTTGCAACTGTATTTGTGTTTGTAAGTCCTTACGGCATTCGATAGCGAAATTTGTATTGAAATTATATTACAGTTTCGGTCCATATTGGCCCTGATTTGACTCGCCAAGTCTGGAGTTTTTGCCAGAAAGGAGAGAAGAGAATGAAAAGGGCGAAGGAATGAAAAGCCGCTTGAGTTCATGAAATTTGATAAATATGAAGTTGGCGGCAGAAAATTATATGTCGAAAATGAGCGCTATCAAAACGAATGTTGATGAAACAAAATTTTCCTGATTTTTTATCATTACGAATTGAAAAAGTTGTAGAATGAAATTGAAACAAATTCTCCCTGCATCTGGTGACGTGGTACCGCGTGATAACGACTTTTATTTTAATGATTTCTTCTTATCAACGATCTCAATCCTCATTTAGAAAACGTCAATTAGGTTAAATCAAAAGAAAGATATCCCAGCAAATGAAAACACTCCTTCAAACCACAAAAAAAAAATAATAATAAAACAAAAACAAAAAAGCCAGCTAAAAGATATTTACTAAATAGGTTAGTAAATAAACGAGTGTCTATCTGTAAATATGTAGTACATCTGGGCAGCTGTTGTTGTATATGTCAGTGTCATGGAAAGAAAAACTACAACGTGCGATAGTCATACGTCATGTATGACTTCTCAGTTAGAGACTGCCACTATGCGGGCACTACGTCCAATCGAATGCTCCAAAACACACAGTGAATCCACACATGCAGAAGGACTCAGCACGTAAAACGTTACTGTTGTACCGTGTCACTCCGTGTATGTTTATTTTATTCTTGTTGTTGTTGTTATTGTGTATTTGTCTGCAAGAATCGAAACCAGCGTAATAGCATTTTTATGTTGCATCACGTAACGGTCATAAGTCATGTTTAGATGTCTGCTACAAAAGTCAAATCAAGGAAATTGTACGATACTCCAGTTGTCTGTCAGTGAAAAGAAAAATATGAAAAAAAATTTTGTTTTTCCTCTCCAATATTTCTTCTTCCTTGGAAATCTCCTGCTGCTGCTGCCTCTCCTTCATTCCATTTCATCTTATGATTTTCCAAGTTATTTTTGTTTTCATTTTCATATTGTTTTCAAAGTTGTAGTGATAGTAAGTCGGTTGGTATTGTTGCCTTTTAAGTGACCGTTTTCTATTTCGTATAAATAAAATATTTATCTGGTGCCACTGTGCTCGACTATTTGTTAAGCGGCGTACGTGTTAGTTTGATGGCAGCTTCGGTTACTGCCATGATGCATGAACTTTTATTAACACTTTGAGAAAAATTAACCAAAATTTTTATTTTCCTTAGAAATAGCGAAAAAAATAAATAAAATGGTAACAAAATATAATTTCGATTTTTAATATCTATAATTTGAAAGTGTCATAGAATTGTAGGGTTATTAAATCGCTTTTGATTTTATTAAAACGATTTTGAGTAAATTTTTTAAACGCAAGGTGGATTCGTATTTATTTTCGTGGAAGTAATTTTTTGTGTTTTTGACTCAAGATTAAATATTTTTACCGTCTGGCAATTTAAAAAAAATTTTGTGGAGGTGGATTAAAAAAAATATATATAATATTTCTTTTATTATAACTTTTAAAAGATTTTACACAACAAAAAAAAAACTTCCTTCAGTATTTTGTCTTACAAGCGAGTCCGTTGTCGCAGAAAAGCTGAAAGGATTAATTAAAGAGTAACCAGAGAAACATCATGATCATCATTAAATCATATTTTTGATTTATTGATCTTATTCCGTTAAAAAAAAAATCGAGTACCCATTACATCTCCACACTTTGAAGTCCTAAGAAGACTACTTATAACTATCGACCACATTCTTTTTCTCTAAGTGTATTTAACTCTTTCCCTGAAGGTGTTTTAATCTCTATAACGCTTGTTTAGTTTGGCATTATTACTTTCTACTTAAATATATTTTTTTTAATATATTTCGTCTATATATTTTGTAGCATCTCAAAGCATCCGTCCTCAAAGCGGATATTAAAAGGTATTTTAGATAACTGAGACGAATGAGTGTTGACCAAACATGTTTGAAATAATGAGAAGGCATTTCGTTTGTTTTTCGAAGTCTTAGTTATTGAGAAGTTTTGCAAAAATAAACTTGCAGGAAAGAAATATTTATTTAAGTTTTTTTTACTTAATAGCAGCTGGACTTCCTCTTACAATTGCGTGCAACGAATTTTCTTCATCAATATTGTTTTTGTTCTGAAACGCCTACAACGGAGCTTTGATTTCAGTTTCGTTTAATAAATAAAGTTTTTGCTTAATATCAAAATGCTCTTTCAACTGCTACAAAGGCAAGATGCATGTATTTTTGTCTGTAAGGAATTTTCAATCAGTTTCATCTGATTTTGATTTTAAATGTCGTTGATTTAACTCTGTTACAGTCAGTCTTTTCCATCGACTGATATATCCGTTTAGCTGGTTTCTTGCTTGCAAAAATATCTTGTAAATAATATAAATCATTTTATTTTGTATTTTACTAAAAGCTAATTTTACTTTTTCAATAGTTAATATCCAAATTTAAATCACATTTTTTTTGTTTACCCAACATTTCGTGTTTGTTTAACAAACTTCTTCAGCGGTGCTTAATATAATAAAATTTATCACAAAATTTTGTTTGTCGTCATTATTCATAGACTTCTGATATTTTTAACTTTTCTCTAGAAAATTTTCAATTATTCTGAGCTTGGTTTTACCCCGTTTTCTTTATTTAATTATTTTTTAACTTTGTTAAATATATAATAGTTTTTTGTTGCTATAGAAAGTATTGATCATTGTGCTACACTCAGAAAGAAAGACGGCAATACAAAAAATGCTAGATATATTCCAATTGTAATAAATATTTTTATTTGAACAAATTTGTAATTCAATATAACGGCCGAACCTTTTGTAATTTAGCCTACAAAGATTTCAACTAATTAAATACATTCATAAGAAATATATTTTATCAAATGTAATTAATATTTTTAAGAAAAGAATTATTTATATATGACTTCTTTCAACTCCGTTTATATATGTTTACTAAATAAAAACTTTCTTCTTTTCAGGTAAGGAAATCACTTGTACAATTCAAAATAATTAAGGTAAACAACGAATGAAATAAAAATTTATAAAATTCATTGATTCTATTATCTAACAATTTTAATTGTAACCATAATTGATAAAATAAGCAGATAAAAGAATGGTACAAACGTCGACAAATATAACAGCTTGTGAAAAAATTAACAACATATTTTGTGTATATTAAATATGTATTTTATATAAATAGAAATTTATAATGTACATTAACTGTCCTGGTCAACGATGTCAATCGATATCGCTTTGTCAGCCAAAATGCATTTAAGAGAATAAGAAATTCTACAATTTCCATTTAGTACACATTTTGGAGAATTGTCGTTTTTTAAACTCTTTCATTTTAATCATGTGCTGATTCGTTTTCCCCAAAATTTTACAAAAATATTCAAAGTGATCAATTGAGGGGTTTTAACTAGTTCCTATTCGCATGGCACTGGGGCTAATGCAGATCATATGAGAACCTTTATCCAACATTTCTTAGAATAACTAAAGATATTTATTTCAAACTTCCACTTTAATAAGTGAGAAGTCTAAAGCAAATATTAAAGTCATAACAAGAACTCACTGATCACTTTTTCTTTTGTTTTCTACAATTTTGTTTTGTCCATAAAACGATATAGATTGAACAAAATTTGCTCCAACATTTTTAAGCTTGTGCAACATTTTTCAAAATATGAACTGCAAGAAATCAACATGCTAAAAAGGCTTTTTGCAAATTATTGAATAAAATTTTATGTGAATTTTAAAAATAATATATAAATTAATACAAAGAAGAGAAGATTGTAAATTTATGATACGGAAGTAGTGCAAGTCTGTGTATTTTCTAAAGCCTTTTACCAACGACTTATCTTATAAAGAAGTTCTCCTTTTATGGTCACATTTTCAGTGTCATTTCTCTAATGTCAATTCTAATAATTTTTTAAATTTATTAAGAAACGTAGCCTACTTTGAGTTCTCTGAAAACTCGGGCACGCAGTAGACATTTCCGTGTCATTCGCCATCTAAAGATTTCTGCCAAATAGCATCCGTGTGTACAAATAATATTAATTTAGTTTGTTTATTATTTTATTTTATATATGACTTCTAATTCAAATATTATCATTAATAAAATATTTTTTTGTAAATAAGAATTTCATACTTGCAAACACTACAAATAACTTCCGAATGTGTGAAAGTAAAATAATTTCTTAATTAACTATCTGGTCATTAATAATAATCGCTTTCTATTGATTCGAAAATAAAAACCAATTGAAACCTTGGAAATAAAGAAAAAGGTCTCTTGAAAAATGACTTCTAACTTTTTTCAGTGGATATAAAAATATTGTAAAAGTCATAACAAAAAAATAAAAATTAACAAACATCTGTGTGTGTTAAATAACATCAAATAATTTTATTCGATAGAAAAATATTTTAAATGAATTTAAAAATAATTTGTAACAGATCTCTGAAGACTGAAATATTTATTATATATCAAAGATCGAAAAGATTACAATAGTAATAGCTAATCGACTTTTATTCATTTTATATGTTATTTAGAAAAAGAGTCCTGTTTTATATCCCCTGGAAATATGCTAAACTGTTGTTGTTGTGGCTGTATGTTTCGGGCTACTCTCTCTCTTATTCCGTAAGACAATATCTAAAATAGCAAAATTCTGTATTTGTTCTCTTCATAAAGTGACAATTTATAACAGCTTCTTGCATATATGAAGGTATTTCAGGCTGTCAGAAGTAGTTAATTGGTGTCATTAAGAGTCCCGTTTTTGATATTATCTTGACGCGAACTTAGCGATATAATCAATTTAATATCGTTTATTTATTAACTTCGCGTAAAAAAAGTCCTTAAAATGTATGTTTCGACATATTGAAGCGGCTTGCGAAAAGCAAAAGTTTCGTCAAGAAATAGATTCCTTAAGGGCACTCAACTCCTTCTAAAAAAATTTCATTTATTTATTTGCATGATAATTTTTTTTTTTCGTTATTAAAATCTGAAACTAATAAATACCGTTAGCAGGCAGGCGTGACCAAATAAAGAAATATTTAATGCAAAAAATAAGAAAAAACTGAATCACTTTAACTATTAAACACGAGTGTAGGTTGCCTTTTTGCTGTTTTCTCGTTACACAAAAAAAAAATTTGTTTGAATTTATTTTATTATTGCTGGATATTGACTATGATGGCTGGGTTTTAGTTGCATGCCGATCATAATTTTCGGTAACGCCCTACACTTTTATGTCTCCTTTTTGATTTACGCAATTTTACTAGGAGTAGCAGAATGCTGATTGTGTTTGTTGCGAAAACGTAACATGTTATAAAATATGAACACTGAATGTTGTTGTGGATAAGGAACACCTTCTTTTCTTTCGTTTGGCCTGTGTTGTTGTTGTTGTTGCTTAATATTCTTACATGCTCGTATTCCTTCTTGAAGGACATTCATAAATACTTTCTTACATTTTCCTACGTGCAGATTGTGTATGTTTTGATAATTTAAAGGGTGTGTTGTTTAATATATTCCTTTTCGTCCTTAATGACTTTTGTTATTTAATGGTACTCCATCCTCTTCCATCTGGGTATGGGATGTGTGTGGTCGAGTATATAAATTAAATTCATTTTTTTCTTTGTTTGTTCTGTTTTCAATTAACTTCCTTGTTTTGATCATCTTTTCGTGCAAGTTTAATGTTGGCAGTTGAATCAGTCCACCCATACGGTCTCCAATACACGCTCATCTGCTGGCTTAAATTCCTTTTATATCCTTTAGAATTCCTTATGTGTATGTGCGTGTGTATATGCAGGAGTCCTTTATTTGTCAATTGTTATCAGTTATAAATAATTTTTTGTTTTCTTGCTTTTTGTTTAGTTTTTCTCGAATGTCCCTTGACTTCGCCTACATTTTCTTTTACCAATTTGTTTTGCTTCTACTCCTGTTCCTTTCATTTTATTTATTATTTTTAACATTTCAAGATTAATGTTTCGCGATAAAATTTTATAAAGAAAAAACCACTTCATTCTTGCAAATAATTTTTCGTTTATTATTTATCTTTAACATTGTGTCACCTTAAAAGTTTAACGGTGGAGTTTTCTTTTACAAATTAGTTAATTAAGAATTTGTTGAAAGATTGTTGTCACAGTTGGGTGTCAAGATGAAGAAGATTGTGAAACTTTTCAATTTGTGCAAATGAATTTGTTAATTTTGAAATTGAAATGTCCTTAACGCGAAATATCTACTCGTAATCTTCTGTAGTCTATTATTAACTTGTTTTAGTCAAATTAAACAGACAAATAAAGGCAGGGCTATTTTAAAGTTATATGACAGTTTCGGTCAAAAGGAAGTGGAAGCTTCTAATGAAAGGAAAGATGATACTGTCAGTTGATATTTGTGTGTTCAAACTTGTGTATGATTTAGGATTTGGTGGGTGGGCGTTGATATACGAAACAGTCGTGGAAAGATTAAATGGCCTCATTAAATAAGTAAGTAAATTTATTTGAGAATGTCTTTGAATTATATTGGAATAATTTCTCGAATATTTTATGTCGCATCTCGAATATTTTATAACTTACAAATTTATAAAATCATCCGCAGGATATTTGTGAACATGAATTTTCTGTACGACAACTGCTCTGTTGTGTTATTGAGATTTATGCTGATTTCTCCTTTTTATTAACTTAACTTTTATGTTTGTATCCACCTATTCTGTTGTGCTTCAAGGCGTATACTTAATATAATTAATACTATTACAGCTGTTTTTGAAAGCCGCTGCAATTTCATTATTAATACTCATGAGTATTTTCCTTAGTTACCGCTTGTTAGGGGGCTCCAAACTTTCTTAAATTTTAATCAAACAATTCCCTAAAATATATTTAAACCAGCACTTTCTGCCATAACGGAAATTAATAAACTTTTCTATTTCTAAAGCAAAATTTATTATATCCAACATCTTAAATCATGTAACACACCTGATACAATCGTGTAGCATTTTCTTTTTGAAACAAAAGCTGAATTACAACTATTTTCTTACCTTAATAAAATACAATTTTGTGAAACATGGAACATAATTGTACATGTCCACCTCTAATAATTCACCTCAATTCCATTAGATTAAACACGAGTCCAAACACACACAAAAACAACAACAAAAGCCATTAATAATTCTTAAAATACATGGAAAATTGTTTTTCTAATCCCTTTCGTTTGTGTTATTCTAAAGCTCATAGTGTTTACGTATTAAATGCAAATATTTACGTATGCAAATTTGATCTGTTAACAGCAGCAACAGTCACAACGACTGCCAGCCACCTACAACTGCCGTATAGAAAACAATTATGAGCACTGGCAGTTGGCTCCCATTTCACTTGAGTCCATAAGTGTTGCACAACAACACAACTTTGCCAACAATCACTCAAACCAACTGAACAAAAGAACACAGAAATACGGAACCGAACACGGAAAAAGTTTCGAAATTATAAACGTAATCGTTAACATTAGCCGAGAAGGAGGGAAGAGGTGATAAAATGGAAATTTTCTAGAAGTAACAAAATAGAAAAAAAAAGAAAAATTCGAGATACAAACTGCGATAGTGTAACTGCAAGTGTGGCTATTTGCGTTCATGAGAGTATTTGTGCACCACCGAGAACAAACAGCAAACAATATCTGAATAAACAAAAACAATAATCCAAATGCTGCATGCGACTGACTACCAACTATTCAATCTACAATCTACGCTTATGAAAATGTGAATGTATTCTGACGGTATTTGCGATTGTTGGTAACAGGTACGAAAAGTTCTCTAGTAGCCTGAGCTGAGGTGGAGCTAGAGGAATATGAAAATAGTTGGGAAAGAAAAGCGACAACCCAACAGCACTGATCAAGTGCTCCCCGGTGAACCATAAACTGATGTTCAAACTTTAAACGTACCATTTACACACTCTCACAAATACACATATTCTCACACCCATAATGGAACAGGGATACACCATCGCACGTTGTGAAAAAAAAAAGAAAACTACTCATGAGTGCACTATGGCCTTGTGTTTATTGAGAAAGCAATAGTTGAGTTCTTATTTAAAATAAATACTTTGAAGCCTGTGCTCATGTCGAAGGCCAAATTGTCTTAATTGTTGAAACGCGAGTCACAACTTTGAGTTGGCATCACTGCTTTATTTGAGCACTCATTTAACAGCTGAAAATTGCTTCTTATTATTTTGCTTTCAAATTACATTATGAATCGACTTAACCCAGAGGAACGCGTGCAAATTGTTAAGATTTTTATTCAAAATAATTGTTCTATTCCTCAAACGCTTTCATTCGAAATTTTATTTTCCCATGAAGCCCATTTCTGATGGAATGGGTACGTAAATAAGCAGAATAGTCACTTTTGGAGTGAGAAGAATCCACAATATATGAACTTTTAAAACATGTTTGTAAATATTATCGTGAGTTTGCAATAAATGGTCTTTCCGAGCCATAGTGCATTAGTGTGTCGGACTAAATGTCTGGTGTCTAAAATATCATGTACGTAAATGTATGCGTACGTGCTGGCGAACAACAGTCAGCATAAACTGCAGTCAGTTACAATTAACTTTAATACATATACAGTAAACCGTACACTTACACGTCCATACACACACATTCCTACACATACACACCCCACAAAACCAAGTTACATATCACAATACCTTCTTTCAGTATTCCTCCAATGAATTTGACTTCAAATTCAATGTAGTTGTGTGTGTGCGTGCAACAACACCATTTTCAAAATAAGAAACAAAAAAAAGAGAGTCAGAAAAAAACTGAAACTGACACCTCGTATTCTTTAGGGTCACTCTGGACCCTTTTTTATGAGCCATACACATTAAAGTTAATTTTCATACCCATACAAACAAACACAAATATAGTGTGCATGTGTTTGTCCGTTAATATAAAACTGAAAAAAACAATAATAATAACAGTTAAAAGTAGTTTGTTTAAACATTTAAAGATACTTTTAGTGGCCATTAAACAAGCAGAAACTGTATTGTGTTTTAGTTAGTCCCCAAGGCGCTACCGCTCTTAAACAGTTTTTTCCATAAAATTTTCATTTAGAATTTTTCCAAATTTGTTAAATAATTTTTTATTTTGTCGTAAAGGTCGGTTGCTCTGGAATATTCGAAGGCGTTTGAAATACCTTTTCAAAATGATGTTGTAAAAATATAATTATTTTTGAATTGTGGTTTTCTTTGTAGGGTTTCATTCAGGATTTTCCCCTCTTTTCATTATTTGTGGAAATTCATTTGGCAAATTAATATCGCTTGAGATAAAACAATATTGTTATTAACTACAAACCGCTAATGAATTTCCCCAAGACTACAAAATGTTTGTTTACAAATTATTGTCTTGTTGTATCTATTAAAATATTTATAATTCAAGGATTTTGCGTGGCAACACTTGACGTACTTATAATGCGCACACATGCACACACACGCACACACATTCCTGCACGTATTAACATTATTACAATAACTACAAACTTGCTAACGAAATAATTAGCTAAAAACGTCTGGTTTAATGAAGTCAATTAATTTTCAAAATGAAATTTTTGTTTTCAATTATATTGTGTGCCAGCAAAAAGTTTATGAAATATGCCTGCGAATAGGTGGGCTGTTAATAAAGTACTGGGGCCTTAAAGAGATAAAAATTTCTAAGAGCTTTTCAATAATTTTTTTTTCTTACATGATGTCCACACGTACATTTTTAATTGAGTCAATATATACTTCATTAACTAAATTAATTTACTGTTCACAAATACACATTTAAATTAATTCAATTAATTGATCGCTTATAATCAAATCTGGAAGTTTCTGTTTATTTAATTTAATAAAATACATTTTTATATAAAAACGTTTATTTCATTCAAAAAATCACGGGTCACTTTGGCCGCTCCATTGTACACTAAAAGAGTTTTGCTGCATAAATCCAACGAAACAATTTCATTAGTCTTTTTTGTTCTCAATCCAATGAAACTTTCGTGAATTTTGTGGGTATTTTCGTAAAACTATTTCTTTGGATTAATGGCAAAAATATTTTGAATATTTTTGGAAAAATTTTTAATTATTTATTGATTTATCTCTATTGACCTTATCAGTTTTGTATAATAATATTAATCAAGCTTGTGGTTGTTTTTTATTACATTTTATTTAGTACATTTTTTATTCGATATTTCATTGATAGTTTGTTAACATCTTGAGAAAATAAAAATTATTAAAATTTTTATAATTTTTATTTCCTGAATATGTTAACAAACTGTTAATGAAATAACGAATAGAAATTAGACTAAATAAAATTTAGTAAAAAACAACCACAAGCTTGATTAATATTATAATACATTTTATTTAATAAAAATTTGTCTAAAAATATTGAAATATCTGGGGGCAAATTACGGCATTCGATACGATTCGAAATTTTAAAATATTTCCATATAAACTCTATTGAAATATTTCGTAATTTGGTTCGATAACGAGTACTTTGATTTGCCCCCTGTTCTTTAATACAATTAAGTTTTGCATTAAATTCTATAAATCTAAATATATTAATAAATGCTTCGAATATCCTGGTATCTATGATATATATTCGTTGTTTCAATAAATATTTCATTGAAATCATAAATACAACCATTTTCTGATAATTAAAAATTTTTTTTTTTAATTTAACTTTGATTGATTAATTATTCGAAAAGTGCTTTTAATTCAGAAAGACATGATGAATATGCCAAAGCACCATTAAAAGTCAACATCACTTTTATATATTCAACTAAAACTTTCCGATTAATTGAGTAGTTTCAGCCAAAAACTTTTGTGTACGTTCGTTTCAGTCTCTCAGTGATATTCTTTTATTATTTTAACAATCCTAATTTATCAGGCCAAATGAAGATTGTACAATTGTTTTTTGTGTTTTCAAAAAAATTAAAAATTCATTTCTTTTGCTTGGTAATTCTCAAATAGTTCTTGAAAGTTTGTGTAAAAGCTAGGAGTTTTTGTTATTTCGAAACTAACTTAAAATTTACTGATGATTTATTGCAGGAACCAATAAAATTCAGCACACCGCAATCATATCAATTGTATATGGAACAAATTAACTGAAAATATCTTAAATAGAAATATTTAACAGCGTTATATTAATAACCTAATGTCATTTTATCAATAAAGAAATTTCATTGTATTAATGAAGTTATGACACTGAATACATGTAATTATTTTATTATATTAATGACATATTTTAAGTATATTATGGAAAGGGTGTGGGTGTATTAACGAAATTATTTAATTTATTTAACGAATTATATTAAACTAATATTAACGAAACCTGTTTCATTAATCGAACGAAGTGTGACATTAGTGGAATTTCAATGAAACCTATCACTGGATTAATGTCGAAACACGTAGAATCTATGAAAAATATTATTTGAGTGTAAAAATATTGCTGGATACATACCTGTGACCCTCACCTGAAACTGACATGTTTTCAATCTGTCAACAGTTTTCGATATATTAAATCGCCACCAACTCATATTCTCTAAGAGTCGAACATTTATTTTTCGGAAGGCCAAAGCATGAAAGAAGTGCTGTATTAACTGATTTACATTTTGAATAATTTTTATTAAACGTTATTATAGTTTTCCCTTCTTCTTATCCATTCAATAGTCTTTTATTTAGTGGCCTAAAATTTTAAAACAGGCTTCGTACTTCGTTTCTTTTAAAAACACTCGTTAAAAAGTTTCTTGTGTTCTCATGATTTTAATATCATTATGGTTTCAATGAAGGAAACTTTTTGTGGTGGCGGTGGTTTTGATATGAAACAATAAAATCATTTCATTTCAATTATGATACGAGCATTTCTTAACGCACAAAGAAAGTTTAGGCATCAAAGTTGAATAAGAGAGTTTTCAGGAAAATAAAATAAAAAAAGAATTTCCTTCTTTTCTTGATTAAATCTATAGTAAATCCTCATGGAGTATGTGTTGCCAAAATAGAATTTAATTGGTTGTATAATATTTTCAAACATGTGTTAGGACTACAACAACAGCAACAACAACAAAAAAGGAAAGTACAACACAAAGGATGTTTATTACTTTTTGGGTTTTTGATATTATCCTGTTTTAATAATACTTATGAACATGTTGTGTGTGTAGGTTCTATTGTATATGTACAACAAAAATGTATAAAAGAGCAGTTGTGTGTATGTAGTAGAGTGTATATGTGTGTGTGTGTGAATGGCTGCATATTATTATTATATTTTTCTTACAATTTTGTTAATTTAAGACAAAAATACTTAATTTCATTGTTGTTAGTATGAATAGTATTCCACATACAACTACACATGCAACACTGTGTCACTGTGTTGTTGTGTGTGTGTGAGTGTGTTTGTGCATTGTAGGTTTGTACTTTTCTACGAATTTATATGAAAGGAAACTTGTGTTTTATTAAGAAATTTCATTTAATTGTTCATTTGTACAGCCTGCACATACGTCGAGTACTTAACACAAATAATTGCTTTTGTTGTTGTTGTTAATTAAATAAACTTTTGCCAAATTGTCGTTAAATGTTTCTGCGTGCGTGTATGTGCTGATGAAAATGTAAACAATTTTGTGGTTTTTTACTGCTGCATATTTGATTTTTCTTAATTTATTTTGAATTTAATTTGAAATGCTATCAAATGGCAAATAATAATAATCTTAATAAGCATTAATTTGACGTGCTGAAAATTCCTTCTCTTCAAATGAAACTATTAAATAGTTCAACAGCTTTTGAAATATTTGCAAAATATGTACGTCAACTAATTACGATTTAATTGTTCTTTCAAATTAAAACAATTTGCAAATTAAGGCATCTTCTTCTGCATGTTAAATATCATGTAAGTCGTTTCTTTTATTTCATATCATATTATTTTATATTAATAAATATTTTTTATGTTGAAAAAAGTTCTCGGATATTGCTTGGCATTGTATTTGGTCACTGGACCAGAACGCTCATCAGCCACGATCTCCTACCGAACTACTGGTTGTGTCCACTACTCCCATTCAAATCGCCATGAAATTGACATTTTCTTTAGAAATTTCACATTTTCATGAGAAATGAAAAAAGATCTGCAAAATAATATGGGCATCGTTATGTAGAAACAAACTAAACCGTGGTCAGACAAATAATTATATATACGAGCATGTCCTGAAAACCGAGCAGATTCAAAGCAACTCAATTTTGAAAATTAAAGTCCACTAATAGAGAATATATTTCAGAGTCTATTGGCAAACTTCCCTTTCTTACTGTTTGAAATATTATGCCCGATATTAATTTAATGTTATATATTAATTATTTTCGTAAAACGAGGTTTTTATTCGACTTCGTTTTACCGAATAGGCCTGATAGTTGGCAACTAAAAAGACGAATTTCTAATTCTGGAGGCAAATGACGGTATTCGATATCGATTGAAATTTATGTATAAATTGTACAAGAATTTCGATCGATGCCGAATGCAGTAATTGGGCCCCAGGTTTTCTTTTATTTAACAGAAATTGAACTAGTTCTGGAGTTAAAAAGAAAACATTTTGAATATCCTTCGAAAAGTACAGGAGAAAATATATAAATAAATCGCGTTTCGTGAGGGCCAACAGTTGAAGTTGTTGTAATTTAATGCAAATTTTAGAAAAACTATTATCTGCCAACAGAAGACTCTAGAGAAAAAATTAGAATCAAAAATTAATCGGTTGCTGTTGATAAAGAAATTAATAAATAAAATAGATAAATATTTTTATTTAATTAAGAAGAGGCTTTTATATATCGTTTCGTACAGAAAACTTCTGTAACGTAAAATTTATATATATAAAATCAAAAGTGGAATCTTTGTATAGTGTCACCCACTTGAAAACACTCTAGTATACCAGCTATAGGGTGAGCCATTGAAATTTGAATCATCACTTTAAAAATCTGCAATTTTAGTCGCAAAACTATCGTAGCCTGGTTCTTGTGCTATTTTCTGTTTCTGAATTCTTTGAACTGAAACACTATTATTTTAATTTTTAAATCAACCGATTCTCACATCATAAGAGGTGACTGATGTAGTTCTCGATATAAAAGAATGGAAAACACTAAATGATCAGATATATAATTTCGGAGTTGTTAAATAATTCATTTTTTGCGAAGGATCTCGTTCACAATATCTTACCAACGGGTTCACTAGTTTTAATCCGGTTTATGATAATCGACGTGGTTTTTCAATGTCCCGAACCAATTAGATTGCGAAAGCGGTCGATGAAAATATTTAAGAGTTATTAACAAACAAAATTAGCACTTTGAAAAGTTTTATTTTTTAATTTCTTTAAATATTTTGAAATCAATCAGTATTCAGAACGCTACCAGCTCGGTTTGATTCGGTTCAGCTGATCAAAAGTTCTAAGTGGGTCACATACTTACACACAAACACACATACATACATACATCCATACATACATACATAATGAAGGGCTCTCAGAATTAATCGGGGAAGCTTCCTAAGACCTCAAAACGTGGAGATCTGCTAAGAGCTCCATTATTTTTCTGAACGTGTTAAAACCAGCAATATCTCGATGTTTAAAAAATCTGAATCTTCCTATTCTGAAGTTAAAATAACACTATTTTTTGTTACTCTTACAAAATTAGAGGCAATTCAAAAATTATTCTTTTGGAATATACATAAATAGTGCGGGCAAAATTATATAAGGAATTGCTATTTGTAAACATGTTTAAATAACCCTTTTTCCATTGAATTCTTTTCGTCATTCAAAGCTTATGGTCATTTCTGGAATATTTGTTAAATATCAATAGATTAAATAAAAACAATTGCCAAAACAGTTTGTTGGAAAAATAATGATATAAGCAAAATATTAAAGGTGATAGTTTAGAAAGGAAACTGCTGCCTCTTTCCGCAGGAACTGCTGTCCCAGTGTGTTCAAAATATACGGCAAAGTTTTCTGGTATACACATGATAATGTGTATGTGTGTGTGTGTGTGTGTATATGTGTGTTTTTTATATACGCGTTCATATATCTGAACATGCTCATTTCATTATTAAAATCCTGGTAAATAGTTGTAAATAAAATATTTGTGTTAAGTATTAAAGCGATTATTATTTAAGCCAAAATCTCACATGCCCCAAAATATTACACAACAACATTTTAAACCAAGTTGAGTGGTTCATTGAGTAGGGCCGCTCTCAGGCCTCAGCAGTCCCAATCATCCTCATAATTGGCCTTCTCTAAGGCCTGCTCCATACGTTCATGACTTTTACCACTTTTGACTACAGAAAAAAGTACTTGCGTTGCTGAATAATTTTAGCATCATCACGTTCCGTGTATTTTTATGCAAAACGATGAGGTGCACAATAAACTAATTTTCCATTCCAATTATGCCTTGTTTATAAAAGCTTGTATGTGTGTGTGTGTGCACCAGAGTTTAAAAGGATTTTGGCCATAGTTTTTAGTTAAGGTTTTAAGCATTTTACGAGCAAAACATTTGTTTACCAACTTTAATTCTTGTTTATAATACACAATAGTTTGTGTTAAAATTAAACTTTGAAACATGCGTGTTTGCAAATAGTTGAAGTGCTCTCAAACGTTGTGATTTATAAATCACGTTTCATGAAATCTGCTTAAAAGGAAATACGTTAATTTGAATTAAACGTTTCGGGAAGCCAGCATTATGTAACGGATAAAATTATTACGAGCGTGTGTTGTTGAAATTTTAATAGTAAAATTATTATTTGGGCACTTGGGACGAATAACGAATATGTACGCTACAGACGGCGAAATAAGTTGTCAGCCAACTTGTTGTTACCACAACGATTTTAACCAATAAAAAAAATATTTTGTTTCTTAAAAACTATAAATGGAAGGCAAAATACAATGGAAATTATATCGAAATTCCAGCACATGAGTGCAGTACATCTTCAGAAAGATATTTGCCAAAGACTGTTGCAGCAGGTAAGAATTTTCTCATATTTTTCGTATATCAAATATATTTTTCTATTTAACAATATTTTGATATGTATCAGAAAAAAGACAACCATAAAAGTATACAATATTGAAAACTATTTTCAAGTTTTTTACATGCCATTGAAACCCGACTGACTTATAAGTTGGAAACAATTTTCGTTTTCTTGCTTTCATCAAATTATCAGATAAAAAAAATTTATAAAAAATGCCATCTCTATCAGCAACATTATCGTTGTCATGTTGTTGTTTTCCTTTTGTTTTTGCCATTGTCATCATCAGCATTGGAAATGTTCAACTACTTTACCGCTCAATTGATTTTGCAATTTATATGCTCCTTCGAAATTACCCAGCAAACAAAAAGGCGAATAAAAAACACAATTTCACAACCAGCAAACACATCGCCAAATATTTACAATCAAATAGATTAAATACAGAATTCTAATTCAGTTTCAAAAACATATATCAGTTACAAGATTTGGAATTTAAGTTGATTCTGGAATTTAATGTGGAATTTTGTGAAAGAGTTTCTTTGGAATCGCTTCATTAGCTTTCTTAAATATATATCATTGAATTAGTGACAACATTTTGTAGTGAAAACATATATTATTTGAAATTAATGTTTAAATATGATATCTGCCATGTGAGCGCCACGGCTGACGCGTTAAAGGATCACTATGGGACACCGATTATCAGCAACTTCTCACAGCATTTGCGGTCGTAATTCGTCAAAAACTTTTCGAATGTTGAATGATTTATTGACGTAGACAAGTAACTTAACATAACCCTAAAGAAAATAATTTAATGGTGTTAAATCACACCATCTACCACTTACACGCTGCGAAAAGGGAATGCAACCGCTGATTCAAAATCTATTTTGAAAATACTCGATTGTGCACAGAATAGGGCAAAGATGGTCATTGAAGACATTTACTCACGTGAGTAAACCCATAGAACTTCTGGATTTTCTTCAAAGAACAGATCTCCCTTTCTGAATTTATGGAAGTAATTCAAATTTTTATTGCTAAAACAAACCAAAAACAATAACATACTTTTTTATGTTTTTGATATTTTGTTTCATATATTGTGCTGGATATATTCGCCGGTAATATTTTCCGAATGTTGCATAGTTGGCTAATCTTTCGTTGCTTCAAACATGTGTTTGCTGGGCAGCTTCGTGAGCTCTTCCTTTATGTGCGACATGTGTATGTTCCTACGAGTTAAAAGGGGAGAAATAGACGATTTTATCTGTTTAATATGTGTACGTGTGTTTGTAATCTAATTTTTTTTCGTTGACAATTGCTACTTGAATATTTTTACACATTTTCAATTCTATTTACTCCCTGTAATCATCATCAACGTCAATTTCATGAAGTTATTGAAAGCAGGCTTGTCAATGAATGTTTTCACCTACACGGTAGCAAAAACAGCCGAGCTTGCAAACGCAGCTGAGCTGGCAAAACCAGTTGAGCTGGCAAAACCAGCTGAGCTGGCAAAACCAGCTGAGCTGGCAAAACCAGCTGAGCTGGCAAAACCAGCTGAGCTGGCAAAACCAGCTGAGCTGGCAAAACCAGCTGAGCTGGCAAAACCAGCTGAGCTGGCAAAACCAGCTGAGCTGGCAAAACCAGCTGAGCTGGCAAAACCAGCTGAGCTGGCAAAACCAGCTGAGCTGGCAAAACCAGCTGAGCTGGCAAAACCAGCTGAGCTGGCAAAACCAGCTGAGCTGGCAAAACCAGCTGAGCTGGCAAAACCAGCTGAGCTGGCAAAACCAGCTGAGCTGGCAAAACCAGCTGAGCTGGCAAAACCAGCTGAGCTGGCAAAACCAGCTGAGCTGGCAAAACCAGCTGAGCTGGCAAAACCAGCTGAGCTGGCAAAACCAGCTGAGCTGGCAAAACCAGCTGAGCTGGCAAAACCAGCTGAGCTGGCAAAACCAGCTGAGCTGGCAAAACCAGTTGAGCTGGCAAAAACAGTGTTGCCAAAAAAATATTTGCTAAAATATCACTAAATGTTTTGGTTCGCACTTGTTGATAATTTTATTTAAAAAAACATAAACTAATTTGCTTGAAATTAATATCTCAATATCTAAATTTTGATTTTTAATGTTAAATTTATCTTTTTTTCCACTTATTGTTCGATTCTAGTAAACACGCTTAGGTATAAACCTGAAACAATATTCCAATATTTAGTTTTGCACAAGATTTGCAAAGAATCGTCGAATTAGAGAAAATCCTCAACGATGTTGCCATATCGTTTGTCTCGTGCCATGCAATTTCTTCGGAAATATAACCGTTCTTGGCCGAAACTAAGACTTAATAATATTTAAGCCAGCATATTTACCAGATTTGGCAAAGATAAATGCCAAACGTGATTGGAAGATTGAAAAACAACTGTTGACGAATTTTTGAATTTTTCTCTTTGAATAAAACTTTTCAGGCCACCCTTCAGCTGGCTGTTTTGAAATATTTATATTCTGTATTTGCTTATACTAGTACAGCGCTGTACTTGTGAAAAGAGCGCATTCAATTAGAGGTCTGCTGCCAGTGAAACTGCAATAGTCAAATAATCAAAGAGACAGAAAAAAGCGACTGTTGATGGTATCTTTTTTGAAATAGAATTGAAGGAGGCACACAATAAATATCGTAGGTAAATACACAAGAACAGAGTTTATTGCCTGCGATACAAGCAGAAGGTTTGTTTGGATGTTTAGAATTGAATATGAAGTATTTAAGTGACTATTTCTGTATCGTCTACTCTTTCCGAATGACTTACAATTTTCTGCTGATATCTAACGTTAAGCTGGAGACGATTTAGTTTCTTTATATTTTTTTTTACAGCAAATGTTGTATAAAATAATTTAAATAATGCTGATTAAGCAGCCTAGGAGCCGGAAAAAATGTCTTGCTTCTTTTATGCACGGGTTAGATAAATATTGTCATAAGATGATAGGATTTTTTATTTTATTTATTTATTTTTTATTATTCCATTTTTTGTTGTTTTGTTTTGTAAAACTAATGTGATCCCATATGCCTGCGTTGCTCAAATCAGTTATAAATATATTCCATATGCGGCATACGAGCATCAATTGGCTTTGAAATCAAATTAAGTTGTTGTTGGAGAAAACTTTATTAAACTTTATTAAAGACCTTCCTGGGATAGCTTTGGAATAAAAAAAAAAGTATTTCGCACGCACAGCATAAGTATAAACTTTTGATCCCAACCGAATTGAATTGAAGTAGAGGCCACAAAGTTTCTAGGAGATGAGATGCTACCGCCTCAGTGTGCAACACCTTTCACAATTGATGCCACAACAATTAAATACTTTCGAGAGACTAATTCCTGTGAATCACTTCTTACAGAACTGCTCTGCTGAAGCTCTTTTGCAGATGCTGTTGATAACAACCAGTAAATTTTTTTGTAAAACGTAGCGCTTCCTCTTTCGCTTACGAGAATTATATCAATGAGCGACTTATTTCCAATCCCAAGACAATGCGACTAAAAGTCATGGTATAGTAAAGAAAATTGGCAATAGAATATGAGCTATTTTCTGCTTACAAATCTGCTTCTCGGTGGACCGTAATATTTGGTGAACAACAGCCGGTGTTGTGTACAAGGATTATTTGCGACTTCTTACCGTCACTGAAAATAGATTTGAAGTTTTTTTACACTATTCAATACCGAGCATGAACAGAAAGAATTTAACACCAAAATAATACATTATATATACAAATTAATTGCTATATAATATAATTGAAAATCCAAATGACTACAGATAATGAAAGTGTAGCGGCTTCTGAAAACCGCTGCTCTGCTCTGCTGTGTACATTGAATACATTAAACGGATGTTGACTTTCCCTTTACCCGTTGGAATCTTAATCATATTATTCTGAACTAAAAACCACTTTTGCAACAATTACCCTATACAAATAAATTTTATATATAATAAGACTCTGATTGAAATATTGAATAAACTGACTTATGCAGGTTTCAAATTAAGCTAAACACCATTAACACTTCTTGGGATGCTCGCAGTAGCAGTATTTTTTTAATTACTTTTTCATAGCATCAGAGTTAGATTTTTTTCATGTCTCGAATTACTTTCACTTGTACCAACATGAATGAATAAAACAACCATGAGTTATTAATAACACTTTTTTACTGTACTGCAGCAGTAACAAATACATGCACAACTGGATTACCAAAAAAAAAAATATATATATTAATAAAAATTTTAGTGAAGAATTGATAGATAACAGGCGCTACATTCAGCGCCTGCATGTGTTACTTCGTTTAGTAAAACTGAACAAAAATTTGATATTTTCTTTTGGAATAATAAAATTCTTATGACTGATTCGGCTAAATATAAACTTATTGATCATTTTCCGAGTTTTATAAAAAAATTAAAGTTATTATATTGTTTTAAATTACTCCCTAAAAACAAAAGTTATATTATATATAATTTTTTAGGCTCATTGTTCAAGTAGAGTTTCAAAACTCAGAAAGCATGATAAATATTCCAAAACACACGAAGAAGTCAATATCAGTTTCTAATATTCAACTTACTTAGCAGCTGTTTTCGAAGTTCGCTACAGTTTTATCATCATTACTCAGGCTTATATTTATTCATTAGCATTTCTTAAATGGCTTAGTTAAATATCATGCCAGTTCCTATTTTTACCAATTTTATTATCTATGAAAAATTTGCTTTAAAATTTATCTTACATTTAAATACATCAACTTGCACACAATAGCAGTGCCCTACAGTCGCCTATTACTTTCAACTTAATTATTTTGCTAGTAGTTTATTTGTATGCGTACAAAACGAATGAGTATTTATGTTGTATCTGTTACTATCATACATTTTGGTAGTTAAGCATTAGCATCGATCTCTTTAGTCGTAGAACGGCATTGGCAAAGTTAAGATCTCTTGTAATAAAAAAAAAACAGACACACACGTTTTACGAAGATCGATACAAATTCATCACATCTGCAACAACTACCAGAAGAAATCAATTTAACAATAATTAAAAAGCCTAAAGCTCTCAACAGATTTGAAATATCACAACAACTACTATAAAAACAGTTCAAAAAGAAGCCAACAAAGAGAAAATTTTGAGGGAGAAGACAACACCGAAGAACATCAGTAGCAGACAAGGCAGCAGCACCATTGACATGCCACCGGGCAACAGCAACTTAACACAACAAGAAAGTAAACTTAACAGACACTTAACACTCTCTAAAACAAAAAAAAAAACAAAAAATATTTGTGAATGTATTTGAGCCGAAATTCGTTTTCACCTGAAAGTATCGCTTAAATAAATATTTTTAGGAAACCATTTCATTTGTGCCCTGAGTTGGTTCATGCCAATTTTTTTACATCAATCGGTATTAATTCTATGTCAGATTCGGTTCAGATTGAACGTGTGTGTTAGTGGTGTAAAAATTTCTAATTCATTTTAAAATGTTCATCCGTTACTTGCGTTTCGTAATTGTATTAAATGTTTTAATAATTGAACCGAATTTCATTGCGGCCATCGGCCACAAATGGCACGCAATGATGAAGACGTTTCGCTATTTGCAAGAGACCATGTTATTGACGAATCTCAATAGTGCTCAACTTAATTATGACATCGTTTTTGAATGTCGCACAACGTAAGTTCATGATCAAGTGCTTTAAGGAATTTAAACACTCGAGAAGAGTTTCGTTTAACATCTCATTTGAATAAGTAGTTAAAACGGTGTAGTTGTGCTAGAAAGCGCTGAAGCATATTCATTTATCGGCATGCAAATTTAAATTAATATAAAAATTATGCTAATTCTGAATTAAATATTAGAACTACATCGAAAATTGGTGTCTCGCAAAAGTGAAATAATAAAAATGTGAAATTCCAAGAAACTAAAACATAATAAAATAGAAATTTATGCTTAACACTTTTGTTGTTGCTGTAAAATTATATAAACAATGGACTATGACGGCGTACGAAATCGAAATGACTTAGTAACTGAACGCAAACCAAAACGGACGTGGACGTGAGAGCGCCGAGTAGGACCAACCTTCATAACAGGATTCTATAAAGCAGTTTATTCTGGAGGATGAAATACCTCAACTACGAAGAGTTTGGGGATATTTTCAGGACCCGCAGGACCCACTTAATGCATTGTGTCGGAGCTATAGAAAGTATGGGACTAGAGAAAGCACGAGAAGAAAAAAGAGGCCGCGGTAGCTATTTTCTTATAACATTAATTTATTAGATACCGATCGAAATTTCGCTATAATTTAAATACAAGTTTCTACCGATATCGAAAACTGTAATATAGAGAGCAGGTCAATTAGTTAGTGACTTTTTGATTTACCCGCCTGTGAAATGAAATAGTAACACTCATACTGTTAATCGGAAACTGTCGGTTAACTCCTGTAAAAATTTAAACAGGCTGCGTTATTTAGTTTGTTTGTGCAGCAGTGGCCCTGACGAGTTCATCTAAATACACAATTGTTTGTGAGAGGCTGTACTCGTTAGAGTAAAATCTGGTACCGCCGAGCCATTTCTTTAAGTTTAAATATTAGAAATATGAAATCGGAGCTGGAGAATAGGGTGGATGAGGGCACACGTAGCTGCATCCGTGGACATTTCTCATGGAAATGGCATATATGTTTGTGGTTTATCGTGAGCTAAAAGCGGCAGCCATCGTAAGGAGAGCTTTCTCATACACGGGTTATGATTCAATATATAAACCACTGACCCATTTGATGTGTCTGTGGGTTTTACGATCTCCCTCAATTTCGTTCCTGATCGGTTAAAACCGTTTTGTAAATTTTTACAATTGCTTCAACTGGGCGTCCAGTATGTGCTTGTATGACAACATTGAAACTTAGTTAAACATTTCTTTACTACAGAAATAGATGGTCGTGAGTCCCTCAAGTCTTTGGTGGGGATTTTCCTCAATTATTTCTGCTCAAAACACGCTGACGTCTGCTATCAATTGCTGCCGAGCTTAAGCTTAGTGATGCAGTCAATTTCAATTTAGACAGGAGTCAACTGACAGTTGCCATTCTCTTAAAAGTAGGACCAGCACTCAGGGAAAGACCTCTTCATATGCAATACATTGCGCTAGAACTACAGGTGGTTTGCTTCCCATACTGACGCATCGGCTGAATGCGAACTGCGATTCGTTAGTATATCGACCACAAATGCATGAGCTCTTGCTGAAAAACGCCTGGTGCTCATACCAAAATAGGTCTCGGGAACAAATTCCCTCATTTCAGTACACCGCATATCATTATGATGCAGGCAATTTAAAAAGTCACGGAGTTATTGACCCGCCTTCGTCTACATGAAATAGTATGGGATGAAACTCGTGATCATCGGATTAGTAGTCATAAAGTAGACTGATCACCATGTGCAAATGTGATCTGAGACCATTCAGTACATCTCCAAAGAGACATTTTTTGGATCAGGATTTCTGGGTGGCTACATAAGCGATCCATATTTCTTGATGCATATAATTGGTCAAGCGGTTACTGTCAATGGTGATCGTTATAAGTCCATGATCTTAAAATTCGTTTGATATGAACTGAATGAAGTGGAGGCCAGCAGCAGGTAGTTTTACATGTCTCAGATCTCTTGTCTATTGAATATGTCTGTTTTGAGTTAAATCGAATGCACAGAAGAGAAGCTGAAAAATAGAAGGATAACATGTTGATTGATTAGAGCTTTGAAGCTAAAAGGATTGTGTTCAGTTTTTTAATTTTTAAATAGACTTAAAATTTTGCTTCAATATTCCAACGAATTTCTATTTTTAACTTATTTTTCCTCTTCTACAAGCTTTCGAGAAATGGTGTTACGGTATTTTGCAGTTTAGGTGACGATATGTGCAAGCAAATGTTATTATTTTTGCCGGAAGTTAGAATTGTTTTGAAAACATTTAATCCTATTGCTATTTTTCAACTATTCTTAAGCTCAACTTTCTACAAACAGTATTGTGCTCTTGTTAATGGCTTATTTGCCTTTAATAAGCCTAAGCTATTAGTTATGAATAAGGCTTCTAATATATATTGGTGACACAAAATCTGAAAACTGTTAGCTTATATCCCTTTTCATTCACTACTTTGCGTCACTAACAAATAGAAAACGAGCGTGTTAACTCCACATTATGACACAAATTATAGCCGATCTAAACGATTATATTTAACGACTAGAATGAAATTTGTTGCAGCTCAAATGTGAGAATTGGCAAAGAAGCCCATTTCAGTTTGCAATTGGGTGACCTGAAGGGTTTCCGTCTCTTGGATGACAGCAAAAAGTTGGCATTATTTCTGCATGGCTGGAACGATGAAGGCAGCAAGGGCTGGGTCCAGGATATGTTAAAGAGTGAGTTAATTAAAATAATTTGAGTTACTATTCATGAAAAGGAATTCCCGTTCTTAGCTTGGACACATTTTGATCCGGATTATAACGTGTGTGTTGTCGACTGGGGACGTTTGTCACAGAACGATTATAAAACTGCCTCGATGTCAATATTTGATGTCGGTCTTACTGTGGCAGGTATTATAGAGGCCTTGGAACTCCTGAGCCTAAACAACTTCAGCCGAACGAATGTAACTATAGCTGGCTATAGTTTAGGAGCACATGCAGCTGGCTTTGCAGGCGCTACTCTAAATGGTAAAATCGAACAAATAATTGGCTTGGATCCAGCAGGTCCACTCTTCACTATGCCGGCTGTTGTGTCGACGAAATTTCGACTCGATCAAACTGATGCAAAATTTGTACAAATACTACACACCTCGGCTGGCACTTTAGGATCAGCTGTCAAGGCCGGCCATGCTGATTTCTATCCCAACGGTGGCAAAGTGCCACAGCGCAACTGCCGTATGCTTTTCAATCCTCATGATGCACAAAATACAAGTTGGTTTCGTTTTCTTTGTTGCAGAAATTTTATTAAAATTATTTATTGTTCTCCTTCACCTTAGATCCCATTGGCTGTAGCCATTCCACAGCAGCTGTATTTTTCAAACAGTCCATGGATCCTGCTTATGTATTCCTGGGCTATCAATGTGACAGTTATAAACATTTCGCTAATGGCCTGTGCTGGAACAATCGTCGTGGTCGATTTGGTATTCATTCAAAACGTGCCACTCATGGCGATTTCTACTTTGATACGGAACCCAATAAACCTTATGTTAGGCCAACTGCACTACGTCGTTGGTCTCCACTGCGACGACGTTACGGTAAATGACATGCTACGAGTAGATGGCAGCTCTTGTGCAAAAATATTTTCCATTTAACATGCTGTTTTCCTTCTTGTTTGTGATTCTGCAAGTAATAAAAGTTATTGGATGAAATGGTATCATGAGCCTAACTTTCGTTTGTCAAACCTGCGTGTTCATCGTTTGTTTCCTTTCATAAGTGGAAGCAGCAAAACGAAAGCTTCCTACTCATGTACTATGCAATCCTTGGCACTGTAATAGTATTTTAATTTGAAAATTTCATTTAAAATTCACTTTAGCTGGTTGCTTGGTTGCCTGCTTTTCCAAATAAACGCATAATTCTATACGTATGATATTGTTGCATGCGTGAGCATGCATTTATGCGTAAAGTGTACAAAGTAGATTTGTGCATGTGTTTGCGTGCAAGCGTGTGCGAGTATGTATGTGAGATTCTCACATAATTAGAGTCTCTCTATGGAATATTAAAGATGATGTCATGGCAAACATAAAAATATCTGCTTTTGAAATAATATTTTGCCACAAATTCAATAAGATGAGGCTGATGGAGCACAATATGTTTTATAACGAAAGATATAGATATTCAGTTGAAAAGATATTTACTTAAGCATCGTAAAGTTCAGTACAATTATTTCTGAAAATGATATAAAACTATATCAACATCTAAAGATTGATGAAACTTTTCAACTACCCTCCACAGCGTTTGCTGGGATACTTGGCATGCCTGTGCTTGCCATTAACTGTATGTAAGCTCGTGCTCGTGTGTGTATTTAATGCGGTGAGACATCACATTTTCGAATTTTTCATATGAGCATTTGTTACATCAATAATGTCGTAATTATGTTTCAAATATTTAACATTTCTTGTTTTTTTAGTTGTTTAGTTGTGTAATCGCTGTCTGCTTACCGCGTTGTCGGTGAGGATGTGGTCGTCATTATTGGTTTGTGTTTTGTGGCAGGATTTTTCATTTCGACAAAACGTTAACAAAGACTTTGTTAAGCGTCATAAACATTCGAGGGGCACAATGAAAGCTAATTGATTTCACAGACGAGATAATTGATGCAGCAACAATTAAAAAAAAACTTTTCAAATAGACTGTTTGTTGTTAAAAATACTTCTACACTTTGCAATTTATGCGCTTTAGATGTTTGTTTCGCAGTGTTTTATTTAACTTAAAGTATATTGTCGATATTTGTTGTGAGACAAAAAATAGTGGGAATCGCAAGTTGTTGAGAAGACTGATTCTTAAATTCGTTTCAAGTTATTTGTTTATTTCTAAAATATGGATTTCCCATCAGACCTCTACGAAGTCAAAGTTTTAGGAAGGATCCTTGACTTATTCTAGCAACCCGTCACTATGTATGTATATGTGTGATTGTGTGTATAAGTGTTTAATCCAACTGGTAGCATTCCAAAAAATATTCGTGAGGTTTGATTTCGTGTAAACTCGATTCCCGACTCAAGCCGTTGGACCTCAAAATACCACTGTTTTCAATGAATAACATTTTATATGTTTCTCTGATCGTTTTCAGCTCTTAGCATTTAAAAATCACGTCGATCAATGCAATCCTGGTCAACATCGGTTCATCAGGTCGTGAGACATCGTGAACGTAAAGATTTTTTTTTTGCTAAACTCTGAAACTATATATATCTGATCAGTGCTCTCGTTTCTTTTGTAGTAATCAAAAATTACATCAGAAACCGCTGGTCACCTGAGAATAGGATTTGAAAATTACAATGATAGTGCGTTATCTCAAAGTGCCCACAAGCATAGAACAGCACAAATTATTATTGGGAAGTTACAGCGATGGCCTTACCATAATCGCTTTCATTTTTTTCTTTGGGTTCTGTGCCTCGTTTCTGTAACTGAAGTTAGATCTTCTCACGTCGAAAAAAATTGTCGTCACTCTGTGAAACACAGGTTGAGTTTGAACATATTTCTTAAAACATTTATAATTTTGATAGGTTTTTATAATAATAAATATATTATTCTATTGATAACCCTACAACAAAGAGCATGACAAGCATAATTACTAAGTTTGTCGATGCGAGACAAACTTCAGTTACAGAAACGAGGCACTGGTTTACGATTTTATTAGGCCGAACTTAAAGTTTTCGATATTTTTAAAAAGCGTGTTGCTTTTTAGTTTTTTGCACTATTTTTATTTATTAGTTTGTTGTTCAAAGTTGTTCGAAAGCGTGTAAAAATACTTACACATTATGAAAAGATAAGAACATGCACCACAGCAATCATTTTGTGAGAGTATAATGTGACGTATGAGTAATATTATTAATAATATTACAGATACGCATGGTAGAACAAGACACAAAGAGAACTAGAACAAAACAAAGATACAAGTGAGGTTGATAAATGGCGTATAAAAACACTCTTTACGAGCAGCAGGTTCGAGCTCCAGAGCGTTATTGGAGAGGGTCTGAATTGACTTCATTAATATTATAGTCGCACTTGGCAATTATAAGCCCACAGGATCGCAACCACTAAACACCAAAGGAAGATATTTTGATTGAAATAAGTGTTTGTTAAAAAGAATAGTTGCATATTAAACAGCCAGTCAGTGGTGTAGAACACAATATTATATGAAATCAGTTTTACTCAACAATAACTTATTAATATTAAATATTTTTCAATTCTATTCAGTGGTTACGTTTTTTTGTTCAAATATATGCTCAAGTAAAACCGTACCTTAAAATAATCGGTGACAGGTTCTAGAACTATATATTACTTCAGTGTTTTGCTGTCTTTGGCACAACTCCCAGTAGTGCTTTAATAGAGATCTATCCCAGGAAAACCTGTCATATATAATAAATCTTCCCATGTTAAGCTGAGTAAAGAAATCTTGTAACCAACTTCCTTCTAATAAAATTTTCATTACTTTTTAATAAAACTAATTTCAATTACATCAGCAGTAACTGCAAACTGAATCAATATATTTCTAAACAAATTAACGAACTCTTATATCCCATAATTTTTAATTTATTTTGCACAACTTCAGTTTTAAGATTATTTCCATAAACTCCCCAAAATAAACTTTTCGAGTAACAATTAAATTTTCTTGACTACTTACTCCTGCATTACAGATTTAATTACTAAAGATTTTTCATTTTAATAGAAAAAAAAAACAAAAATAAAATAACTACCAGCAAGTGACCCTCCTCAACCTTGTGCAATTTTCTATTTGAACTCTGTGTGTTCAGGGATATGAGTGCAGCACATGTCTAGACAAAAATGAAACAACATTATGCATAAAGAGCGAAAGAAATTCCAACACTTTAGCACTCCTTAGATTGCATTTCCCTAAACATGGCAGGTGAACAAGAAACAAAAAAAAAAAAAAAATGAAATAAACAAATAAACTAAAAAATCCGAAACTCAACAGCATTTGTGAACAACAACTTGTGCAAAAAGCTACAATAAACTGTTATAACTTATCGAGTTCATAATTAAAATGTATTAAATTCAATTTTCTCTGCCAGTTAAACAGACACAAGAAAAGAAGCAACAAAGAAAGAATATCATATAAACAACTCGTTCAGATTTTATGTTGAACGGATGTGTTTAAGAATGTGCAGCAACATAAATTTTAAGGAAGAGGAGCCTCAAACACTCACACACATACACATACAGCTAGGAGTATAATTGTTTGCATGGATGTGTGATAGTGTGTGTGAAAACAAGTAAATAAATTGCTGCAACAAGCTAAAGGAAACAACTTGATAGTTAAGATTCAATAACAACAATAGCAACCAGCAACAATATTATCCAGCGTATGTATCATAAAACTGATTAAATAAAAAAAAATAATAAAAACAAATTTTAAAAACTTATATGCATGTACGACTAATAAACTACATGAAAATCCAGCAGAAACACACATTCAGCACAAATATGTTCACACATGTCTGTCTGTGTATGTGTGTGTGTGTGTGGCACATCCGACTAAGAACAAAGAACTTTTCCAGATATAAATTTACACTTAAGAGTTGTTACAAAATTATAAAAATTTGCAAAACTTTTTTTTTTGTTATTTTGTTTTTGCTTTTTATTGTACCAACTAATAATATTATTGCCAGCAGTTTAAGTGAGTTGAACAACAACTTTGTGGAAGAGGGCAGGCGGGGGGTGGTAAACAGCAGCAGTACGTAGAGAAGTTTAGCTGGGAATACACCGTTTGGTCATTATATGTGAAGATACAAACTCAATAGAAATTTTCAAAATGAATTTCACTTCAATAAATCTCACAAGTTGCAGTTTAAACAATAAATTTATGTGATACAAAATTCAACTTTTATTTAATACCTTTTCTATTAAGACACAAAACTCCCTCGTTGGTCGGACTGCATGACGTAACGAACTAAACAAAGGGTGGATTTTTTGTGTAAATAATTTTGTATAAAAGAAGCAATACAAATCTTTTGAACTTCCCGCAGGGAAACTACATTAATGGTTTTACCTCGTTTTGAAAAAATTTAGATCGCATCAGACCTCGACGACCGTAGGTCCCAGTAAGCTTCCCTGAGTAGTTCTGAGAGCCTGTCACTATTTCTGTATGTATGTGCGTATGTGTGTTTGTGTGAAAGTATGTGACCCGCTTATGTCGTATGAACGGCTAAGCCGAATGAAGTTGTGGCATTCTGAAGTTATGGGTTTTACCTTCGTTTTGAAAAAAAATCTAGTTCTCATCACATCTCGACATCTTGAAGTTACCCTGACTAGTTCTAAGGGCCTGTTGCCATTTCTGTATGCATTTCTGTGTGCGTATGTTATGTGAACCACTCAGAACCATGGAACTTTTGCATCAAACTAATCCAGCGACTTTCTAAAGAGTTGTGCTGAACTTAGATTTTCTTCAAATCGGAACCAATTCGGAACTAAGAACTTAGAAAAATTCAACATTTAAAAAAATCTAAAAGCTACTAATTTAACGGAGTATTATTAAGAAATCGAGTTGTCATCAGATCTCGATGTTTAGAGGATCCAGGAAGCTCTCCTGAGTAGTTCTGAGAGCCTGTCACGGTGTCTGTATGTATGCGCGTGTATGAACCGCTCAGAACTTTTCAACGGCTGGTCCGATTGAAACTAAACCAGTGACTTTTTAGAGTTGAGCTGAGATTTTCTATAATTTGGAAGCAATTCGGACTAATTGATTTCGGATGATAAAAAACAAGAATTTTTAACTTCCCGCTAGGAAAATTCAAAGTTTTCAAATATCGGAAAAATATTAATTGTAGCCCGTTAAAAAAAAACCGAGTTCTCTTTAGATCTCCACGTTTTGAGGTCCTCAGTAGCGTTTTGGGCAGCGTTTCTGAACTTAGATTTTTCTGCAAATTTGTACCGATTCGAGCCGTTAGATTTCAAAATATCTGAAAAAAAGCAATATTTTCAATGTGGTTATTTTAAAATAACTCTGGAATGGCTTTCACAAAACCACGTCGATCTTCGAAATCCGGGACAAAGTCGATAAGTCCATTTGTGACATACTTTGAATGAAAAATTTAAAGAAAAAATTTTAATATCTCGGCTTTAAATATTTGTAAATTAACTAACAATAATAAAATAATTAATTTTCATGAATAAGGGGGTAAAAATTTAAAAAGGCTTTTTATTTTCCAGCCTCGTTCAACTCAATACTGTTCACGTTGGTTATTAAAAACTAATAAACTTTTCAATACAAGAAACTGAAGGAAAAACAACTTAACGAACATGTTTAAAAACTCAAGTTGTTCTTAACGTACAATAACGGTAAGAACTGTTTAAAGTGCAGTTGCAACAACTACTACAAAACAAAACAAAAACAATAAAAAAAAAAACTTTTTTAACGTTTAACACGACGAGCACTGCTAATAATTTTATTTTGTACATGTGCAAGATACTCGTACATAATGGGAGGATGTGTGTGTGTGTGTGAAGTATCTGCAAAAACAATATACAATTTTCTCACTCACACAATGGAACATTTAAGGTTTTTTCTTTTGTTTATTTTTTGAAAATGTAAAATTGAATTTAAGTTTTCCTTTCGTTTCGCTCTTTCTATTTCCACAGTGAAAAACTCACTTGAATATCTTCTAAAAACCGCCAACTAAAGAATGGAAAAGAAAAACACTTAACGCGTTTTATGATTGCAAACGCCAGAATATCTGTTTTTGTAAATACCACTACACACACACACTTCACTGTGTTTGTGTGTTTCTTAGATCTGCCCAGTTGTACCAGGTGAATTTCGTACTCTGTTTGAGTTGTGCTTCTAGAAATATACTTTTTTATTTAGTTTGTGCGGTTACCTCAAGTTTTCAACACGACGTGTTTGTATGTTTGAAAAATAAAAATTTAATTCTTGTTTTTTCACGTGTTTTGTTTTCTGGCAGTTTTATTGTTCTTCCTTTTATTTAGTGGCAGCTTAATAAACCCGTCCGTATCTACTACGAATTCATATGAATTTGTGTATGAGTTTGAAATTTTGTTGAAATAGTGTTGATTTGTGCAAGTCAACGACTTGTTTCATTTTTTTTTTATTTATGAGTCTATTTTTATTTCTTTTTACAATGAATTTGTTCGTTATATTTGCTTTGTGTGTGAGTATTTATGGTTTTGCTAAAGTTATGAACAACAATATCGGTATTCTATTTCGATAACATTCTAGCATTTTGTTCAAATAATAAATTAAGTGAAGTTCTCAGTTATTGTTTTTATATAAATAAATTGTTGTGGTCAATTATACAAAACAATGGGATGTAAAATAATTTGTTTTGTTTTAAAATGTATTGATATGAAAAAGAGTTTTTGTATAAATATTTTTTGAAAACTTTGTTAAATAAGTTTAGGCGAATGTATTAACTTGAAATATCGCAAAGTGACAGAGTATGCAATGCACAGTGGGTCATTTCAAGCTGTTGGCTATAGTAGCTCACTCGTTACTTACAAGGGCGATGTTCGTAGTTTGGGTACCGTTTTAAGTAATAAATATAGGATTGCATTTTTCTGATCTGCAAAAGAAAGTAATAAATGTGATTCATTACAGATTTATAACCTATTTACCAAGCGATTAAGAAACGCTACACAATAAGGAAAATATTGAAATAGAGCCAAAGTTAGTTCCAATAATATTTTTAAATTTGTTAATAAACTAATTTTTTGACATATTGTCATTGTACTATTATAATATGAAATTTATTATAATAGTACAATGACAATATGTCAAAAAATTAGTTTATTAACAATTCAATTGAGATTTTATTTTTCATTTTGCCTTATAAATACTTTCATTGTTATCCAAGGGATTTCTAATTGTATAAGGGTATAGAAAAATAAAATAGAGTCATATCGAATAAAAGTTGTTTGTTGGGTTTGGTTTGTATAAGTTTCATAGCCTGCTACACTTATTATAATGTGATTTTTTGAAATCGTTTGTGAATTTTTATAGTTAATTTATTTAACATAATTCTCAGATGGTTTTTGGAAGTCTTTTAATAGGTTGGGAAGTTTGAAACTTTGCAAAACTGTGGTTGAAGTCTACTGACGATTTGGTAAGAAGCGCCAATGAAATGCATATAGACATTGCCTAACCACCCAACAAATAAATTTCATAGTTTTAAATTTGTTTTAAGACATTTCAAATAATCTTGAAATCGGGCTCACCAGAAGGTTTTATAATTTTTTCTTGAATTAAATTTTTTTATATCAATTCATGTACTAAAAAAGTTCTTTTAAAAATATATTTCACGGCAAGAAAAGAAGTTAATAATTTCGTTCCTGGTACTAAAAATAATAAAATTTTTAAGACACATTTTCTTTTTGGCTTTCTGAGGTGCCAAAATACGCAAAGAATACCGTTACCGACCGGAATTAAAGCCGGTGGCATGGTGGAGTACTAAACCACTAAAGGTACCGTTATATTTTGAGAAACATTTTAAGTTAAATATAATTTTATTCTTGTTCAAAACATTTTTAATTCAGAAAGACCTGATAAAAATTCTAAAGCACAAAGGAAAGTCAATATCAGTTTATTACACTGCCGAGCACAACAGCTGTTTTCGAAAACTGCTGAATCTTTATCTTCAGTATTTGTTTATGAGCACTTATTAAGCGGACTAGTTGGATGCGATAACTATTTCCATTTATATCATCCTTATAAAAAAAGCATACGGGAACTGTAAATATTAAACCGACGGTGTTGTCGTTCTAATATTTTTCTTCATGTCCTATTTTTCTGAATATATTTGTTCATGTTAATTAAGCCGATATTGTTTGGTTTTAATTTTTTAAGTACGTTTAAATATTTTTGCCCTTTTATTGCATTAGCGTTGTGCTAATATGGATCTTTAAATATTTAAAGCGATTCCAAATGATATTGTATTCTACACAACTGACTGTAAGTTGTATATGAAACTGTATTACTGTCTTAGTGGTTACGCTTTTTTGGACAAATGTTTGACCGGTATGATCGTAGCTTAAATTAAGTTTCACAAATGTACAAAAAGAAATATCAACAAAAGTAGCAAAGAAAATAAAATAATATCGAGAATATAACATGCGAACTCACTAAATACTGATAAAAATTCGGAAAAAATTTTATATTATTCCGAAATATTAAATTTAATTATCAAAACATGCTCAAAATTGGCATAAATGTTTACTTCAAGATAAAAAAGTGTTTAGCAAATGTTATAGTTTCGCACCAGTGTTTTATTAATACGAAAAACTACAGCTCGTTTTTAGGAAGCTGACAAAGTCATAGCGGCTGACAAATTGCTAAGAAGTGACAACCTTAAAATAGGCCACAAAGATAAATTGAAAATAAAAAGTTTAAGTTTATGAAAAGTATAGTTTAAGGAACTGACTATAATTAATTATAAATTTAAATTAAGAAAAGAAAAGAATAACAAAAACAATAACAAAAAAAAAAAAAAAAGATTAAAACAAAACGAGGAAGCAACAAATATTGTTAACACTAACACCAAGTCAACAGCTATGGAGAACCACAAATTGATGTAACAACTTCTTGAGCAACAAGCGCCAACGTCAACAATAAAACACTCTACACCACCTGCTCGACAATAGAATTTCAAACTCTTAACACAACACAAGCAGCAGTCATCATTATCAAAGTGGCAACAATAAGAAACTTGCTGAATGCTGCTAATGCGAAAATGACTGGCATCAAAATGTCTATGCAGCTGCAGAGTGTATAAAAAATCGGAGAAAAAATAGAAAATAAAATTAAATAAAAATATCAAGAATAAAATTTGCAAGAGAAACGATGATGACTGAAAGGAAACATATTTTGTTTCTTGTTGTTTTTGTTGTTCCATTCACCATACGGCAAATGGTCTAGAGACCAACAGCAGCCTCAACATCAACACCAACACCAGCACCAAAACCACAACCATGCACCAACACTTATTTAATGATTTAGTGAAAAGACAAACCCATAGTTATACACCCACACACCACCACACTTGCAAACATGTTTATGTATGCGGGGTAAATATGCAGTAGCAGAAGTATAAAAAACAAATACAAATAAAAAACCGTATTTATGAAATAATAAATTCTCTCTCATCCTTCCCGCTCTTATAAACTGGCTCATACTCGCATTTGCAAGAGGACAATCTCACGAACTATTAAGTGGTCTCTTTACTAACCTCTTGTTATCTAAGAAAATTATATATATGGATGTTGATTTGACTTAAAAGGTGGATGCATGTTCTTTTCATGCATTTAAATGCTGCAAATACGCACGAAAAGAGGAAAAGTGTGAGCTATCAAAATGTTTTGAGTTATTTGCTCTATTGGGAAAAGGATTATCAGGCGTCGCTGGGCTTAACCAAGAAATTGTAACCAGAATAGCATAGAAGTGATGAATGTAACCGTACTGCTCAGTCTTCTGAAAAGAGAAGTAGAAAAGGACTTACAATAAGACTGACGTTTATTTACTATCTCGATACTGGGAAAGCATAATTTTTGTATCGCATATATTTTAATAGTTCCTATTTCATAGTTCTCATACCAGGCATAACTATCACAACTTATTGAGATTAAAATATCTCTAGAGGGTCCTATATATGCAGTGCATTTTGCCGGAACTAGAAAGAAGGATATAAAGTTAAGAACATGGATGAGAAGATAGGGAAGTTGTAGCTTTTTTTACTTCTTACTTCGCTTGTGAATTATCGCTGTCAGTACTTAAGAAGGAGGTTGCCAGGGTTGCAAAACCTTTATTTTAATTTTGTGCTGATTCTTTTTTTCCCAAAATCTTACTAAAAAATTCAAATTGTTCTTTTGGAGGGTTTTAGCTAGTTCCTATGCGCATTTCACTGGGGCTAATGCAGAACATCAGGGGATCTTTACCCAACATTTCTTAGAATAACTAAAGATATTTATTTAAAACTTCCACTTTAATAAGTGAGAAGTCTAAAATAAATATCAAAGTCATAACAAGAACTCACTGATCATTTTTCCTTTTTTCTTTTCTTACGTTTTTATTCTACAATTTGTTGGCTTTTTTCCCACTCCTAACTGTAGTTGGAACAGAAAAACAATAATTGTTTTAATATAAAAACAATTTAATTAGAGTGTTGGCAACATAAGACAAAAAATAATAATAATAATAATAAATTTATATCCTGATTAGTTGTGCTAAAATAAATTTGTAAATTCGTCAGACTAAATTTTTTATGTTATAGACTCAAAACTAACAAAATTTTTTCTGATTTATGACAGATTCATAAACAATTTTTTTGATACAAAAATCTATTCAATAAGAGTCCATCAATCAATTATTTTTAATTAGTTTGTAAAAATTTATACAGAGGTTATTTTCTGCATATCCAAATAATAGTTTCTTTTTTAAATTGTTGCGATTGAGTAAAATTAAAAAAAAAGAAATCAAAGTGAAGTTATTTGTAGTTGTTCACTAAGCCCTTTAAGGAAATATTAATTGGCACCGTTAATGAATGCGAACTAAAGGCCAACAGAACTCTAAGAAAACATCAGCTGAGAAAGTGAATAAATCGTACAAAACGAGCCATTGATGTGTCATTTTACTCTAGAGTGAGAAATGGTACCAAATATAAGTATAATTGTACCAACTTTTTTAACCCTGGAAGATGTATATGCCTGCTCTTTGGGACATGATGTTGTCGATCGCTGTCAATAATATTCAGCAACCAATGCGATATGCCTTTGTTATTGTGACGGCCAGTCAACAATTAACTCCACCATTAACTAATTTAAAAATCAGAAAATTCGATATTATATTTTGAATGAGTAAAAAAAAAATTGCTGTTTTGGTGTGCAATTCGATTATTCGCTTAGTTATTATCAGCAGAATTTCAGCTCGCTGGTCTGTTTTCCCTGATCATGTTCTCTAAAATTTTAGACATGTTAGGACAAACTTGCGTTAATTTTTAAATAACAGGTCCGCACCAAGCCTTTCCAATACATCTAAAATTATATATAATATATTTGAAAACGAAATATTTTGTAGGGAACTCCGAAAGTCGCCTATTACTACTGTAAATCCATACAAGTTTTTTCTTCTAAATTGAACTACGCCTCCCTTATGCTGTACTTTAGCCCAGTTCGTAGTTTGAGAACGGAAATATTTTTAACGTCTTACAACAACATGCAACTCGGCTTAAATACAAGTTTTCTTTACATCACATCATGACTTCCGCTTTACAATTTTCTGTTTTAGTATATTTTTTTAAACGCCTTCCAGGTAAATTAAAAAACTTAAAGACCAGAATAAGAGTTTTAGGTTTTATATATTTTTTTCGCATACGAAAGTGGTAGTGGGTGCTTTAGCTACTACGAGTGTTTTACCTTCATCCTCTTGGAAGTGTGCTAAAAAAATTTACTGAGGTGTTTTGTCTGTACTTAAGCCCAAGTGCGAATTTTGTGGTCGGTTGGTCATATTGAAAAAAAAAAAAGTAGAAGAGGAGATAAAACCAGCCCCAGTGGTGGTTGGCTGGAAAACGGAGTATAGAAAAAAGAAATAGTGGAAAAGCTGGGCATTCATAAGTGCAAGTGAGCATTAAAGATGAAATATGCTGAGGTAAGACCTCACATTTACAAAATGTAATTTATTAAAATTGTGCCAAGAAATTTCTTCGCTGCTTGTCAGTGGCAATAGAGTAGTAAATTTAATATATTTTTCTTCTATTATTTCTCTTGATTAATCTTGACAGACTTAAAGAAAATAAATTTTTTTGTTTCGTACTCCAAGATTGATAATTAAAATTAAAATAAAATTCATTCTACTTGGAGAATGTGGTGGGAATGAAGGCAGACAAGTGTTGAAGGGAATCAGGGATGGGTTTGATTTTTGCTTTTGTTTTAATACAAAAAGTGGATGAACCTTTTTACGTTCTTTTTTAAAGACAAGTTAATTTGTTTTAAATAATTATTTACCAAAATTTTATTTCAATAAAAATTAATGAAGCAATGACTCCTGATAGTCTGGGCTGCAGAGAAAATATTTAAATGCCTATAATTTCCTAAGACGATGCAAAAGATGTTTCACTACATCTGATCGCCTTTTGTCCCTCGTGTATCCAACTAAAAGTCATTTTAACTCCCAAGAGTCTGTGCTTCAAAGTCGATTTTAAAATAAGGCGGGGTTTTACTGGAGAGGTTAAGGAAACTCATAAGAGGTAGTCAAGCGACTCATTCCCGAAACCCATACTTTTCTGCCACAATCCGTTTCCCATTACACTCAACGAATTTCACTTCTTAAGTCCAATAAATTAATTACATCCGATTTTTTTCACAAATCCAATGAGAAGTTCACAAATATCATGAAAGATTTCCATAGAGTTATTTCCTTGGCTTTCCCAGTTTCGTTAAATTATTTGATAGGATTTTTTACATTTCGTATCGTTTTTGAAATCCATTTTTGCCTAGACAAAAATAATTTTGTCTTTAAAATATCTCTTTTCACGCAACTAACTTTACAACATAAAATATGTTCAATATTGTCTACGAAATATATTTGTCGTTTCAATGAATAGTTCGTTGAAATTGTAAAAGTGTGATACAATAAAAGAATAAACATTTTCTAATTTATTGGAGCGATTTTCATAAAAAAAAATTTTTTATGGTCATTTCAATGTAAAAGTGAAAGTATGCCATTGTATTAACGATCCTGCTTCATTAGATCAACAACACACACATATTTTTGCTGTATTTTCTAAAATGTCAAAGTCAATGCGTTTGCCTGGTAATTCTCAAACGGTTTTTCAAAGTTTATGCATAAAACGGGAGGTTGTGTTGAATTGCAGTATATAGACATACTTGAGCACACAATAAATAAATTCAAATCAACTCAGAAAGGATTCAAAAGCAATACAATTTCAGCGCATTAAATGAATGACATGATTTTATACATAAGTGAACAAACTTCACTGTAATAATTAAGTTATTGCGATAAATAAATGCATATATTTCATTATATTGATTAATATTTTTCCGATATCAATGGTGCCGTTGTGTCAATGAAATTAATTCATAGAAACAACAAAAGGGTTTTATTTACATGGCGCAGTTTTCATTACACTAATTTACACGAATTTTATTTCATTAAGCCAATGAACCATGATTTCGATTGACATTCGATGAAATTGATATTTGATGGATATTTTTTCAGTGCAAGAGCGCATCGACTTGGCAACTAGTCGTACTTCATTTTACAGCGAAAATTCGTTCTTTTGGTGAACTTTTCGTATGTGTAATGATGTATCAGTAGACACCTTCCCTGCTACTTACAATCAGTGAAGGTTAAAATTTAATCACTGGTTCTTCTAACCTTTTTCCCAAAATATATTTTTCCAGATCAGTTTTTACCATATTTTCAAAAAATATGTCTCAGGTGCGGTAACCATCTCTATTTAGCGTATCAGTAATAAAGTCCAATCATTCCACCAGCGTATGAAATATACGAAACTTTAAGGCTTTTTTGTTAATTGAAATAGCGAATCAAGTCATCTTCTATCCTGAGTATTGAGTAAGAGTTTGGCAGCGAAGTAGAGGACAAATGAGTCCCAACAATTTCTCTATATCATATTTCTTCATCTGCCTTTTCACCACTATTGCCTGCTCTCTAGTTCCAGCACAAAGCACCAAATATGAGGCATCATTCCCTACAATGCTGGGCCTATAAAAACAGCATTCTCCATAAGTTTTGAGAATCGTTGCATGATCTTCGAAGTAAATATCTTTAATTTGATAACGATGTACAAAGCCACAGTATACTGATCACCAATTCACTTGCAAGTTAGCACTCGCATAAGTTCTACCGGGTCTCAGAGCATTTTTTTTACCACATAAACATTTTAGTGATGCTTTCCATATTAAAACTTCAGAGGCTACAACATATTCCAAAATAATATCTTGTATTTTAATAAACTGCCAACACAATTTTTAGATCATGTGAAATAAATAAAGTTTTGCAGGAATTAAAATAATCTCAACAGCAGACTGAGTAGCAAATAAAAAGCTCTCAAATTTTATTATAACTTAAATCTAAATTTTATGATGTCAATGAACATAATAAATTATATCATGTCCGTATTCCAACAGCACAAGCATTTGACATAAAATTCCTCTTTATCGATATTTTGTGTAAAAACTTTTTAAAAACCTATTCAACCATAATCTTTTTACGACATGAATATTAAACTTAAAATTCTAATTTGAGCTCTAAGCTTTTATACTAAAATGCATATAAAATTGTATTAAAATAGAATGCGAGAGTACACACACACGAAAATAAAATCACTTTGTGGAAAAAAGACTAAAACAACGTTCTCTCTCTCTCTCTCTCTTTCGCTCATTCCAGTTGTGTATTTTAAGTGGAAAAGAATATAAAACTAAAAAAAAGAAAAATATTAGACCTCCTCAATGCAAGTATGTCCATCATAATACCATATGAGGACTTTAAAAATACTAACAACAGGCACTATTTCCAAAGGATAATACAGGATATACTCGTAGTAGAGCACTAAAAAGCTTTAAGTGTGCGTATGTGTGTCAACATGTTCTCCAGCATCTACATGAATATTTAAGTGAAAATTTAATTTCACGCTTTATAAAACTCACAGAAAAAGCCCAGTGAGTGAGAGCGACGGTAGAGCTAATAAATAATAAACACAAAACAGACAGGACCTTAACATGCTCGATGTAGAAATAAGTAAATGCGAAATAGCTCCACTTTTTAACAGGATAATTTGGCTGGCAAGGAAAATTACTAAATACAAGCACGTTTTAATAAACCAGAAAAGAAAGAACTACTCTTTTGCAGTGAAATACAAAAAGGAACAATATTTGGAGCCAAGCAAATCATGACAAATATCATAAAATCATGTAGAATATTGAACATAAAATAAATACAAAAGAAACAAACAAGATAACCCCAGAAACATGTTACAGAATCCCATATGAAATTCATAAAACTGGATAAGTAACCGAGCAGAACGTACTTTTTGTTGTAAACAAGAATAGTTTTTTATTTTTAACAGCAAAACGAAAGTAAAAGTGTTTAAGATTTTTTGTTTCCTTAAACGCACTTTAAAAATAGTTTAGTAACCGGAAATAGTACAGTGATGCGTAAACAGAAAAATACGCTCTTCATGAAAAAAAAAAAACCGTTAAACAGTCGAATATCTTGCTGAATACTATCACCTTCAACAATCGATATATTCCACTCTGATGATATTCCGTAACGAAAAAATTCCAAATATTCCACTCCTGATAAAAACTAGAATTTTTAAAAATTCATAAAATAATTTGTAGACCGCAGATTAGAACTTAAGACCTTTTAAAAAATTTTCAACCGAGTAATTTAGTAAGATCGAAAGGATATTTTTGTGTGATCACATTTGAAAAAAAAATGAAAAAAATATTGTTTGCGTTCAAAATATAATTGTAGGAAGGAACTATTTCCTTGAATATTCTAAAATAGACAGTTAGAGAACAAAAAATTTCGACTTAACTAGAATTTTCCCATAAAAAATATGCAGATAAGAATTCTAAAAATAAAAATTATAAAAAACTTTTGACACTGAAGGCCATCCCTGTAACATCTCGCAAAACAATAGTAACCTGCTTATTGTGCTGTTCGAATCCAAAAACTCTTATATTATTTTCAAATCAACTGATTCCCAGGATTGGGGGTGATTGATGTAGTTTTCGATTGCTGTAATAGTATCGGGAACAGTAACGGATCAGATATATAACTTCAATCACTATTAAAAAATTATGTATTCGGAATTTTTATCGTTCACGATATCTCACGAACGGGTAAAACAATTTCGACTTGCTTTTGTTCCGATGGACTTGGTTTTTTAATGATCAGTCTTCAGTTTGTAAAATTGATCGGAGAGGCTGTTGGAAAATTATTTCAAGCCCTTCAAAGAAAGATTTCTTTGATCATTTTAAAAGAGTCAGATAACGACAAAAAATTTATGACCTGCTCACATACCAAACCACCCATACTTACATACAAATCCACATACATACACAACTCCAAACACACACACATACAAACACATGGGATCGACTCTCAGAAGAAGTCAGGAGAGCTTCCTAGAACCTCAAAAAGTCAAGATCTGATAAGAACTCAATATTTTTAAAACACGGTAAAACTAATAACTTGCCAACTTTCTAAATTTTTAAATTTTTAAATTTTTCCAGCCAGACATTAAAACTAAATCCTTGCGAAAACACAAAATCACGTGATAAATAAATCAAAATTTGAATTTTTTGTTGGGTTTGAAGGTTTTATGACATTTTATAGGTCGATACTTTTAACGCAAAGTAAACGTTTTTTTATTGTTTTTTGGAGAGCTGCTAAAATCATACAACCTCATCTTGAGAAATCGGAAGCTTTTAATGCAAGAAAATACAGTGTGATATTCGCTGGACCGAACAAATTATTTATTGATATTCTAAAACCGTGCAAGACAGACTTCAATTCATCTGATTTCCTTACAAATCTATATCAATCACATCCGCTCATATGTGGAATACCGCTCCCATGTGGGACCTCTACTTTGTATGTTATTTTGAAGCTACTCAACCATGTACAGTAGCCATCCACATTAATTTCCATGATTGATTATCGAGAACAGATGAAGGATGTTATGAAATGCGATATAATAAACTCGGCGATCTCATTTCTGGAACATTCGCTTGCTTTCACACAAGACGCTCGTAACTGATATCATAAAGATTTCTAGCCGATATACCCGTCTGTCGAAAAAACTTTAAGGAGTTTAATTTTCTATATTCCTCGGGGCTGAAATTGGCGCAGTTTCTTATATTAAGAAACTTAAAATGCAAATGAACTTTATCCTACACTTTCCGATTGTATTAAATGGACTATCAGATATAATCGGGCATAAGACTGAAAGTATATCCAGTTTGTTAACTAAAATACAGTAGACCTCTTTTGAACAAAACATAAATATCAGAAAAAGAAAATTTAATAAATAACAAAACTTGTTTTCCACATTTTAATCTACAGACCAACACACACAAACAGTAGCATGAATATTATCCTTTATTTGCACATTGAAACCCTGCACATTCACTCTCTTGCGTGTGTTGTTGCTTGCAATAGTGGTTGTAATGAAGCAAACAACACAGAGAACAATAAACTATTAAATTTGTTGCCTACTTTTATGGGTTTGTGCAGCCCATACATACCGAATTACACTCCTCGTTGTCGCACAACTATTTAATCGGGCATTTGTAAACGTGTTCCATTCAACATCCAACACTAAAATCGGAATTAGCAGCAAAAAAATTTTGTAAGATTCGTCCTTGGATTGGATAATAATAATTTAAACTTGAGCCTGAATAATAATTCATGTCTTAATACTTAGTTCTCTACATGCGAAAAAAAATATGCGCATTCCTAATGAATCGATTAATTCATGGTGCATTACGATCTTCTTAATGGAAACGCATTAATAAATATCTTTTTTGTTAAAACGCAGCACTGAAAACTTTCGACAGAGTTTCTGAACCGGTCCTTTCGATTTGGGTGAAATTAGATCAGGGGCTTTCTTTCATTTCACTTAGTTCTGATATCAACGGAAAATTTTTAAGAAAATATTTTTAATAAATTCGCCAAATTTGCAAAGTTTTTCGAAATAAAATTTTTAATAGCTCAGAATCAAGCTCATATAAAATATTGTTCTTAACAGATTTGAAAGAAAATATTTGAGGATACAGAATACAAAAAAGAGATTTCTGAGATACGATGTTTGTGAGATTCGGCAACTTCGGTAAAGTTATGAAATTTGGCAAAAAAAAATCCATGATTTTCATTGCCATAACTACCATGTAAAGACACGTTCCCGCTGGTTGCTGGGGTATGGCTCAGCGGCGCCCAGGGTCATACAAAAATTTTTTTTATAGGAGCATTAGGAAAGCACGGTATTTTACATCTGTAGCCGATTTATTGTTTTTTATGGTCTTATATCGACGCGGAAAAATCTTTTTCTGATATATATGTTTTATTCAAAAGAGGTCTACTGTATTTTAGTTAACAAACTGGATATACTTTCAGTCTTATGCCCGTTTATATCTGATAGTCCATTCAATACAATCGGAAAGTGTAGGATAAAGCTCATTTGCATTTTAAGTTTCTCAATATAGGAAACTGCGCCAATTTCAGCGCCGAGGACATTAGAAAATTAATCTCCGGAAACTTTGGGTCGGAAAATGAGATGGCCACCGACCAAATATCCTCTAAATCGTCAGGTATCACGTCCAATTCTTTGTCCGTTTGCGGTGGAGTTATTCATGGATATTTTTGACAAAATTATATGCTGCTGTGGACGTATATTGTTTGCTGTTGACATGAAGATTAATGATAATGTGATGATTTATCATTAATGATAAATCATCACAGGCCCCATACTAAATGTACTCCTACAAAAAGTATTGCAGAGGGGTCAAATCATATGAACGGTGTGGGCGGTATCGAAATTTTTGTTCAACTAAGTGATGGCTGAAGGTATCGTCGCCTGGGTGGAACCATTTCTTGTCTAAAAGATTCTTAATGACAAAATCACTGATCATTTGGAACTCATGGTACAACTAATTTGACATTTAACCCTATAATTTGACAATTAACCCTATTGGAAGTTCGTTACATTTCAAAATATAATAATAACTAAGACTCCTTGAGTATGTTTTCAGCTTTTGTCGCCTTAAATGTTATGAACTAAAAATAAAATTCGTAAAAATGCAAAAAGGTTGTACCATTTCAAGTTCCACGTTTAGTACGGGTCGCCCTAATTAATGTCGTAGTCATTCTGTGGTTCAACAAGAAATCACAAGTGGAACTTAACATTTTACGAACAGTACGAGCGGCGTTTCAGAGTGTTTTTTATTCATGCGTGTTGGTATGGGCTTGCAACTTTATTGTTATTTAGAAGAGTGTGTGTGTGTGGTTGTGTATGAGCGTGTGGTTGCATGTGTGTGATTTCTTTATACAGTCCTTTTTATTTGTTTGCTGGAGGATAGTAAATAAAAGTTATTTCATACATCGAAAGAATAAAAATTATTTTTCCATTTGTTCGTCTCCATTGTTTCAACAGTTTAATGTTGTATTTTAATAATTTCTTTATTAATTTATATCATGTTTATTTGTTAAGTGTTTTATTGTATTTCGTGTGTAAATAAGTTAAATTGTAGGAATAAATTTTTCATATATAATTCAAGCGAAACTGAATGTATGAGTTTTTATGATGTAAATAAAAGTTTTCAAAAACGAATATTTAATGAAGTAGAAGGATTTAATGCGCATTGCAAAATATTACAGGAGGGGTTTTTGATTTTTCCTTTTCAAATGTGACGTTTTATTAGGATTTTTAAAGGAGAGAAATTTTTTTTTGTTCACAGCAAATTAGCATAAATATAACGCACTTTAAAAAATGTGGTTTTTTATGGAATAATTTGTATTCAATTAATTTTGAAGTTGTCTCAACTCCTTGAGAAAAATATATTTAAGCAAAAATGCGTTTATTATTTGAACTTATCGAATTAATTTCTAACACAAAATTTATTATTCAGCTTCTAGAATTCAAACCCGCAAATTTGTAAATCATTTTTAATTTTTAATAAGCTCCAATTTTTTATTAAAGATCGGCACTTTTTTCGAAGCGTTACAACGTTTGTAAGCTTTTAACGTTGAAATACCAGTCATTAACAATATCAACGATTTAACGAAAATTTAATATAAAAAGTTTGTGTATTCATTTTTAAATTAAATTCATTTTTAAATTAAATTACAACCCGGTCAACTGTTAATGCAAGTACTCCGATTTTCACTATTTATGATCGTTTAATTGAATTTATATTTAGTTAATTATTATAATTATTATATTAATATATTATATTAAATATTCAAAATTATAGGATCAAATATTAACACTCGAATTATGGATCGGCCTCAAACCAGGCTTGAAAATGGTGGTTTGAGTTTAAAAAACAATTTTTCGTGATTGGGTAACAACTAGTACATCTTAGTCCTTGTGCAACTGACACCCTGTAGGTTATCCTCGTTAATTATGGACATTCTTCCTAAATACCATTTAATGAAAGTCAGCATATTAAACCTTCATTATAATTATTATTATTGAATATATACTTTTTCATTAAGAGTTTTTGAAAAAGTCATTATATTTGATAAAATAAATGTAAAAAGGTGAAGGATATTTACATAAATAAAACAATAGAAAAAATCAAACATTTCCGGAACTACCCAAAGCGAATATAATATAAACAACAACAACAAAAAACAGTTCTTACATTTTCCTATAAATCAACTTCTTCCCCCAATAAATTTATTGCTTTTTTTAAAAAATACAATTTTAAAAATATCCCTTAAAATTAACATCGAATAGTAAAAAGTTTTTTTTTCTTTGTACCCCAGAACTTTTTTGCTGTCCTTTCAAACAAATTCTCTTGCAACGATTGCATAATAGCAATGAAATGCAGGTGCATATCCTTAACAAGGACGTAAGCACTCACATTTGAAATTATCATAAAATTCTAACACTCATTTCATTGTTACTGTCAAGGCGAACGAACCGTTGAAGAATGTTTTGTTTTACAAAAATAATAAAAATTTTTATACAATTCACCGGTCTCACGAGACAATTTACGTTTTAGATTCTGCGCATATGCTGTGGTGAATATTGAAAACTTTTTAATGAGAAGAGTTGAGGCAACAAGTGGCTTAAAATTAAAAAAAAAGGAGTTTATTTACCTGCAGGAAGTATAGCAGAACTGGATATCATGTGCTGGAATATTGTGGAAATGCAAATAGTTTGAAAGAGGAAAAATCTCAAAGTAAATCAGACAGAAGAAGAATTCATAAATATGTTTTGTTTTTACTGCGACCAGCAATCAGGGAAGGATACCCAGTTATCTAATGCGTTGGGCCGGAATTGTTAAAGATGTGGATATTAAATTATAGATAGAGCAATACGGAAAGATTGCGACTGTTGTTTTAACAATCGCTGTCGACTGTCTATGATATTCGATAACACATTCACGACTGATTTGTGTGAAGCAATTCAGTTTGCTGGACCATAAGAAATTTCAAAAAATATTATATATAGAAACGAACCTGCAAAATAAAATACAAGAAGGAATATTAATCTTGGCCGCTATCGTAACTGTCGTTCGTTCGAAGAAATAACTTAGAAAACAACAACATTTTGCTTTTCTCTTATATATTATTTGTGCGATCAAAGGATTGGTTGCGACAACGGCAAAGATGCGTTTAATTTTTATATTTGCGAAAAATTAATATCTGCAAAGTTTTGAAATTTTCATGATTTCTTAAATAAAATATATTATTGTTGACTCATATTTTGGAATACCGCTAACTATTCTTTAATGATCCTGAAACTTAAAAGAATGTATTCTTTTTATTTATAAAGATAATGTCTTTGAAAACCTTTCATAAAGTAACATAAAACCCCATGAGAATCAAAACTATGTGACATAAAAAATTCATTCTTATATCATTTATTATATGGTCTTTTGGAAATAAGTATTATCTGCCAAGTTTTGAATTTAAAAAAACTAATTTTTATCAAAGAATGCATATTTCTTTTGGCTGCATATTTTAGTGTTGCTTAAAGATCGTACGATTTTGAAAGGATGTGTTTTATTTTTTTGTTCTGGTTTTAAATATAATTATTTTTCCTTCAAAATATTTAATATGCAAAACTGATTCTTATAAGCTTTTAACGAAAATGCAAAAAAAAAAAATAGTTCCCTCCTCGATATTTGAAAAAATGTAACAACTGCAAAGTTATGAAATTTTGAAAATAGGTTTAATCGAGGAGCGTTTATTTTTATTTGCTCAATTCCTTTTTTATTTTTAATAAACTATTCAACGTTCTGTTGTTTTCTTTTGAATATATAATTTTATTTTCATTCAATATTTTAATAAAATAGTGAGGACTTGCAATTAATTACTTCCATGTGACAACGGGGATAATTCTGAATTAGAGTGATATTAACACTTAAAAATAGCTGAAGCTTTCAAAGATTTCTCGTTGAGGCTCATAAGTACAATATTATTGCCAGCATTCTTGTAAAATATTTTCTATCCGCCCTTCCTGGTTTTAGATAGAATTGATTTACGATTTTCTTGACAGTGGCTATGACGCTAGAGGGTTAATATTTTCCATGAAAGTATTTGCTTTAATATTTGTCTTAATGTAAAGAATTGACAGTATCATGTGGGTATACGATGCACTAGGAAGAGTAACGAAATTGTTGTACAGCGTTAAGATTTTCATTATTCTAAAATCGTGTAAAAAATATCGTTTATAAAAATATTCGGGTGCAGCAGTATTTTTCTTAGTTGCAATAAATATGGCAGTTCCTTCACATGAGCAACTACTACTTGCCTTCCTGAGTTTCATTTTATAATTAAAAAAATATATAGAATTAAATGTTTATTGTACGAGTACAACATTATCGTACGCCAGGCGATAGTTTTATCATTTTATATTCTGCTCTTCTCCCAAAAGGCGAGCCAACGCCATTGTAGCACACAACTTTTTACTTCTTCTTGCGAACGCAAATGGTTGGAATGCTCATGTGAGCTTGTGCGTCTCTGACGGTGTTATCTGGTATTTTGAAAATAAATAAAACGTACATACAAAAAGTTTAAAGTTTTTGTTGGTCTTTTATTAAACAAATAAACAAATGTTGTGCTTTCAGTGTTGTTGTTTTTTTTTTTTAATTTATTGTTGCCTCACATTTAGCATTGTGTGGTAGTCAAGGATATCATTAGGATGCGGAGACATTTCCACATTTAGTGGATAACATTGATTTTATATGTATGTGTTTTGTCCGGAATGAAAATTAGAATGTAGACAACAAAAAGTTAATTTATTGTTGTATTTTGCTGTGATTAAAATTCGTAAATAATGTGTAAAATTTTAAGAATCCTGCATGCAAATGGAAATTTTTTTTAAATAATTTTTTAAAGGTTTTCTCACAACGAAGTGAACTGTATGTGGAAATTAAGGATTTAAGTGCGTTGAAGGGGTTGACAACACTGTGCAACATAATATTCGTAAAATAGTGAAATAACTCCCATATAATTTTAACTACTGTGACATCGTGCAGGGTAAATTTCCTAGTTAAAGGAATTGCAAATGCTCCTTAATCTTATATAAATTTGTTCTACCAGGGATCGAAAAGTAACTGTTATACCTTTCATTTAAGTACACTGAGTTTTATTTTTCGCTTCCAAATTGAAAGCCACAGTCTGATTTTTATTTATTCCACTGAAAATAAAAGAAAATAATTACTGGACTTCAATACATTAAAAAATAGAAACAAAATAATATAAAACAGTGTGAATTCAAATTTCCAATGTGTTGCATGGTGTAATAAAATAAACTTCTCCGCTTATCAAACATGCCACAACATTTTGTTAAGGCCTAGAAACTACAAATTGAACTTGACTCCATTTGACATATTTTGTTTACGCAACATGTCATGTTTAATTTACATAAAAATGCTCTTGAATATATTTTAGGATCGTGTGGCGAAACTGCTTTAAATCCTTTTTTGTAAACTGTTCTTTTCTATAATTTTTTTACTAATTGACTCTAATTAAAATGTTGTTTTACGTAGTTGCAGAGCTTTAAACAATTAACTTAACAACCGCATAATTAACATACGCTATGCTCTAGTTTTATTTATAATCAAATAAAAATTAACGACTTTCTAAGCGCACAGTGGGTCAAAAATAAATAATTAAATGAGACTCATAACATTTCTTAACTTCTCAATGAAGTGTACCCCACCAGTGTACATGCACAATCACGATTAGGGAAGAATAACAACTTGCCTATTGTACCCCCAGGGGATAAGGGAGTTTCAGTAGGAGTTCATAAAAGACCTGATTCTATCAAAATAAAATTTCCACTCAAGTTGTTCTAAAGAATTATATATCTTAAGGTTTTCGTTTTATGAAATATTTAACGCGCCAGCACTTTCAATAAAATCCCTTCTTTCTGTATCTGTTTATATTTTTTAATGTTCTGCTGTTTTCATAAGCAAACTTGTTTTAATTAATTCTAATGCCAATAAAACTGCATGTAGTTGTTATACATTTTCATTAATTGTTCAGTAAAAAATGGCGAGTATGTGTTAACTAAATAAGCATTTCAATAAAAATTAAAATGAATCGTTTTTGTTATTTGCAAATTTGCCCGAAAGGATTAAAAAGTACTTAATATTTTTTATTATGTGAAAGAGTGTTTATTATTAAAGTTTTAAAGGGTGTGTAATAACTTTAATGCCGAATACATTTTTGCAACTTTGAACACACCCAACGATGCACCACTTAGAACAGACTTCTAAACACATAAACAAGGCGAATTCCTGTGGGTTGTTAATCTGTTTTACTGATTTTTGTTTATTTGTTTTTTAGCAGAAATCAGGCATAATTTAATTTAATTAAATGTTTATTTTTTTTAATATTGTTGCTAGTAATAATTAACTAGTAAATTGAAAGAACTAAATGGATGACACTGTTTTTAATAAATAATTTAGAACAGTTTTTACATAAAATGGGGCTGTTTTAAAAAATAAAATATTTGTTTTTTTTTTTCTAAGTAACTAGTGAAAATTTTAATTTAAAAAACTAAAGTGAAACCTGAAATTTATTGAGAATTTATTTGTTTGATTTTTAATTCAGTTAAAAAGTGTGACTAAGAAATTAGTTTTGCAATCCTTAACAGATCTAGTGATGTTAGCAGATCTCGACGTCTTAAGTCCCTAAGAATTGTTTCTGACTAATTCTGAGAGCCCATCATATATCTGTAAGTGTGCGTGTGTGTATGAATGTGTTTGCTTCACCGATCGGTTCCATAAATTTATCAGCTGTTGACGTTTTGAAATCGTTTTATTGCGAAAGAAAAAATTCGAATAAGTGATTTTTTCTTTTAAACTCCGAAGTAATACATCTGATCAGTCAGTGTTCTCAATTATTTTATAGTAACCAATATCTACATCGATCCCTGATTATAATATGGGGGGAGTCGGTTGATTTCAATATTAAAATAATAGTTTTTTAGTTCAAAGAGCTCTAAAGCATGGAATAGCACAAAAACCAGGTTACAAAACTTCGCATTTAATATAAGAGATGGTCTTTAGGGTCAACCCTTTTCCACATTTTTCCCCTTCAATGTTAAAATTTTGAAAGGGAAAACAGCGTTTAGATTGTCTTTCCTCTGTGTTTGTGAACAAATTGTTTCAAAAAATATATATTTTTAACGGAGCGACTTAATGTTGGGGAAAGGTTGGGGAAATTTTAATATTCAGTTGATTATTAAAAGCAACTGGCCTTATTCTGCGACTATGGGCCGTGTCATTTATTTATATATGAATATGTAGAACAGTTTTTCTAGCTGAATTTTGAAATATATTTTACTCACTTAATATTTTTTTCTTTCCAGGTAAGGAAATCCATATTTAATTGCACACAAATTCAGGTAACACTAAAATATAATAGAATATCATTAAAATCATTATTGATACTATTAATTTAAGCAAATTAGTCGAACAGTTGCAAGTATGTTTATTGAAATAAAAACAGATTTTATCAGTTTTATGTAAAATAAATTAATATTTTCGATCAAATCAAATGTTGTGTAAAACAATTTAATTTAGCGGAATTGAATCCAGTGGGCAGTTGTAGATGCGAGGGTGTGGAATGCATTAGTTTTGTACAATAAAGTAGTTTCACAATATTTTTAAGTGATGGATCTCGATTTTTTCATGAAAAAATTAAAATGAAAAATGAGAAGAGGTGAAACTGTGCATCGCTGTCGAAACTAAATATGAACATCCTTCATTGAATCTGTTCCGGTTTGTTTCCTATATTAAAAACTGTCTTATAATATTTTTGATAATCATCAAGAAATATGTTTTTAAGTTTAACATAATTTATACTGAGAAAAAAATTCACGATAACTTAAAATTATAAACTTGTGTAATTTTTATATATATTTTCTTTCAACAATAATTGTCAATATGTACGTAGTGTTGCTTCATTCAGGGAAGTGATGAAAAACGATTTAGTCATCAAAACGTCTTGAAAACGTTAGAAGGTGTGATGTTTTTGCTGTAGTTGTTTTTTTCGTAATATGTATTCCAATTTGCTTTTAATAGTTTTTTCCACCGTATTTAATAAATTCCTTTTCATAGTTCTACACATTTTATCATAACTTATCTTCTGCTGCATATTTTAAAAGTTAGTGAGTTGAAACGTACTATGTAAGCGTACAGTGGACTTTCGCTCGAAATAATTTTCAAATGTTAATGTCTAAAGTGATGTATAATATATGGATTAAAACAAATCGTTCTAGAGCTTTTGCTGCAACTAAGAAACAAGGATACTTCCGAAAGAAATTTGAGGAGTCGTAAAAATCTAGCGATTTGCATGGAAAACCTAAAATATTTTAGGAATAACTTTAAATAAAAAATATACGATCTACACAAAAAATAAAATAAAATTTACCATGTCATCAGTATTAAATTAAAATTCAAAGATTATTAATTATATTAAAAAGTGAAATATAAATTACAATACAATAGCAAAACAATTTACTAAACTTAGAAAAAAATAGGAGTCACTATAATTTCCTAATACTTCTTACTCTGTTTAACTTCATTTAACTTCATTACAATGAATTTTCTGTCTTATAACAAAAGCCGCTGCTTGTCATTGCAATTCGACAGAAAAATATCTGAAATGCCATTATATTTCAATGCAAACTAGTAGTCATGGAGATATTATGCAACATTTAAAGATGCCTGCTCAGATACAGACGCGAATGCATGTTTAAAAATGCAACAACATCAACATACAACAAGTGATTAGGGAGCAGCAAGCAAAAGTTGTTTTAAACCTATTGGCACAGTTTTTCACGGATTCTGCATTTCATAATGCATTTATTTAGTCAGACAGTCGGTCAGACGTTCGCTTTGCTCTACTCCACTCTACTCTACTCTAGTCTACTCTACTCTGGTAAATAAACTGACCTACAGCAACTTTTGTTTTTACTTCGTTGACTTGGTGACTAGCACTACCAACAAATAACTACTACTCGCTCACGACTTCATTGTGGTTGTGCGTGTGCATGCATGTATGTTTTGAATTCATTCAATCAAGCCATAAACAAAAATTTGGTAATACCAAAGACAATAACAAAAAAAAAGAAAAAACTATTACATGTGGATGTGTTTAAATAATATATTATTAAAACATTAAAAGAGAACTAAAACCAGTAAAACAGCTGCGGTGCATTGATCAGTGCCGACCTGAAGTTACCCTATAGAAACATATTGACGGATCTTTTAAATTTATAGGTGGGGTTATTTGTTAACTGCTCACTTAATCAATGGAGGTTTTGGTTTAATCGGTTTGCTTTGCATTAATTGTTTAAACAATTTATACCTATTCTGAGTTGATTAACTGTTTGTAATAAATGATAACAAATAAGTTCTTCAATATTTTGAGTCTTTATTGGTAACAACAATCACAAAAAAGAAGTTTTTATGTAATTATAAATTTTCAAATTCTTCTTTATTCAAAAGGTTATAAAAATAATTGTAGAAAATGGTTGACCCTAAAGGACATCCCTGCAACTTCCCGCTAATTTTAATCCCAACGATATCGTAACCTTGGTTTTTGCTATTCCTTGAGTTCTTCTATCCTAAATTCTATTATTTTAATTTCATTTATTATTTTAGTTTTCTATTACTAAAAAAGATATCGAAAACAATAACCGGTCAGTTATATAATATCGGAGTTTTTAAAAAGAATCAGTTTTTAGGAATGTTTTCGTTCACGATATCTCCCGAACTTATTAGCCGGTTTTGAATCGCTTTACACTGTAAACTTTACAGTGTCAATAGAAGATTTTAAAAGTTGTTATAAAAAATCACTGAAAAGTGCATTTTTCTAGGTTTTTGTTTGAGATATTTTTAATTCGACCGGTTCGAATCGCTTAAAGTTCACAGGAATTCTAAGTTAAGCAACGCTTTTCAGAACGCTACCAGTTCGGTTTGTGGGTTTTACCATTCAAAAGGGTTAAGCGGGTGACATACTTACACGCGCGCATACACACACACACACACACACATACATACAAACTTAGTGTCAAACCGTAGTTACCAATATCGATATTTATCATTGAGCTTGAAAAGCGCTCGCTAATAAATATTATAGGATTAACAAACGGAATGAAAACCGAATAATACCTAAACTAGAGTGCATAACAACTTGTTGTTTACTGTATGCGGAGAGTAGTGCACGACGAGTATGTTAAATTTTTTTATTTTACCAAAACTCTCCACTTTGCTTGCCTCTGTGTGTCTGTCTGCGAGGGTACTTTGTATCGCGGTACTATAATTCGTTTACTTTTGAGATTATTTTTATTTACTTTGCCTATGAAAAATATGTTGTTTTTAATACTTTTAACTAAATTCAATGTATGGTTTTGTTACAAAAATAGTCTACAAATATTATTCAGCACCTTAAAGCGCATGTGCACAAGAGTTTTCAAAACAAATGGCGGATTATAAATTTTAGTTCTGTTTCTGATTTAGAAGTAAGCGCGCGTGAAGTGGGTCTAAGAAAAGCGTTATAAAAATATCTATATTTCCTATAAAACCATTTAAAAAAATAGAAGGTTAATAAATAGTGTTGATTAAGTCAAAATTGTTCTGCAAATTTTAAAGAAATTAATAACAACATGTGATTTGCTTCTTTCTGCAGGAGTGTTGATTAAAAGTTGTTGATACAAAAGAAAAATAAATAAAATAAAATATATTAAGATGAAATTGAAAGTCAAGTTAAGCCTTGACCTGGATATGAATCTGGTTTTAGGTGCTGTGCACTCGCTCTTTATTTCATACAGATGTTTTAAAAGATCAAAATTAAACAAATAAAAAATTTTTTTTTTATCTGGTATAAATTTTAACGCAAATTCATTGAAATTGCTTTTTAAAGGCCTTATTCATAAAACACATTTTATGATGACAAAAGTCGTATATGACAAAAGTCTACCTAAACAGTATTTGTCAGATAAACATTATAAGCTACTTGAAATATTTTTTTATGGACGAGACCCTACAACTGAAATTTTTATTTGAAATGTTTTTTTAGAACTCATCAAACCAAAGTTTATATTTTATGAATAGGATAATAAAAGGTTTATTACCTGCAATATAAAACTACAAATAAAACTACAATAATAAATATGAAAATATTCAATTACTTTTGATATATTTAAGGAATCCATATCAAGGCGATCGAGACGTTTAGACGGTTTCACTTTACTACTTTTGGTTAATGGAAGCGCAACTATTTAACGATATTTTAACTTTAAAAAGCCAAATAATAAAAGTGTAAACAAAACGTAAATGCGTGTAATTGTATATTTTCAACGAAATTGCAATAATAATTTTTCTGAAGGCCGTAGTTTTAAGTGACGTATTTTTAGTTGAGTAGCCAACCAACAAATAATTGTTTGTGTTTGAAATACTATTTTTGGTTTATTTTTATTTATTTAAGTGACAAAACGAAGTATATGAACGAATTATAAAATTAATTATATAATTCAGTCTACCTGTCTGCTGGCTGAGGGAAACATGAAATAATTTCTTAAATTGTGTCAAAATATGCTTCAATTAATAATAATTAAAAATGCAACAACAATAACAGCTGTTCATAAATTTTAAAAACATGTTTGTGTGTGAACCATTTATGTACATGTGGGTAATTCCACATCAAATCGACAAAGAGTTAGATACGGTCCCTTTGGACTTAGAAGAAGAAGAAATTAGAGAATCTGGTTTGTTCCGTTTAGAAAAATAATAGAAAAAAAAATTGTTTCCGCAAATTTGTATTATATTCAGAATTTCATAGTTTCGCAGAATTGGCCGATTTTGTTCAGTATATTTTTCTATATCTCAAAAATTGTCACATGCAACAAAATTATTCTCTTGCAATTTTAAATGCTACAATAGCAGGCCTGCTCGGAAAATCATATACGATCAAGGTGATTTGAAATCACCAGAAGGGTGTTCTCGGTACCCAATTTAGTGATTCAAAATTTTTAGCTGTTTCCACTAACTTTTTCAAATCGCTTGGCAATTATACAAAAATTACTTTCATATATTAATCAACAAGTGTCTATACATTTTTTATGCAGTTGGTTATATTATTTAAAATTAGAAAAACTTCCAGGCACATGTTCTGCTGCAAATGTTTTGTTTGTTTTTTCTGTTTTATTTTTAGGCTTGTTTTTCACCTCGTGATTACTTTCTTTTTTAGCTGCTTTAGCGATATTATTTTTACAAGATAATCTTAAGATATAATATGAAAATTAATCAAAACTTTAAAGAACATTATAAATTTACAATTGTGCTTTCAAGATCACATGTGAATTCAAATAGCGTGTTTTTCACAAAAACTTTTATTCTTCGCAAAATTGTTATTTCTGCAAAATTGAGGTACATTAAATGTTCTTTTAAATATTCTTGTTCAATTTTATATTTTTATTGTTTTTCATTGGCATGTAGTTGTAGGAGTTAAAGGATTCCTTCGACATCCTAAAAAATAAACTGAAGGATAATGATATTTAAAATAATGCATTTAATAAAATATAGATAAAACTAAATATATAAACCTCAAAAATTAGTTTGTCGAAAAGAAAATTATATATCCTGAAACTCAAAACTCTGCATATATTGTATTTAAAAAGAGAAAATAAAACAATTTAAATAAAGTCGGCGTTCATACGAGTCATGTTTTATTGACATGATTGTCACTTTATAGGCGAGAGGGTCGAGAAGAAAAGTAACGAGTACTCATGCGCATGTACTGTCAGTACGTTTTGCTTTCTCATTCGTAATTTTAAGACGTACACAACTATATGAAGATATCGTCAACAAGACATGAATTGTGTGAACACCAATAAAAGTTCAAAGAAGAAAAAGTATCTTTTCAACAAGACATGACTCGTATGAACACAGACTAAATAAATAAGAATTGTTATAAAATATTTTATTAGAACCAAATATTTTCTTTAAAATGCCATAAAAATCATGTTTGTGTATGAAAGTTTTTTTTTTGAGACCAACTGATAACATACGGCGGATTTGGCGAAATTTTGAATATGACGCAACTGTTGCAACAAAAATTTTCAATCTTTTTGCGTTGGTGTGAATGATAAATAAAACGCAAAAAATACCGTTCTCATCGAATTTGATTCAATTGAATGTGATCATTTCTAACTCTTTGTCAATTTGACATGGAATATCCCCCATAAATTTATATCTTTTTGTTTTATTATTCACTAATCGTTTGAATTCGAAAATGTGCAGCTGTTTATATCACTGCCTATGAAATAAAATATGTTTAAATTCGTTTTATTTAATAATATTTTAACGTTACAAATACAAGTTATTTATTTACTTTCTACGGAGGGATTTTCTTGTAACCAATAGTCGCAAGAGAGAAAGAAATCGTCTAATTAAAATCTTAAGCTGTTGTCACATTTGGCAAGTATTTGCCCAAACAATTGTTGACACTAAGGAAAAGTTATATCTTTCATTAGGAAAATTTTTTCATATTAGCCTTGTCATAGAATTCAATATTATTGGAAGTTATAATTAAAATGTTTTTCTATTGCATTAGGAGATGATGGTCTTCAGGGCAAATATTTGCCTAAATCTTTAAGCTCTTTATGGTATTCACAAGCATGTTGTTATAAAAAATTGGGGTGTTGTGCTTTTCAATCCACAGAAATCGTAAAACAAATAGCTGTTGGCGAACATTAAATAATTCCTTATTGGAATGATCTCTGGAACTTAAAAAACGAAAAGCATTTTAATTGTTGAATACGAAGGCATTCAGAAAAGATAAAGAAACAAATTATTAAGCAGTGCATTGCCCATGTGAATACAAAAATAGAACATGATTTTTCAATCCAATACAAAGTACCGGCCGGGCTTGATTAATATTTTCAAATATTAGGGTGATTCACACCGGCCTTGTTAATTCGTTAGTCGTTATTCGATAGTTTTTTACGTGTATTTTGTTTTTGTAAAATTAACAAATTATCGAACTGCCGAGTAACAAAGTACCAGTCTGACAAGCTTGGTAATTTTCTTGTTACTCGGTAACAAAAAACGAATAAAAAAAAAGAAAAAAAAAGAATTTTCAATTAAATTTTTACTATTTTTGTTTTTGCACTTTCTCGAGGCATTTTTGCTTTTTAATAAATTTAAATCATCTGTTTTGTAGCAAAAGTTACCGCACTACTGAGATAGAACAAAAAGTGTGAACACCACAGTAAAGTGTTTCAACAAATTACCAACTAACAAATTACCGGATTAACAGACTCGGTGTGAATACCCCTATTTTATGAGGAAAATATATTAACTTAACCTCTCCACTATATTAAATTGAGACTAGAAATTTTAATTAAAATTAATAAAACAATTAAATTGAAATAATCATTCGTTTTGCTACTGGTTAACAAATTTTTAAGATAATGTAAAATTCGCTAGTCCATGCAGTTGGGCGCTTTCCTGTTTGGGTGTACTTATCTTACCTTTGACTGTTTTTCAGCGTTTATTTAAAGAAAATTATGCTGGCAACCTCAAAATGATCAAATCAAGAAGAATAAATATATGACATGACAAAAATAATCAAGCGAAGTCTTGTGTAATCGATGAGTTGGATCCTACATAATCTTAGATGACTTAAAAGTGTAAAAAGGTGTTTTGAACGAAGATCGAGATATTTTTTTAATTTATTTTCTATAAAGCCGACAAATGATCACAAACATATTTATGATTTCTTTAAGGTCAAGTATGCAATTTAAATGGGTCACATGAACCTGCTGCTCTTAATTTATTTCTGTTGGTCGAAAATGTCAACGTTCGCTTAAACTTAAATTGACTATTTTTACACGTAAAAAGCTTTGCATACGATTATGGTAGTCAAAATGATTTCTTCATAAAACAAACCAGTCGCATGCTAAATAAATGAACGATGACCCCCACTTATCAATTACCACCTGTCAAAGTCAATAGTGCTTTTTTCGTACCTCTGTCCATTTGCTGCGTGCAAATAAAGTGTTTAACCTTCGCAGCAACAGAGAAGGAAAAAAAAACGCAGCCCAAATAACACAAACACACGTTAGTTGTTCACACTCCCACACATTTAGAAAAAAAGCCGATCGATGTTGATGGAGTTGACTTGATGTCAGTATGCGTTTGTTTTAAATTTAAAGTTCCTTTCAAAAACGTTTTGATAAGCACGTTCATTCGCAAAAGAAACTTTAAAATTATTTTTAGATTTGGTTACAATAAATTTTGTCACGACTTGACAAAAATTGAGACGCGTTGCCACGGTCAGTCAGAATATGTGATGGGAAATCAGTGCGATTGGCCAACCGCATGAATGAATTAATGAAGAATTAATTTAATTCCGTGCGTATTTGTCTGGGTTCAGTTGTTGTTCTGCTTAATATTTATTTATTCGCTTCACTTTTACTGATTTAGCAAATATTCTGTTTTTGTCGTTGCCTTTTTGCTGCTTAACAAAAGTGCAACAATTAACATGACAACGAGACAGACACGACGTTGATGTTTTCAACATGGTTTTGATGCCAAATCAACACAGTTCACGTTTTAAGTCAAACCAAATTTGTTTAGGAATACGATTGAATAGAGTGAATGTGATAAACTTAACAATATAATTTTGTAATTACTTAATTAGAAAGTAATTTAAATATTTGATGATTGTGTTAAAACCGTTCAATTAAGATTTTGTTTGTAGATAAAAATTCATTGAGTTGGCAAAAGTTTTCAAATAAATTTTAAAAATTAATCCTTTAAAATTTCTTACACTGCAAGTAGCGAAATATTTTTTGTTGTATAACCATTAAAATTTACATATTCAGAAAATTAATATTTTCAAATTTTAAAGCCGAAAATTGGACTATTTCAATTTATTAAGAATATTCAGAATAATAAGACCTTAAACTTATTTTGTGCGAATGGAATGAATATATAAATTATTTTAGTGTTTTAAATCAAAGTTCAATGTTGAATAGTATTTCACAAACACGGTAAAAGCTTTTCTTACAAATTTGTATGAATTATTTATGCTCATACTGTAGACGTTTATAAAAAAATAATAATCCATATCTGCTAACTCACTTCTTTTTATTTATTAGAAAACAACAAAAATGAACAAATTAAACGTCATAATGGCCTTTGCTTGTTTAATTGTCAGTTGGCCAAAATCGTATGGCAAATATTTGAGTGTTCGAATTATGACGTTTTTCTTTTTTTCTGTCTGGATACGAGACGACGACGGCTGCTTAATAATGCGTGTTGATTTTAACGTTGTGACTTTGAATCAATTATTTAAATTTTAATTTTGGTAAATACGTTGATTTTTTATTAGCTGAATTGTCATGGCATGAATGGTTGCAGATCTGAGTTCGATATTCATTTTGTTTAGTGGATTTTTATATTTGATCTTAAATATTAAAAATCGATAAAATTTTATCAAGTTTCTGGACAATGTCAGGGTTAGATGATGATATTAAAAGCGGTTTAATTAATACGAATGAAGAACGTGTATGTGGGAATTCCGAATTGGGGAAAAAATTTAAATTTTTAGCAACCTTTTAAAAAAATTATTTTTTTCTTCAATAAATAAGAAATATATAAGATTTATAAACTGATCTGTTCAATCTTTTCAGAAAATGAAGGTAATTTTTGATATTGAATTGAGTTTTGATAGATTAATTATTCGAAAAGTATTTTCAATTGAGAAAAGACATCATGAATATTTCAAATCATTAGCGAAAGTCAACGGCAGTTTTATTTATTTAAATTATACAGCAGAGCAGAATTGCTGTTTTCAAAAGCCGCTACCTACTCGCCTACTTTCTTTTAGAGTAAAATTGGTACAAATGCAAACTGTTATCACATTAAACTAACCCACTTCATGATTTTTAATACACAAAAATATCTATATGAGTACTGATGATGAAAAAGGCAGCGGCTTTTGAAAACAGCAGTCCTGCTCTGCTGTGTAAGTTTTATAATATCAAAATGTATGTTAATTTTCTCTTGTGCTTTGGAATATTTATCATGTTTGTCTGAATTAAAAAAAACTTTTCCACCGAATGCAATAGAGCAATAAAAATTTCGATAGAAAATGCTTACTATTAATATTATTTGGTTTACTTTTTTGCCAAGAATTTATAATTTGTGCATATCTGCACAAAAAACCCATTAAAACCATTTAAGTTACATCAATAATGCTGTCTGATAAGATACTTAAAATTTTACCACAAAAATATTTGCGACTTATTTATATAAAATATTTTACACCAAAAATATAACATGAATTGGATGGCAACTGATTATTTTGGAAATTGTACACGACACTTTTATTTTTTCACATCGTTATTAAGAAAATCGTATATATCAGAATAAATTTTGTTTTAGCCACATTCCACTTGAAGTCGAACTTATTTTTAAAACTACAAACACGGATTCATACAAAATTATGACACATCAAATTTTTCTTTTTTTATGTTTATTTATGTAAAAAACCTCCTGCACATTTACGAGCAAAAAAAAAAAACACGTAGAAGGATACGATACGAACAAACAGCTTCCTTTAGTGGCACTATAATTCATAATGTAATACAAAGACAGAAAATATATTAAAAATGACCGGTCAACATGGCAATGAGCCACACATACAAACACACACAAAACACACATATACATATTAGTGACCATATTGTCCATATCAGTTTTATACACACATAAATAGAAGAGAGAAAACATTCAACAGAAAAGCTCATAACTTTTATGGTGTTGCAGTGTATATTGGAACAAATGTGTGCCTGGGAATAGGATCATTAGGGCTGTAACGTATTTACAGAAAATTTAATAAAATAATATAATAATAAAATTCCTATTAAACAAAAATATTGTGACAAAGTCCTCACATTTGATGGCGCCATAAAGAAAAATTTTCGGAAAGCTAAAACTTTCGTTTTGTTCAACTTATCACCAAATTAAAAAATATATTATCCTTCTTATGGACTGGCAATTTTTTTTTTAAATTGCAACAACCTGATTACAAAAGAATTGTACCGCGCTCAGGGTCGCAAAAAACTTATCGAAAAATTAAATTTGTGTCCTTTTCGATAGAATTGTGTTTATAAAAATTATTGTGGCAATATTTTTTATCAAAAATATGAGAAAAATTAAAAAGTTTTGTAGTTTTGAGGTTCATGGGCTTATAAATATCTTCGTTGAAATAGTTTTTGATATGAAATTGAATATCAATTTGAGTGCACCCCCTGTATCACAGCAGTCAATACAATGAAGTTTTTGACAAGCAGTTTATGTTGAGAATTCGAAATCGTGGCCGCAGTTTAACCCAGCCGTATGGGAATTTTGGCTTTCTTAGTAGACCAAACGTCGTTGATGTTTATCTAATTAAATTTTGGAAATAAAAATTCAGTCCGCATGGCTAAATTGGGCTCGGTGTTCGCTGATGCTTTGGCTTCTGTACGAAAATTTCTTTCACTTGTTGGTAGTTTTGAATCGAGAAAAGTAAAATTAATTCATTATTTGCTTGCTTATTTAACCGATTTTGTGGACTTTTATATTCACAAAGTGCTTCTATATATTCATTTAGTTCAAAATTTCCTCAATTTGGATTATTTCTACTGACTTTAAAGGATTCCTGAAGACTTCGTTCGGATCTCGTTTCCGATCAGAATCGTCCACACAAGTTCCTATTCGCACTACTAAACTAAAGCCATCGATTTTTCATTCAGTTAAAGGAAACAGATGCTATATGACAGCTGCATTTTTAATAAAATAAAAGTTGTCTGCCTAATGTGAGCTACACTGTACATGCATTCCAACACAAATTCCGCCAAGTTCCTCCAGTATCTTCCTGTTCCATCGTATTTCATGCTATTTTTACAGCACAACATAAAAATAAATAATAGCAATTGAATAGTTAATGTTAATAAGGCAAATTGCTTACATGTCGGAGATGAAAATTTTCTTGTTTTTTCGTCTCTCGTCTAAAAATAAAATAAAAGTAATTGATATATAATGAAACCAAAAGGAAACTATGATTTGCTTTAATCAAATATTTAACAACTTTAACGTTTTAAATAATTCATTGTCAGTTTCTATTGAAGGATTTCTTTAACAGAAAAATTACTGTAGAAATTAGAATCTGAAGAATATGAAAGTAAGTGACTGTATATCAAAATTTTCGATATATATATATATATATATATATATATATATATAACAACGATATATAATTTTTCTTAAACTCAAAAAGGGGCGAAAAATTGCTGGATAAAAACCATAAATCTGGCACTGTCTGCATAAAAGGTGACCAAACAACGCCCAGCAAATAACCCATTAACGTACAATTTTTACATGCTTGAAAATAAGAATTTCAACCATAAGTGATAGACACTTAATGCGAAAAGGATTGTAAACTAAAGGAAAAAAGTAAAATTGGCAGTCCTTTTAATACACTCAAGTATGAAAAAAGAAAACAAAATCACATTTTATAGTTCACTCATACATTCTCAGTTGTAGTGAATATATAAAAGATGGTTTTCATGCCTAATTTGCGGCTCTACGATTCTAATTTATGTAATATAAACATGAGCATAGTTTGGCTTAGCAAAATATTTGCTTATACAAAATTTATTAGCAAATATTCCATCATAAACTTATGCCGCATAGTGAAGACCTACACTCGTGAATTAAATTGGTTTCAATGGAGACTAAATATTAACAGAAATATATAGTTAATGAATGAAAGTATGTTTCGAAACTTCAATCAATTTCTAATTTTATTGCCTTTAAATGTTTTTTTCAAGCTGTTGTTCTTCATTTGTATATAATTTTCAAATATTTGTGTTACCTTTTCTTTGAGTGTAAAAGTTGGATACCTTTCTTACGTACACCATCATCTAATCATAATAATTGTTAACATTAAGTTTAATAAAAACACTGGGTACGTTATGCTCTCCGTACGTGATGTATTATTTTAAGTAATAATTCATAAACTTCACTTTATGAGTGAAAATATTGTCGGACGACGAGTAAAATGTTAATAGAATAAATTATAGAGATGAGCAGAAATCACGCGGTTGCAGTGAACTTCATATAATCACGCATTATCTGAATTAGTGTTTTCTTTTGATTCATGGGCAGTTTTGGATGAACTGCTGGATGTCAACGGCAGTTTTTATGGTTAAAAATCTTATAGCTAAATTGTATACGAGAATTGTATGATTGCTAAAGTGATGTTAAATCACTTAAATATGATTGTTAGTGGTTGTTTATTTTTATTCATGGAACACTCCACTCCGTCTTATATTCTATTTTCTTTAAAGCGCATTTTTAATGTCCTTAGAATTTTAAATAAAAAAAATTTAACCCAACTAATTAAAATTTAACTCAAAGTGTTGTTAAATTTTAAATCTCAGCATAACATCACACGTATGAACACCCGTGATTGTTCTTTTTAAAACGCCTGCTGCACATGTATTTTTGGAGCATTTTTTCGAATAACTCTAACAATATATTCCTTCAGAGTATTAATTCCTTATAGTTTAAAGGGATAAGTCACTTGCACTGAAAAAATTGCTTGAGATATGCCGAATTCCGAGATCTTGCAGGATTATTGACGAGTAGATTTCTTTACCTAAATTTTTTGTCAAACATAAAATATTATGAATCAAGGTGCAGTAACCATTTTCATTGAAACTGACGAGAGCTTCAGCTTAATCAAAACCAATTATGCTGCTAGAATGCAAATGGCATCAAAGGCCGCACTATTCTGGATCTAATTGTGTCTGTAGTAGGACTTGTTGCAGCGGTAATATTGAACCTCATCGCTCAACACAATTTTCCACAGAACTTTCGAAAAAGCTTTCAAAAATTTATGTCTACTTTTCAAAGAAAATTTTTTGTCTTGTTTATGCGTTGCACTGTGCCAGTAGAAAGAGGGAGTAGTGTTAAGAGTTTAGACGAAGACTAGTGTTAAGAGTTTAGATGAAGACAGACTAGAATATAGAGAATAGATTGAATATTCCGCTCTTTTAATGCAAGACAGCGTTAATCACTGTCGGTTAAGTTGAGTTATCAGTCTGGAGACAAGACGACAACAATTAATACAATCTTGCAGAAAAGGTCAGACAAGTTCGACATCATACTGCTGACTGAATGCGGGATCTAAGACATTGTCGTCTTGTATTCACTACTTCAGCCTACACCACCCTCGTATTATCGTCTGATTGCAAGCAGACACTATCTTCTCTTATTCATCATCTATCAAATTTGAGGTTAGCAAATCGGCTGTAGAATAATTGACATCCGATAGAATAAATGTGACAAAAAAATTAAAATTTTGGTCTGCTATGATGCCCAAAATAGTCCCCAAATTTCCACAAAAAAATTTTTCGTCTCATCACCGACTTTTGACATTCCTCGGCCACACGTTTCATTGTCTTAAAATTTTCAATAAAATTACCAACAACTTTTTAAAAACAACTACATAAAAATCAGTAAGCTTTTCCTCTTTTTAATTTCAATCATCAAAATATTTATGGCCATTTCTGTAATTTTTAATCAATAAGACACAGTTTCGAATCAATGAAGAAATTGTAAAGCTAAATCTTTTAATCAAACCGTTCAACAGTTCAATGCTCTCGTATCAATTGTTCTCATCATAGAATTCAATTGTTCTGAGATTGACAATGAATCACCTGAACTGCACAATAAATTAAAGATTTCAAATTTTGAAATGCCGAATAAATCACTGCAATATTGCAAAATATTTACTTGGGTTTTCCTTCCTATTTTTTGAATTTCTTTTTTATTTTGGCTTTCAATCATTTCCTTCATTAAAGAAAAGTTCATGGGTTGTAACTTTTTGTGTGTTTAAAAGGGGAATGAATGATAAGAAATAGAAGACAATAAAATAATCAATTTTTTACCATTTTCATTAAGGGATCAATTTGTTGCGAGTATGTAAAGGAATGTTTTCTTTGGAAAGAGAAATGTATGTTAAATTTTTTGTAAATTTTTTAAGAAATTATCTCACAAAGTATAAAATCGCATATAGTAAAAATTTTAAATTCTGTGAATATTTTTAATGTTAATAAAATGGCAACTCGTGAGAAATATTAAGTGAAAAATGCATGGAATTTAAATATGGAATACTTCTTACTATGAAAATAAATTCCATGTAACATGAGTTAATAATAATTTAAGCAAAATAAATAAAAGTGAAGCAAATAGTTTTATATATTTCGAGGAATATAAATAATATAAAATATTAAAAAAAATGTCTTCTAAAGACAGACAAACTTTAAAAATTATTTTTAAATTACTCCATATATTTGGGAAACTGTAATTTTTTTAAACCTCTTTAATCTTAATTATATGCTGATTCTTTTTTCCCAAAATCTTACTAAAAAATTCAAAGTGTTCTTTTGGAAGGTTTTAGCTAGTTTCTATGCGCATTTCACTGGGGCTAATGCAGATCATCAGGGAACCTTTACCCAACATTTCTTAGAATAACTAAAAATATTTATTTCAAACTTCCACTTGATTTTTATACATATTTAAAATATTTAAAATATTAAAACAAGTCTTCTAAAACAGATAAAAATGAAAAATAGTTGTTATTTGCGGTCCTTGTGAAAAACTTCAGTAGTTTGAAATTGGAACATCCAAATCGACACGTCAATTTATTTATTTTATATAATCGAGAAAAAAACTATTTCCAATATCTATTTCCCAAAAGAATTAATTTCTTCAAGCTTCTGACTATTATGAAGCGACTATATAAAGTTCTTAAATGTTTTTAAATAAAACAACTTTTTTCTTTCATCAGTTTATCGCATTTTATTTGTAAAATAATAATGAAACCAAAGGCTTTTGTGTATTTTTATCATCTTGCCAAAGACTTTTATTAAAATCATTATTATTTAAAGGTGAAAAAGGAATCAGAATTGGAAATAATCACAACTAAAAACTTTTTTCTAACTGCGAAAAGCACATTGCCAAAGTTAAACAAAAAGGATGCAACATAAATAAAGGAGTGAGATAAAATATTCTACTACTCTTTTGTTGTTGTAGTCTTGCATTGACTGCATCAGTAGCCATCAGCTATTATATGCCATTAGGGAATAATTAAAATTCTCAAGTATGCCATCGAAAAACCAACAACTTCTAAATGCAACCATATAAAAAAAAATAAAATGCGGATATTGTTACTCGATTACTTTTTGTTGAAATCTTAAGAAAATTAGATTCATGATGGCGGAAGTCATTGAGGTGTTGAAATAAGTTTTAAGTTTGAAAAATTTTAAAATGTACTAAGTTTGAGTGAGCAGAGGCGTACACCAGCAGAATGCTTTGAAATCTTTGGAAATCATTTTGAAATTTTTAACGATAAGAATTCAAGTCACAGGGGTTTCTTTCAATTTATAGCAGGGTATAATAATACCATTGACTACGCCACTGTTCAATAAAAACAATTCTTAGGTTTTTTCTTGCAACAGAATCGATTAAAGAAGTTTGTAAACACCACTTAGTGCAGGGAAGATTGGAATATATTTGAGTTGGTTGCAATCCCCAGTTGACCAAGTGTTTTGTAGTGAAATGAAACAGTTTAGTACCTTGTGTCACTTAATTTATTTGGTTTAATATACAATATTTTAAATTATTTAAGTGTTGCTATCCTGATTTTTTATATCAAAATATAATTACAGTCGGAAAAAACCAACAAACTGTAGAATAAAAACGTAAGAAAATAAAAAAAGAAAAGTGATCAGTGAGTTCTTGTTATGAATTTGAAATTTTTTTAGACTTCTCACTTATCAAAGTGGAAGTTTGAAATAAATATCTTTAATTATTCTAATAAATGTTGTGTAAAGGTTCCGTGATGATCTGCATTAGCCTCAGTGAAATGCGCATGGGAACTAGCTAAAACCTCTCAATTGATGACTTTAAATTTTTTAATAAGATTTTGGGAGAAAAGAATCAGCACGAAATTAAAATTAAGAATATGTTCTTTTATTCGTAACTTTTGTGCCGATTGTTGTTGACACATATTCGTATATCTTTGAAACTTTGGTTAAGTGGGTCATGTATATATTTGGGTGCTCTTGCGTCTATTGCATGTCTTGATTTTAATAGCGTCTGTATATAAGCATATACGAACCTCATCGAGAATTTTAATAAGGTCTCCATTTATGAGTTGTTAGGCATGACTTCTACGATTTCGAACAAATAATTTAATTTTCTTGATATTTCTTTTAGAAGCAATAATAAATGTTATCTTCTATTAAGTATATATTGCGTAAGTTTTTAAGGAAATTTTTTTTTCGGACAGAATTAGTTATGATAGAATTGTTGGAGATCTACGATAAAGCTTTGCTACGACTAAACAACATATTCCAATTTAATTTTCCAATTCATAAAGTGAACAACTTTCACTTCAATCTACGCCGAAAATATTTTCTCTATATATTCTATCAATTTCGACATTAATCCAGTAAAAACTGGATTAAAATTCAACTCACATCCAACATCGTTGAATTAATGAAACAAGTTTCGTTGAAATTAGTGCAATGAACAGTTAATGAAATAAATAAAATATTTTCGTTGATGATATGAATTAATTTCATCGATACAACGATACAGATTGAATAACACAAAAATTAGTGCCATCAGTAGAACTAAATAATTTTATTTGTTTGATATAATAACTTCATTAATTAAGTGAAGTTAATTCATTTTCAAAACGAAATAATTCCTTTGGTGTAGCGCACTGATACGTAATTTATTTGAGACTTTTCTCAATTAATTTCTTAAATACGTAACTGTGTTTTTTTACAGTGCAGTAAATCATAATTCTATGCTACTTTTGATTGGTTAATCATTATACTTTAATTCTAAAACAACAAAATGCTTTCATTGGATTAACAAATACAATTATTTGTATCACTTTAAAAACTAAAATAACTAATTCTTCTTTAAAAATACTTAAATATCTGTTCTCTAACGCAATTACATTTTGTGTTAAATTCTTTGAAAATAACAATATTAATACAAATTTGTATCTACGAGTATGTAATATATACATTGTTCCAATGAATATTTCTTTAGAGTTGTGAAAGTCTGGGGTAGTAAATAAGTACAAATTTTCTGAACTGTTTTGTGCGGCCATTTAAATATATCAGTGAAACTATTTCATTAAGGTAACGATAGTTCTTCATTAAATCAATAACAAGAAAACAATTGTTAATTGAGTTTTTTCTGTTTTTTTCAACTTTAATGTTTTATTATTTTGATGTTATTGCTAATTAATATTTTTGGATAAATTAAGTGCAGATCCTGTCATGTGATAATGAACGTAATGGATTGAATTTGCTTCCGTTTAATGAATTGGTTTTTGGCAAAAATTTATAGTAAACTAATTTATTTTAATTAATATAAAATAGCACTTAATTGATAGAAATATATTTTTGTGTGAATGTATGCTCTTTGATAGCTACCAATTCAATAAGCGCATTCTTAAAAAGCCCACCTCAAGGGCATGATAACATCAGCCTACCAATACATTTAATATACTTACGCAAACTATTGCATTTTGTTGAGCACTGAGAGTGTATTGGAGAGAAAAAATTAATTAAAATGCATTTCAAATCGTACCGATGCCAAAGCAATTTATTTAAATCAAATGTAATCTGCATAAATACCTCTGAGTTACCAACTGACAGCAGTGCGGTATCTAAACGCACGCATACACATAAACTTTCTCTGTTGCTCCAGCAATGCTCAGATACTCTGATAATTACCAACTTATATAAACACACGAGTGCATATGCTGGAACTATTGTTCGTCTGTACAAAAGTTAGTCAGTACAACAAAACAGAGGTAATTTGCAAACAGCCTTTTATTAACTCATACCAACACATCCCTTTCTACCATACGCATACATATACATAAATGGAAGCGTTCATGTCCTGTCTATCCGTTTGATGGTTGTGTTTGCACAAACTGCTTAATAACATGGAAAGTTGCTTAAATACTTGGCTGCATGATTTTATATTTGCATGCGTGTGCAATCGTATGATATTTTATAAATCTTTTTACTAACAAATCACACAAACAACAACAACAACAAATAGTAAACAATCATTTTACCGAAATCATGTAAATAACTAGAAAATGAAATGCGATCTAAAGTTTAATTGTTTAAATATGGTACAGCCAGACGTGTGCTATTTTATGTATTTATTTAAATTTAACGTTATCATATGATTACAGCTGATGATCTGCATGTGTGTGTGATATAAATACGACGGCAGTATTGCAATTACTTGGAAAAGAAATTTTCCAACACTCTATGAGATTTTGTTGCATAGCACTTTTGCTTTCCTTTACAAATTTGTAGATTTTAAGGCAACGCACAGAGATAATGTAGGAGAATTTCGTGATGATTCCTTTTTTCCAAAATGTTATTAAAAAATCAAGGTGATCAATTGCATGACTTTAGCACTTCACTGGGTCTTTGCTCAATATTTCAAACTTTTAATGTAATAAGTGAGTCTAAACAAATATTAAAACTATATTAAGATCTCGTTGATCACCTCTCCTTTTTTTCTAACTTTTTATTTCATTCTATAATTGGTTGGCTTTTTCCCGACTCTTATTTTAGTTGTAGGAGATATGAAGAACCACAACAACTAACAATTGTTTTAATGTAACAACAATATTTAATAGCTTCCCTTCAAATATTCTATACTAAATACCTGTTAAGATCTCATTCGTATATATATTTTCCTCGGCCAACTCAATGCATTTAATTAGTACGCAATCATTTGCAATGAGTAACCGGGTATGACGTTACAACAATAAACAACTGCAACAAGCCAATTTAATAATGTAACGTTAAACATTTTTGTTTTTGTGGCTTTGAATGGAAATTGAAAAAAAAAAAAATATATAATAAAACAAGTGGAAAAAATAGTAAAATAACAATGAAAACATTCCAATCATTTTGGCTGCCGACTTGAATTCCATGGCCGTGCGTTGGATACGATAATGATGGCTTTCGCACACTTTGACGAACTGATCCAATTGCATTTTCACCGGAGGGTTTTTTTTTTTAATCACATTCTATAGCCGGCGCTAAATAATTCAAATACCGCGCTGTGTTTCACTCGGAATTTTTATGTAGCAAACAGAGATTTTTAAACGTGATATGCAGAATAAAATATTTAATTATAAATTTCTTTTCTCTTTAGTTGTTATTAGACGGAGGCATATTTTCGCTCTTGTGATTGCAAATAGTTTTAAAGTTTTGAGAGTTGCTTTTTAACTACACAATGATAATTAAATAGCAGTTCTACGGTGCCACTAGATATTCTTTCTGTCAATTCAATTTCCGGAAACCAAGTCAGTGTAAACACATCATTACACATATTTTGCGGGTCGTTATCCTTCCATATAATTACAATTTACGTTGGCTAAAAAAATCGTTTTAAAAATGAAAATATATATATAAATTTTCTATTCGTTGTTTTTGCAGCACACTAATTTAATCTCTGAATTAAATAGTTAATAATTTGCACCGCCCTAATTTTGTTTACTACAAAAGAGTACAAAAAAAACGTGCAGTGAGCAAAATATTTGATTTAAATTCCACTGTGGCTAAAATGATGTGTTGTTAATCAAAAAATAACTTAAAATAATGAAATCATTGCAAATAATACTCGTAGTAAAATTAAATTACAATTGAATAAACAAATAAATTTAATTTGATTCGAAATACGGTGAATAAATTTTATATTTGCCAACAGCAGCGAATTCATATCCCTTCTCTGCGTTTCAAATACAATCAGTCTGTTTAACATAAATATCTTCGTTTTACCGCCTGTTTTGCAGTCATTTCCTGACACGAGTCCTGCTAACCTACAAACAGTTAATATTAGAAAGAATCATAGAATATATGATGTTATTATTATTATGATTTTTAAATTGTTTTATCTCATACATGATTGCACAAAGTAATTAGAATATTGTGTGCAAATTAATTTTTAAGTGAGAAAATAAATCAATTATGTGCAATTTATTAAATTATTGGCCATGTGTTGCAAAATTTAGTACAAAATGCATTTCAAGTGTCATTAATTAATTTTGTGAAATTTATATTATCGTATATTAATTACAATTTCATATTCATCGGTCAGAGTGAGACTGTTTGCAGAAGAAAATTAAATTTCTCCGAGAGTTTTAAAGACATTTAAACTATAATGATTTACAGACATTTTTTTATTTTTATAAGACTTTTTGAATTGGAGAAAGACACCTTGTTAAGAACTCTTCAAGATGGTTGAAAATTTTTACAAAGTTTAATATTTTTACAGACTCATGCTTGATTAATATATTGGGAAGAGTAGAAAAAGTGTTTCAAATAACTTACAAAGAAATTTTCTCACAATTAAATGACAGTGTTATTTATCATTGGCTTTATATACCACTTAATCTGTTTCCTGATTTGATTTTTATAACAGGGAATATTTTAACATGAGTGAACCCTTTTAGTGATGACCTCTTAGAAAGTAATTCGTGGTCGAGCAATTTTTAAAAAATGGAAAATTGTTGATAAGAGAGAGAGAGAGAGAGAGATAGTTGGTGATATACCGTTGAGTTGGTTTTGTATTGAAAACGTGTTATTAGGAACTTAATTGGTCTCAAACCTAATTTCATTGTAGTCTGAGCATCAACGGGAAAGTTGATTCCATGTCAAAGAAATTGGTTACCCTCTAAGACATTCAGCCTGATTACGGTTGGTGTTTCAAGCCTTCAATTTCCACAATTTGTTAAAGATTAAAGACAACATGCTGAACTTTCCGCTTGAAGACGTAAAACGGCAACCGTAAACTTGGACTTCTTATTTAATTCAAAAACTGTTAACCATTTACTACGTTGCCGCGAATGCTTTGCGTTCCGAGATAGAAGCAAATCACAAGTGAAAAAATGGATAAAATAATTTTATATATATTTTAACAGTACAATATTTAAAAAAAAATTGTAATCGAAATTAAAAACTTTTAGTGCAAAAAGATCATGAATTCATTTATAGTGTTTGTTTTACTCATGATTTGTGTAACGCAAGCCAACCACATGCGAATTAATGAAAATATTGATGAAAACAAAGAGAATTTGTTAACAATAAATGGCGAAGCGCTGGTCTATGATTCCAACGAGCCAAAATCACGAGCGAAAAGAGGCTTCTTTTGGGACGTCTTTCAGAAAATGGTTGTAACCAAAAACTTAATTGTTGATGTAAGTGGAGCAACTATTTCATATTCTAAATCAATCAAAAGAGCAAAATATAAATAATTTATTGCTTATCCATGGCGATAGCAATAACAATACTAATAGTTATGCAGAAGATGAAAGAGCAACAATTTTCTTATACTGGTGTGGGTTTCCAAAGCTTTTGAATAAACAAAAACATGTCCTCCTTCTTCTGTATGATCGTTTGAATAATTCTGAATTGATTTTTATTTCTTAGCAATACACAGATACCCGTGATACTCTGAACGATGTTTACAATATAATTAACGATCAGTTTAGTGATCCGGCACCCGAAAAACCCAGGAGTCCCACAACAACCACCACCACAGAATCATCAGTAAGTTGACAAGCATTTTGCATGTGTATCTTCCAGAATTATTAAGACTTGTTATTCTAGAATACCAATAGTGATGAAAGCACTGACAGCACAGAAATAACTACAACTACCGAACCTTATCGTATCTCCCGCTATGAACTGGGCCGCATTATAGGACGAAATTTTCGTGGCCTTCAGCGTTTGCAGGATATTGAATTCCAAGATGCATTAAATGTGAGTACTTGAAAATATAAAAAAGTTTGAATGATAAATTTGTCTGCTCCTCTTTTCGTTTTAAGCAATCGTACTACAATATAGAAGAGTACAGGGCTGAGGCAAATAAACAATTTGCTAACAGTTTGGCTGTGGAAAAGAAGAAGCACCTGACGGCGCTAAAGGGTTAAATGTCAAATTTGTTAGTTATTATATTTTGTATATATTCCTTCTTGTTTTGTTTGATTGTCTTAGGGAAAAGTTAAGTTAAGTAAAATTGTTTAATGGTTTATTTGTATGTTGAATTTAAGAATATGATTGTTATTTGCATTAAGTTTTTAAAAGTTGTAACTCAATTTATCTCTAATTTTTGCCAATATAGTTTTAAAGCTTGTAATGTTAATGCTGTGATAAGCTCTAGTTTTTTTTAATACTGTTTATAATGAAATTAAAAGAGACTACTTCGTTAATAAAAAGGTGGTTTATTAAAAAAACTATTTTAATAATATTAATTATATAATGAAATGTTAATTTCGAGACATATTTAAAAATCAAATTTGTGGAATAGTTTGATTCTATATATTTTTTATGGTAGAATAATTACAATTAAGTAAAAAGTGGTTAACTAATTTTCTTATTTGTGAGTTTGTATGAAAATTAGCACAAAACAAATGAGAATTATAAAAATACAAACTCGGATAGTATAAAGAATGTACATAAGTGCATGTTATACCATATAAACTTTTCTAGAAGCAGTTTATCAATTCAATAAATGCACGCATAAATTCAAAAGCTAATAACCAAATTTATATATATGTATATATATATATATATATATATATATATATATATATATATATATAATATTACCTAACCGATACCTTGAAAATTTACTGTTCAATATAAATACAAATAAAGACTTATAAAATATATTAAATCTTAATGTTGAAACAGATTAAATCCACATTTTCCTGGTAAATAGAATATATATTATAGTTTTATTATAAAATTAATTATAAATTTTGTAAAAATTAGTATTAAAAATTGAGAAAATGAGAAAACAGTGTTAAATTAAAATAGATTCTATTTCACGACCTTATTCTCTGGCAAAATATATTCTTAAGAAACGTACAGCTCCAGTTCCGTTTTATCGTTTTATAGAAATATTATTTTTATTAATTTATTTCATAAAGAATTTTTATAGTTGTTTTGCTTTACCAAAAATTAAATTCTTATGCAAGTAACTCTGTACAAAGGGAAGCAAAATGATTGTAGTGTTGTTGGTGAAACTGTTTTGGCGTACAGTGTTTGTATGTTATAATTCTCATATATTCACTTTAAGTTTTTATACAACTTTTTAAGCTCTCGACATATTCATAAATAGAGAGAACACATGAACGCAACAACCAATTAAATTCACTTAAAAACGAATTATGGTTTAAAGGCCTTAGTCTCAAAAAAATATTTGATGCTTATAAGCTGCTTATAAGACAACTTTGTTATGCAAATTTGTCTTATAAGCAGTTTATAAGCACAAAACATTTTTGTGAATAAGTCCCTTAAATATATAAGGAATAAAATCGTGATGTCCTATTTTTGATGAAGAACCCTCCTCAATAAATCAATACAACACCAATTTAAACTCTTTAATAATAAACATCAATATATTCGTTTGTACTTCAAAATTAGATGTCTGAGTTCAGTTTGCTTGTATTGAAAACAAAAAAATCGAAATAGTTTTTCTTATTTGAGCATTACAAGTGAAATATATTCCACGGTCATGGCACCAAATAAAACAGCATCAAATTAAAAAGTTTCTTTGCCATAATTTTATTGGTAAACTTTGTTTTCATATATTTTATTTCATTTCTCTGTCATTTTATTTTGTTTTCTTGTTGCAATCGTATTTGCCAGCGAGACTTAAAATGTTAACAAAATTGCACAAGTATGTTGTGGGTAATGCTGGCATTGAATTTAATTTTTATTATAAATCCAGTATTGAATTCTTAAATTCTTAGTTTAAAAATCGGAGATAAGTAAAGGACTACGCTGAAAGAATAATCTTCATAAGTTCTATGAAATTCGATGTTAGTTATATGAAAAATTTCATTAAAATTCAATACCAAGTCAGTTTGGTGAAAACTTCGTGAAATAAATGAAATACTTACATTGAAGCTACGAAATAATTTAATTAATGCAATGACACAAGGAAGTAATTTCATCAAATAATGTTGGATCCTACACCTACTACACACTGACAAATACTAATGAAACTGTTGTAATTAAGAAACACGTATATAAATCAACATATTATTGTTCAGTGATTACGCTTTTTCGGACAACTGTGACTTGTAAAAAAAATCCTTTTAAATGTGAATGCAACAACAAGTCTTTTTTTAATATGAATAAAGCTGCTTAAGCCAAACTAAATATTATCATTCGAAATTGTTTAACATTAAAGTATAAAAAAGGAACACTTCAGAAGCATGCATCTCAAAAATATATTGAGTGCGTATTTTTAAGGACTTCCGCTTGAGAACATTATAAGGTGAAACTTCGAATCCTTTTGTTCTATATTCTGTTTTGAAAATAAAAGACTGATGCAAGCATTTGCCAGGTTAATAGAGATCTCATCTCCGCATCAAAATCGAATAACATATTTATAACCTAAAATTACTGCATTATCCTGCAAATTGAACAATTATTTCGTAACAGATTTTCATCATTCAACAGGGATGTCATAACGAAAAAATGAGGCCACCTGAATACAAATCAAATGACAATAACTTGATATTTTTCCCCAATTGTCTTGTTTCCTTTCTTCGCTGTAACCCAAAAAAAAAAAAATTAAATCACATACATAAATAATAAGAAAAGATATAAAAAACTATTTCCAAAACTTCTTTCGGCTTAAAAGAAATAAAAGTGTACAGCTGAGAAATAGGATGAGGCAAAAGTTTTGTTTCATGTTGTATTTTTTCTTTAAACCACTAAAAGTGTCATAATTCGATGCCCACGAGACGTCTGAATCATCTGCAAAGGATAACTCTACATTTGATATCCAGCAGTTTGGCTTCCAACAAAACGAAAAGAAAGAACGAACGAAAGAATTGCAATAAACATTCTCACAAAGTAAAGCAACTATTTACTGCAACTGGATAAATACACGGGAAACAGTGAGTGACAAACCACAATGGCAATAGATGAAAAGCTTGCAAGTGTTACAGATGGATCACAGTGGGTGGACGATGCTGAAATTTTGTTGCATTAAAGCATTTGCGAAGGAAAATTTTTTTGGGCCAGGACGTGCTACAGTTTCACTTGAAACTTATTTATGTTCTTTAGGGCAAACAAGATCATTTGCAAGTCTTATATTGACTTTTCAAAGAACGAAATAATAACATAAATAGACGTACAATCAACTTAAAATTTAAATGTGTGCTGATCGGTGTTGTCTGGGGATTGTTAATGTTTTTATATTGAAAGATAGTACTCCCGGTAAAGTATCTTTTAGAAATCGAAAAAATTATGGGAGTTGTAGAATAAAAATGTAAGAAAATAAGAGGGAGAGGTTCTTTAAACTACTTTGAAGTCTTTTTTAAACTTCTTATTTACTCAAGTAGAAGTTTGATTTAAAATCTTTGAATATTCAAAAAAAATGTTACGTAAAAGTTCCTTAACGATCCGCATTAGTCTTAGGAAAAAGGAATCGGCGTGATTGAAATTGAAGAGCATTAAAAGCAGTCCTTCTAAATAGACTTCCATGTGATGATTATAGCAGCAACAGTAGAGCATTTCTTTTGTCTTGGTCCTACATTTGCAATGATTTATAGAATGCTAGAGCTAGGAATGTAGGACGTAGTCAAGGATTCCAGCTTTTATGTTCTAAATGTCCTTAAGTTTTACAATTTTAAACTGCAATATATTCAATAATATTACCAGTACATTAACCGTTGTGTCTAGCCCACTGTGCAATCGCTTTGGTGCCACAATAACGGCCAAAAGTTTTACACAATTGTTTACCAAAAGTGCAAAACTTTGCTGAGATACATGCATACCTACACTTGTTCGTACTTAAATTTAACTATGAAACTCAAACACGTTTTCTTCTTTTTTACATCCGTCGTTCATGCCAATGGATTTGTATTGTTGTTATTATTATTTTTATAAATATATGTAAGTTGTTGTTGTTCTTCTTAGCCTTAAAAGTGTCGCTGCAGTTGTGAAATTCAAAGTTCGAAAAACAGCTGCATTTCTTATTATCATCCCAACCATCATAGACCAGCAATTCAGTTTCTATTCTTTTCTGTCTCTTTTTATATATGTTTTCTTTTCGTCTTGCTAATAATTTGAAAGCAATAGAGAAAGTTTTCAATTTCGCCTTCCTTCTTCTTTTAGGATTAGTTTACTTTTTTGTTACCAACATTCTTAGTCGTCGACTGTGAGAAGGCAAAGAGACAAGTATTGACTTTAAGCATGCGGGATTTGCTAAAATATCCCGGTAAAATAGTTAAGGAATTATTGCTTACAAAAGTTACGCCTTGTAATCTCATGAGTGATAATTAATGTTTAAAAATATCAGTCGCACTTGGAAATATCAGTCACACTTGGAAAATATTTTCTTAAAAATGCGTAACCACTAAACAATAAAAGAAATATTTTTATTTAAGTACAGGTTTCTTAAGTAAAACAGTTTCGTTTGTAAATAATAATCAGTGAATTAAGTCCCAATATTATTGAAAACTGTTTTTTATTTAAACTAATATATTTTTCAGTAGCATTTAGTGGTTATGTTTTCATGGTCAAATATGTTCCCAATGTTTTAAAACCTTATTTTGCAATTAATAATATATTGTTTCGAAAAACTTTTCCATAAAATTATATATCCAAACAAAGTTTTAAATGATAAATTCATTATCACGTATTTATTATTTTGCTTAGAACGGCTTCATGGTGACTAGCAAGTGCCAGTCTGTCAGGTTAAAAATCGTGGCTTAAAATTCTATCAGTTGCCCATAAAATATTAGGGAGATTCATATTGTAGTCATAAAGTTATAAGTCATAAAATAATAGCACGAAATATATAACTAGTGTAAACAAGCCGTCATAACTTAGTATGATAATAACAACACATTTGATAGGACCTGAATACATTTTTTTGCGGCGGCATATAAAAAACGATTAGTGGCTGTTATAAAAATTTAAGTTGGCAGGCAAGTTTCTATTTGTATTGTAGTTTTCTATTTGTATTCTAATTTTCCGCTTAACAATCGAAATGCTTTGCGTGGATGTGCAGATAACTTCAATTGTACATACATCTGCATACATTGTTGTGTGTATGTCATGTCAAGAGAAAATGCAGTTTTCTTTTACTTTTCCTTGGCGACTACAGCTTTGACCACTAAACTGGGATAAGAATAGTTAAGGTATCTATAAAAATATTGTATGCCATTGATAAGGGAATAGCTGTGAAATCTGCTGGCTAAAGCTTATTGAGATTTTGAGATTTTCGGAAATGTTTCAACATGAATTAATAACTCATAAGTTTAGTGAATAGAGGTAGATTCAAACACTGTCCAACCAATTCGGGCAGCAATAATTATTAGCAAATTTAAATTGTTATATTTCAGCCTCTTGGTTATGCACTAAAAAATAAGTTTGTTCGCAGGGCATTCAGATATGAAAAATATGTCTGTTGCTGCTAAATTGATTTACAATTTTGTATTTATTTCAAGACTGTTGTCCTGCAAAAAAATAAATTTTTTCATGCTCAAATAGGCAGTAAGAATAAAACCTTTAAGGCCAAATATGCTTCATATTAATTATTAATATAATAGTAAAGAAACTACATACTACTTTTTGCTAATAAAAATAAAAATGTTTCACTAAGTTTAATTGAATTATGAAAATGCCATGTGCTCTTAAATTTATATGCGGGATAAAAATAGAACGGCGGCCTTTCTAGCAATAATACCACACAGCCGGTAGTGATATATTCTAAAACTTTAATTACTCGCCACATTCGCCCAAGAGAAGATGTCTAACTATCTGGTCAGACCGGCGGTTTTGAAACCAGAAAGTGGATAAAACATGTGAAATTGCATGTAATTGTGCGATTATAAATTTCATTTTGATAATTGAGAAGGCTGTGGGCTGAAGTGTTGACCCCAAGACTACGAGGCTTAAGATGTCGTGTTCGGCGTCGAATTTTTTTGATCTGTATTCGTGATGGTTCTGTTAATTTACTCCCGTAACTGCAGCAAAAAATTCTACGGCGAAGTAAAAACCGCCACAGCAAAATTTGCTAAATTCTAGTCGGTCTTCATCTAACTTGTGTAGTAATTTTCGAAGTACTATTTTTTTTTACTTTGTTATGTTTTTCATTTAATTATAATAATTTTTATTGAGTCACGGTTGTGGGAAAAAATTATCTGAATTATTTTATCAATAAATAACAATAATTAATGGCAGGTTAAGCTATTTAAATAAGAGTAACAGCTATTTGCGTTGAAGAGTTTATCTACTTCGCAATCTATTTGTTATTTTACAATGATGAACTATTTCGAATTTTGTTGCTGAATATCACGGCCTGTTAGTCAACTAATCATCAAAAATTCAAGGCTGTCTTACTATGGCAAGTGGAAGTCGTTATTTTAGAAGCGAAATTGAGTCGGAATTTATTTAACAGACCAAATTAACACCTTGGATATCATTTCGAAATTAAATTATTTCCAATAACATCAGTCATATTAGCTATTGAAATTGAAAAGATCCTCTTAATGCAATGTACTCCTTTTTAGTTCTAGAGGTCATCATCCAAGGCAAAAAAATAAAAATAAAATAACATATCTCGTCATCAGAAATGTTGGAAACTTATAAAAGCAAAAGTGTAAAATAATATGCGATCACATATTTTCATTTACACAAATTTTGTTCTATTATTTATTGCGTTTAAAATTGATAACCTTTCAAATAAAAATGTCATATCGAGCAAATCACAAAAGTATTACTAACAAGAACACACATGCAAATATTAATAACGAAGATTGTGTGAAACTATTACTAATTATAATAATTAAATAAAACAAAATTACTTCATTAAATTTTACTATACCAAGAAAATATAAATTTTTAATTGCTCATAAGATTAGTAACACAAACATGATCAGATCTTAGTTTTGATTCTGTACTGAGATTCTTTGCAAAACACAAAATAAAACATTTAAAACCTTTTCAATTTCAATAGCTAATATCACTGATGTTATTGGAAATAATTTAATTTCGAAATGATATCCAAGGTGTTAATTTGGTCTGTTAAATAAATTCCGACTCAATTTCGCTTCTAAAATAACGACTTCCACTGGCCATATTAAGACAGCCTTGAATTTTTGATGATTAGTTGACTAACAGGCCGTGCTATTCAGGAACAAAATTCGAAATAGTTCATCATTGTAAAATAACAAATAGATTGCGAAGTAGATACACTCTTCAACGCAAATAGCTGCTACTCTTATTTAAATAGCTTAACCTGCCATTAATTACTGTTATTTATTGATAAAATAATTCAGATAATTTTTTCCCACAACCGTGACTCACTAATAATTATTATAATTAAATGAAAAACATAACAAAGTAAATAAAAATAGTACTTCGAAAATGTCTACACAAGTTAGACGAATATGACAATGAACGAAACCATAATAAGTTAGGTGTGTGAAGTTAAATTTCGAAATTTATAACCCTAGACACAAACCAGGCACGTTTACAGACCTCTGTTAACCTGTTAACAGAGCAATGTTAAGCATGAAAAATCTGAGTGTATGTGTTCCAAATAGAATAATGGCCACATTTTTGGACACACCTTGGAAAAAACTAACAGAACATCCAACTAGGTCCTTAGCTTTGATAATAAATTAATACTTTGGTATATCTATGCCAATAAGCTGTGATTTTTTGTGTACAAAGATTTTAAGATTCTAGAGAGGATAAGCCAGGATCCTGAGAAAACGGGAACATGTGGGCGACTAAATTTTGTTTTGTCTTAAAGCTCTTGTGGTCCACTATAACATCCAAAAGTCGGAACCCTCAACATTTGCGTTTTAAATTAAAAAAAATTGGACTATAGTAAAATTTCATCAATGAAAACTCTCTAGAGGATGAATTTCTAAAAAACGGGAATATGTGGGCGACTAAATTTCGTTTTATTTTAAAGCTCTTGTGGTCCACTATAAGGCCCAAAAGTCGGAATCCTTAACATTTGCGTTTTTAATAAAAAAATTTGGACTATAGTCAAATTTCATCAATGAAAACTCTCTAGAGGATGAATTTCTAAAAAACGGGAATATGTGGGCGACTAAATTTTGTTTTATTTTAAAGCTCTTGTGATCCACTATATTGCCCAAAAGTCGGAATCCTTAACATTTGCGTTTTTAATAAAAAAATTTGGACTATAGTCAAATTTCATCAATGAAAATTCTCTAGAGGATGAATTTCTAAAAAACGGGAATGTGTGGGCGACTAAATTTTATTTTATTTTAAAGCTCTTGTGGTCCACTATAAGGCCCAAAAGTCGGAATCCTTAACATTTGCGTTTTTAATCAAAAAATTTGGACTATAGTCAAATTTCATCAATGAAAACTCTCTAGAGGATGAATTTCTAAAAAACGGGAATATGTGGGTGACTAAATTTCGTTTTATTTTAAAGCTCTTGTGGTCCACTATAAGGCCCAAAAGTCGGAATCCTTAACATTTGCGTTTTTAATAAAAAAATTTGGACTATAGTCAAATTTCATCAATGAAAACTCTCTAGAGGATGAATTTCTAAAAAACGGGAATATGTGGGCGACTAAATTTCGTTTTATTTTAAAGCTCTTGTGGTCCACTATAAGACCCAAAAGTCGGAATCCTTAACATTTGCGTTTTTAATAAAAAAAATTTGGACTATAGTCAAATTTCATCAATGAAAACTCTCTAGAGGATGAATTTCTAAAAAACGGGAATATGTGGGCGACTAAATTTTGTTTTATTTTAAAGCTCTTGTGGTCCACTATAAGGCCCAAAAGTCGGAATCCTTAACATTTGCGTTTTTAATAAAAAAATTTGGACTATAGTCAAATTTCATCAATGAAAACTCTCTAGAGGATGAATTTCTAAAAAACGGGAATATGTGGGTGACTAAATTTCGTTTTATTTTAAAGCTCTTGTGGTCCACTATAAGGCCCAAAAGTCGGAATCCTTATCATTTGCGTTTTTAATAAAAAAATTTGGACTATAGTCAAATTTCATCAATGGTGCGAAGAAGTTACGTATTCTAATTAGTTCAACTTTCCACTTATTTGTAATTTTTAGAAAAACATATGTATCTATGCCTCTAATTTTTATGCTGAGACCCTGCTTTAAATGTTTAAATTTGTGCATGAAAAGAATAAAAATAAGCATATACTCTTGCGCTGAAGGAGCAACTCTTTCGTTTCGCTGAACATTTTTATATATTAAGTTGAGAAAAAATTGCAATAAGTAGATGCAACTGCACAAATATATTATTTGTTTTTAATATGCAGTATTAAAACATTTGCCTTATTAGGTTTTTGAACTGGTATCTCTTTGAAGCAACCATTGTTTTGAAATCCCCTCTAAGAATCTATTTTTGGAAACTGTAAACGGTCATACTGTTTAAAATTTCTCATAAATTCTTGAGTTAGCAACAACTCGACTAGAGGTATATTTATGTAAAAATTTAACGTCTTTTTAATACTCTCTCTCTCTCTCTCTCTCTGTGTGGTAGGTACACAATCTTTAGACAACAATAAGGGACTCTGCAAACATAACATTCCAATGTAAAGTGTTATAACAGTAATGAGCGTGATACAAAGTCCAAATTTCTTTATTAAAAATCTAAATGTTGATATATATGGCTCTTGGACCACAAGATCTTCAAAACAAAACAAAATTTAGTCGCCCACATATTCCCGTTTTTTAGAAATTCATCCTCTAGAGAGTTTTCATTGATGAAATTTGACTATAGTGCAAATTTTTTTTATTAAAAACGCAAATGTTAAGGATTCCGACTTTTGGGCCTTATAGTGGACTACAAGAGCTTTAAAATAAAACAAAGTTTAGTCGCCCACATATTCCCGTTTTTTAGAAATTCATCCTCTAGAGAGTTTTCATTGATGAAATTTGACTATAGTCCAAATTTTTTTATTAAAAACGCAAATGTTAAGGATTCCGACTTTTGGGCCTTATAGTGGACCACAAGAGCTTTAAATTAAAACAAAATTTAGTCGCCCACATATTCCCGTTTTTTAGAAATTCATCCTCTAGAGAGTTTTCATTGATGAAATTTGACTATAGTGCAAATTTTTTTATTAAAAACGCAAATGTTAAGGATTCCGACTTTTGGGCCTTATAGTGGACCACAAGAGCTTTAAAATAAAACAAAATTTAGTCGCCCACATATTCCCGTTTTTTAGAAATTCATCCTCTAGAGAGTTTTCATTGATGAAATTTGACTATAGTCCAAATTTTTTTATTAAAAACGCAAATGTTAAGGATTCCGACTTTTGGGCCTTATAGTGGACTACAAGAGCTTTAAAATAAAACAAAGTTTAGTCGCCCACATATTCCCGTTTTTTAGAAATTCATCCTCTAGAGAGTTTTCATTGATGAAATTTGACTATAGTCCAAATTTTTTTATTAAAAACGCAAATGTTAAGGATTCCGACTTTTGGGCCTTATAGTGGACCACAAGAGCTTTAAAATAAAACAAAATTTAGTCGCCCACATATTCCCGTTTTTTAGAAATTCATCCTCTAGAGAGTTTTCATTGATGAAATTTGACTATAGTCCAAATATTTTATTAAAAACGCAAATGTTAAGGATTCCGACTTTTGGGTCTTATAGTAGACCACAAGAGCTTTAAAATAAAACAAAATTTAGTCGCCCACATATTCCCGTTTTTTAGAAATTCATCCTCTAGAGAGTTTTCATTGATGGAATTTGACTATAGTCCAAATTTCTTTATTAAAAACGCAAATGTTAAGGATTCCGACTTTTGGGCCTTATAGTGGACCACAAGAGCTTTAAAATAAAACAAAATTTAGTCGCCCACATATTCCCGTTTTTTAGAAATTCATCCTCTAGAGAGTTTTCATTGATGAAATTTGACTATAGTCCAAATTTTTTTTATTAAAAACGCAAATGTTAAGGATTCCGACTTTTGGGCCTTATAGTGGACCACAAGAGCTTTAAAATAAAACAAAATTTAGTCGCCCACATATTCCCGTTTTTTAGAAATTCATCCTCTAGAGAGTTTTCATTGATGAAATTTTACTATAGTCCAAATTTTTTTATTAAAAACGCAAATGTTAAGGATTCCGACTTTTGGGCCTTATAGTGGACCACAAGAGCTTTAAAATAAAACAAAATTTAGTCGCCCACATATTCCCGTTTTTTAGAAATTCATCCTCTAGAGAGTTTTCATTGATGAAATTTGACTATAGTCCAAATTTTTTTATTAAAAACGCAAATGTTAAGGATTCCGACTTTTGGGCCTTATAGTGGACCACAAGAGCTTTAATATAAAACAAAATTTAGTCGCCCACATATTCCCGTTTTTTAGAAATTCATCCTCTAGAGAGTTTTCGTTGATGAAATTTGACTATAGTCCAAATTTTTTTATTAAAAACGCAAATGTTAAGGATTCCGACTTTTGGGCCTTATAGTGGACCACAAGAGCTTTAAAATAAAACAAAATTTAGTCGCCCACATATTCCCGTTTTTTAGAAATTCATCCTCTAGAGAGTTTTCATTGATGAAATTTGACTATAGTCCAAATTTCTTTATTAAAAACGCAAATGTTGAGGGTTCCGACTTTTGGATGTTATAGTGGACCACAAGAGCTTTAAAACAAAACAAAATTTAGTCGCCCACATGTTCCCGTTTTCTCAGGATCCTGGCTTATCCTCTCTAGAATCTTAAAATCTTTGTACACAAAAAATCACAGGTTATTGGCATAGATATACCAAAGTATTAATTTATTATCAAAGCTAAGGACCTAGTTGGATGTTCCATTAATTTTTTCCATGGTGTGTCCAAAAATTTGGCCATTATTCTATTTGGAACACATACACCCAGATTTTTCATGCTTAACATTGCTCTGTTAACAGGTTAACAGAGGTCTCTAAACGTGCCTGGTTTGTGTCTAGGGTTATAAATTTCGCAATTTAACTTCACACGGGTTAATAAGTTTATGGGTTTTGAACAACACAATAATTTATTTAATTTGCGTTATTTATTTAAGATGGAGTAAACAAATTTAAGTTGACATTAATTCAATAATTTCTGATGTGAAGAACGAACATTTGAAACTATTAACAACAATGTCGCGTGGAGTAGTGCTGACAGTTCTAATGGATTATTTAATCATTTTTTAAATTGACAATATTCAAATGCCATATATGACCATGATTTTATTTATATCATAAATAATTTAGTCTTTTAAGGAAAAATTATCTTCATTCAAAGTTGACGGTCTTGCTATCTAAATAAGATATGTGTTATAAAATTAGTGTCCACAATGTTGTTGTTAAATAAGATACGCATATACAAAACCACTTGGATAATAAGATATAATAATAATATTGTTTTTATTTTTGAATATCTACAGAAGAATAGCTTTCAAACAATATATATTTCGTGGATATTAGTGGGCAATAACATACGTAAAAGAGTACCACACAGGACTGGTACATAATATTATATGACGTATATCAGTGGCTCTAATGCCAGCTTAACAGTTGATGTTTAATAATCATAATTAAAAATGTTTAAAGTTATGACCTCGCTAATAAACTGGCAAATACAAAATGAGAGTTAATAAAATATCATTTTAAAAATAAACAAATATTGCTTGAATAAAAATTAGTTTATTTTTAAGTATGAAGGTTTCACTTCATTGTTCCTTTAATATAAATTAATGAAAATTCAATATACATACATAGTTTATTTCCCCAACCCCTTGATAAAGTCAAAAAATAATTGACGAAACGTCGAGAAAATATGAAATGAAACTTGTTTTTTATTGTCATTATAACAACCGAGGCCTTATTAGCTTACAACAAATGCAATTTGGCCATATAAATACAAATAAAAATATATAAATAAGAAAATTAGTTTATCTTTCCAAATTAATGATTTATCGAACGATTTATTGTTTTACAGTTATGCAGCGGATTGCTGCAGTTATGAAGCCGAGCGATCTGATCATCTGATATTTTCAGTTTTTTTTTAATGTTCGATGCTTTTAACGAACTAGAACACGAGCGTCTTTGACACTTGGATTTAAATTTCTCACATTGAAAAAATCAAAGTTTTTTTAGCTGGGTCTTATTTTCCTTTTGCTGTGGTTAAAGCAGATCTTCAGGTATCCTTTACCTGACTTTAGACTGAATTGAATAAGAAATCTCAATCAATTTCCAAGTTATAACAACAACTCAGTTACTACCCTTCTTACTTCGTTGCTCTACACTGGCTATTCTTTTTGAACTCTAATTATAGTTTTAAGAGATAAAAAAAACCACAACAGCTAACAATTGTAGCAACAATTATTTAGAGGACTGAAACTTTCGATGCTTTGATAATAAGATGACGTAGTGTTCCCGAAATCAGTACTGATCCATTCTAACAGCTTGCCAATTTTTAAAAATATTCGATATCTCACACTTCATAAAAAACTTGAATTTAAGAAAAAGTTCTCCAAGAAAATATAGTTATTATAACCTCTAACGTGACCCCATATTTATTTCGTTCCCCCTCAATTCCAATCGCAAACATTTTTTTTCTCGGTATGAGTAATTCAGTGAAGAATAGTACCGTGAAAAAACGTTCGTAGCACCCGTAATATTTTCCTATTTCCCTTTGATATTTTCACTTAATTTTTGTTAAGCAATTTTACACATCAACTTCCAAGTATTGTTATACTTTAGTTATTAAAAAATTAAACTGTGCTAAAGTTAGAGGCGTATATTTTTGAAAAAAATTTCTTTGATTTAAAATTTTTTCAATCTCCTTGCACTGAGAACTGACACAGTAGGAAAAATTTTCCAAGGAAGACTCGAGATAGGATATTTTCCTTTGCGAGAAATAAAAAATTCCACATGCTATTTACGATGGAAAAGCATGATTCGTAAATTTTTAAATTTGAATTTGAACTTAAATAAGCACATTTTACTTAGTAAATGAAAAAAATTATTTTCTGAAACAGTAGTTTCTGGCAGCACCATTAATACAGTTGTGGAATCGTATTATATTAAATACTACATTTTAATATAAATGTGCTGCTTTGTTCAAGTAATTACTATCTTATTTAATTTATTATATTGATTTTTTTAAGATATAAAGTTAATAAAAACTGTACAATTATATTAAAAAATAGTGTTGAACAACAATAACATTTAAATTGTTTTCAAAATACTTTAAAATATTATGACTTAATAGCACAGCATTTTAATTTCCCAAATAAAATACTACACTCAAGCAAATGTTGCTCAAATTAAATTATAATGACGGAAACTATCAAGATTTCAGTTTTACATATCGCCGCTGGTTTTAATTGTTTATTGACTGCAAGTTTTATTTGGCTTGTAAATGCAACAACCTTTTTTTGTGGATATCGCAACTATTTGTAATTATTTATTGTATTAACAATTCTAATGAGACTGCATTAAACAGATGAAAATTAAAAAAAAATATCCAACCGTTTGATTCGCACGTTAACTCCTGTTATAGGTGAATATATTTTAAGGCGGTCTGCAGCACGAAAGTATTTTGTTCAAACTACTAGTGACTAGTAAATTCTAAAGCTACCGATTTTAATACTATAAAAATATTTGTAACTAGTTCAAAAATAATAATAATTAAAAGAAATTGATATATATTAAGTAACTCTTACGTTCCGGTTGAAGATTTATGTGTGCCACTGTATGATAGGATGCACGTAGACATCTCTTAATTGAATATGGAAGCATTAAATATTTTCATGTGTTTATATATATATATATATATATATATATATATAAATATATATGCATAAAAAAATATATCGATTTTTTTCGAAATTATTTGCAGACGAATTATGACGAATTATTCATTCTGACGTATAACAGTAGCCGTGTATTATTATCTCATTGTTAATTACATACACAAAATGAATTAAATTTTTCCTTTGTGTTTGATTTGGTTGCATGATAATTATTGCTTTTTACATTTTTAATTAAACAAGATGTATTTAATAACGTTCTATTAGAACTTCATGCTGATGTAGCTGATGACTGTTTGTAGCTGTTACAGTAGAATAATCATAAAACGAAACAATAATAATAAATTAAATTAAATAAATAAAACAGTCGTCAGTGTAGTTCTGGTTTTTAAGGTTTTTAAACAGCAAAAAACAAGAGAAAACTGAAAACTCGAATTAACTACTCAAACCGGTCCGGTTTAAAGCAAACACACAAAAAACCTCTACAACAAAATAAGTTGGGCTTGAACAACGGCAACTAACAACAGTTTTGACTCAATGTCAGACAGTTTTGTATGTACAACAGACGGGAATCAGAAACAATAAAATTAATTTAAATTCTAAAAACATAAAACTATGAAAACCAATTGGCTGTTGTTCTAAATTTCCTTACTTTTTAACAGAGATAAGATCTAGTAAAGGCAAAGTCAAGATTAAAACACAAACACACATACAAACAAACACCTTTTGACAACACTTTATTGTTTTAGTCACAAGTAATGAAGGCATTTTGATTTTTAAAAAAATTATAAAAAAATGTATTTCTTAAACTGCTGGTCGACAATGTTGTTTTGTGTGATCAAGAGCTTGGCCAGGCGGGCAGGGGTCACTATTCTGCAAAAGGAAACGATCATCAAAACCTTCTGGTTCAACAATGCGTGATGTGTTTTGCTCACCTGTTGTTGGTTTGGAATCAGTTTGGCCGGATATCGGTGCCAATGGCACCTTTTCCGTTGGCTCATTAGAAATTTGTGCGCTTGGCTTGTTCTCAATGGGTACATTATCATCGGTCAATTTGTGTTTCACTTCATCGTATTTCTTAGCCACAGTGCTGCCGAATTCCTTTGCAGATGTTGCAATCTTATCTCCAAGTGGTTTAACTGATTCGTAGCCATCTTCTGCTCCCTTCTTGACTGTCTCAAATGCATCTCCGGCACCTTTTTTAACCTGGCAAGACACTTTTCTGAACCAGCCATCATCTTCTTTCACCTCATCATCACAGTCGGCGTTGATAGTTGTAGCCGATACTAACAGCAACGCCAAAAAGGCCCAAATCAGATTAGATTTCATTTCGACTAACACTCTGTTGGTTATAATTGACTGCGTTTTATTTTTTTATTCTTTGTGTTTTAGGTTTGGTTTTTTGTTTTTAATAGCTGCTGCAATCAGTGTTCGAGTTGTTTTCAGTTGCGCTGTCTGATTAAAACTGTTTGTCTCAGTTTGTTATTATCACAATTATAGTGGTTAAGAATTAAAGCAAACAACAGCTTGGGCCAGTGAAGCCAACTGGCGTTTTTGGTGCTTTTCAATTTGAATTATTTGCTTTCAAATACAAATTGAAAATTTTTGGAGCCTGATGGATTTCATAGTCTCACTTTAAATAGCAGAAAACGCTTGCACACGCTCACACATACATACGCAAATATATATATTCCGCAAATTACTTTGATTGAAATGAAAGCAGAAGTGCTAAATTTGTTCGAGATCATTTTTATAACTTTTTTTTTAAATTGTGTAAATTTCAATTGAAATATTTTAGGCAGTAAATTTGTGTGAAAAACTCACATCATATCATTGGATAATAGATTAATAGAATATCTAATTACACTGTATAACAAAATTAATTAAACGGCGTAGGGAAAGTTTTTGCTCCTTTTTCACGAATAGGACAGTGAGAATGGAACAAATTACTATCCCTATATTTTCATTCAAAAGATTACAACCGAATATACAACAAATTAATCAGCGAATAAAATTCGAATTAATATAATTGAGAGCTTTTAGTTGCTCTCAATTGTAGCTCCGTGAACTTAAGGATATCAGCATTATATTCGGAAGTTTTTTTTTTACTTGGAACTCATTTTGTTGTTCTGTATTTCTACTATTCCGTTATTAGCAACACACATACACATTCATTTAAATACATAAAAATGGTTTCTTTTTTCTATATGTTGTTCGATATGACATCAGTGCTACTATTTTGTAACATAATTTCTGGTGGCTCTAAGATTTTTATACTCGTTATTTATATTGAATTCTAAAACGAAGCATATACTATGGCAAGTGGTTAATACACCTCACTCTCTTTGTACGCATTTCATTCGATCGAGATTAAGGAGATATTAATATGGCACTGTGGAAAGATGTTTACTGAAATGATGTCGTTTGCCTTTACTAAGAATTTTATAAAAAATTTTTTCCAAAACAACTACCTGCAAGTACATAGAGAAGACCATATTGTTTTTCCATTTTCCCCTCGCTCGTATTTTTCTGTTCTATTTTTATAAGAAGAGATAAAAAGCTGTTAATGAAAAATATATAAGAAAAACCAGAGCTGATTGTTTAATTGAAATTATATAATATAATATTACGATGCCATACGTAAATGGTGAATTATAATTAATAATTATTTATTAAAAAGTATTTTTTAATTTTATTAAAATATTTTAGCGTGTTTGGCTTTTAGCATGATATTCTTAACATTTTTAACCTGATTCAGCTGCAATATTCTGGTCACACTGCCCACATGTTTCTGAAATAAATGATTATTTTTATGATATAGTTTTCGTATGTGCCATAACCTGCACAAACTAGCCCCAGTTAAACTTTCTTTGCCACCAATTCAAATGTGTGGGGAATTGTTGTAACGCTGTTATTTTAACCTGCAAAAAAATTTACAAAAATACTTTTATTAATATATGAGTTGTTAACAATAGGAATGAAAAAAAAATATGTTAATTATTATCAGTCGCAAAGCAGCTCTGGGTCAGTCAACAACCAGCCTCGTTGGTTAACTTTTTTTTCCAAATTTTTGCAACTCACTTGAACTAGTTAACTTCAACATCTCAGATAATTTTTTCTGAGGAATTCGCCATGATTTGCTACGTTGCCATTTCTTATGTGAAGGCATTTTTTTCCAAATTTTTGCAACTCACTTGAACTAGTTAACTTCAACATCTCAGATAATTTTTTCTGAGGAATTCGCCATGATTTGCTACGTTGCCATTTCTTATGTGAAGGCATTAGTCGTACACAGTCAGTCATAGAAGCGGATAGAATTACCGATTAACAACATCTTCTTACCTTCGAATACGGTTTAATATGCTTAAATTGTTTTTGTTTAAGACTTTTGGTATTCACATGCATCGGTGAACCCTCGACACAACCACCTGAATGTGTTACCCCGTGTGGGCAATTGTCCACAACACCAAACGAACGCTTTGATCTCTCCAAACTATTTATTTTCAAGTTTGTATTTATTGGCCACGCAACTGCATGGAAAACAATGCAGAGGGCTTCAATTGTATAAAAATAAGTGAACATATTTTTAAATTTTATAGGAAACACAAATCACTATTTTCTCTATATAAAGTTTTTTAAATCTATTGTTTAGCGTACAGTGCTCATTTAATTCGTTCAGTTAATAAAATAAATAAATGCAGTGATACGTTGTAGGTTTGTAATATATTTACAAGCCTTTTATAAATGACAGAAATACCAAATAGATGAGTGTCTACGATGACCATGAATCATTTACTTAATGCTTGCGTATTATTATAACAGAGTATTATTTGCTCTTGATGAGTGAAATATTATTCCAAATTTCTTTTCTAAAATAAGAGAGCACAATCGTTAGACTGAAGTTGTCGTATGTTAAATAGCGTGACAACCACAACCACAAACATCTTCACCCCGACCCGTGAGCGTGTTTGCGGCTTTTTTAAAACTGCAAAGTTTTTGGCAGCGGGATATTATATTAAATGAATTATTATTTATGAGGATTAAAAAAAGTCCACTGGACTGCGAGAAAAAAATATTTCCTAGTTCATTTTAATAAAAATTGGTGTCGGAGGGCTTCAAAATTTTCGTATGTATTTTTTTAGCTTCCCGGTAGGAAATCTAAAAATTTTTAAGAATCTGGAATCTATTGGCCTTACCTCATTTTGAGAAAATGGAGCTCTAATCAGATCTTCACTTTTTGAGGTCCTAAAAAGCGTTCCTGACTAATTTGGGAGCCCATCACCAAGCCTGGATGTATGTGTGACCCGCTTATAACGTTTGAGCAGCTGGACCGAATCAATTCAAACTGCTGGCGCTCTTAAGAGTGTTTCTGAGCTTAGACTTCCCGGGAATTTGAACAGATTTCGAAATGTTTTAGACAAATTTCTGGGACTTTGGGTAGATTTTAAAAAATCTCAAAAATACTTAGAAAAAAGAACAATTTTCTAAAGTAGTTTTTCACAATAACTTTTGAATTCCTTCACTGATCAATTTAGCACCTCATATATAAAAGTTACAGCGATTATCGTAATCCAGATCAAAATCGGTTATTCCATTCGAGTGATGTCGTGAATGAAAATATTCGAAATGTAATTTTTTTTAACTCCTTAATTTAAATCTGTTCAGTTATTGTTCTCGATTCTTTTATAGTAATCGAAAACAAGAGCAACCACCACTTTTCAGGATGTTCCGATCGACTTCAAAATTAAAATAATGGTGGAAATTATGAGAATAGAACAAAAATATAAAATCATTCCTTGAGACAATATTGCGTAAATGTTTCCTTCACTTGAAAATGTTCCACAATTTCATCAAGGAGAATAAATTTACAAGATTGTTTGTCTCAAATGTTATCTTTTGTATAATTTATCAGTTAAGATAAGCTTCGAGACATGCACTTTCACTTCATTGTAGAAGTGAAGAACTTTATAACACTATCCAGAAACAATTCGTTATGGTGTTTTTACTCAATTCGGTCCGTGTTTCTCCCAAAGCGATAACACCAATTTAATAGTTATTTGTTTACTAAGTGACGTCTATAACCAAAATATTTGTTGAAAATTATAAATGTTTTGGAACTAAAACTTGCATAACAGAATATCCAAACAAGACAAGAGTTTTTAAACAATTCATTAATTCAAAGGAGATAAACACTCCATGTCAACAACTATTGAAATTATCCATAACAAATCGTATGTTTGGCTTCTAATTGCATAATCAAAAAATACCACTTTTCGATAAAAGCATTTTTTGTTTTTAACAAATAGAAATATATTTTTTTCATTTAATTTCTTAAACTAATAAATAACTGGTAAAAAATAGGTCAGAATGTTTATTTAATATGTTGTCTCTCCAACTGTTTCGTATATGATATAAAAAGTCTTGAAGTATTTCATTCGTCGATTGATATCAGCGGACAGCTCTTGTTTTCCCCCAAATATCCTTGCATTTTGAATATTTTCGTATAGAAGAAAAAATGTTACCAAAAACAATCATATTTTTGTTATTTATCAGTCTTTATTTAGGACTTTTCATATCAGCATCGATGGTGTTGTGGTCATGGTGTTTAGCCGACTCCTGCCGGTACCCAAAAGTAAGTGAGTGAACACAATCTTTTGAATTTGTGCACTGAATTTGTGTCGTTCCAGGTCAATGGTAAAGACGTCCACAATTGGATAATAAAACACAAGCGAGTCTAAATAAAGACTAGACGCAACGGAGTTTTCAAATAAGATTCTTAATTCAATTTTGTCTTAAATATAAATTACATATATTAAATATAATTTTATTAAATATAAACTACATATATTGTATAAAAATATATCACCTGGTGAAAGAAACATGCACCATGTTTGCAAATTCTAAGTTAAGATATTTTTAATTGTTAATTTAAAATAAATAACTTCCCAAAAAAGAAAATATAAATATTATAAAACACAAGGAAAAATCCAATGTTTGAAAGTACAAGAGAAATTCAACATAAGTCTTATATATTCAACTTACACAGAAGAGCAGAACAGCTGTTTTCGAAAGCCGCTACCCTTTCCTAATCTGTATTCAAGTGCATTTGATTTTGTAGGTTTTTTAATTGAATGTGACAACAGTTTCTATTTGTACTAATTTTATTAAGAAAAACTTGAAGTGTATGAACCGGTACTTAGAAACTGTTTGATACAATGAACTTTAATTACTTTCTTATTGGAAATTACTTTACAAGTATGAACGTAACCTCAGCTTTCAGCCTTAAAATCACAGTGCCTGGGCTACGATATCGAAAGCAAATTTACACCCTATTCAGACGATAAACTTTATGACATCTCATTTTCGACCTAATAGCAAGCAAGTGGGGTAAAAAATAGACTTGAATTCTGTTTTCATGGGGTTTTTATATCTCTTTATTATTGTGGTTATGTTTGTTGTTGTTTTTTTTATTAATTACATTATATGTGAAAAAATAGCAACAAATAAAAATAGACATCTGACTTAAGAAAGTCAGACGTCATAGAGTTCATGATATGAAATGTTTGAAGTTGTTCTTCTCTCCAAAGTTAAACGTATGAATAAGATTCACGTTGTATTAGTCGTAATTAATTTAAAAAAACATATCAAACAAAAAATTTATATTATTAAACACAATTTGAATTGTTTTTTAAATAATAATTTATTTTTTTTATTTCTTTTCAGAATATATGAATTTGCTGAGGTAAGTGCATCCAAATAGTTTTTATTTTAAAACGAAAATTTTAACAACTGAAACCAGACGACGCAAACTTGTCATATATTTGCTCAAAAAATATTAATCGTTAAATGCAATACAACCAAGAAATGTATCTGTTACATAAATTTTCTAGGTCAGGATATAATGCATTTACACGGTGTTGTAACTTGCGGAATGTATTTGCTAATGCTGCTCCAAAAAGAGTACCAACACGGTTAATGTAGAAATTTATTCCACTACTCATATTATCCAGTTGTACTGGCAAGTCGCTGTTTACATTTTCGGGTTTTGTCGACTAACCAAAAGTCAGTGCCTCCAAAAACGCAGTAGAATTTAAAATATGCTGCGACGATTCCTCCTCAGTTTCTGAATGATCTGTATGACTTCTTAAACATTCGTCCCACACTGCTGAAACGAAAAAAATATAATTTGGAGGCATTAGGTTTTGTCAATCTTTCACCGCACTTTAAGCACCTAAACTGTGTCTCATATTTTATATACTGACTTTCCTTTTTAAAAGTGCCTATGGACACATACTGTTGGCGCGTACTGCCGATAGACTTTCGTGCCATCTTCAATTTCTTGATTTTCCAATCATTTGCAGAACAAACAGGTTTTTTTCATATATATTTATATACATTTTTTATGAAAAATTTAAACTTTTCAAAATAATGAAATAAATTAATCAACTTATGCAATTGTTTGTCGGCTCTACATAGATTTTCATACTGCCTTTTAAAAAATTTCAAACTTACCAACAGTTTTTTATTTCCTGATGAGTATTAGTCCATGAGCCAGCCTTTTAATTTTAAGGAAAATAATTTTAAAACCCGACCGATTTTTAACAGATTAACGCTTGCAAATAGACATACTGCCTGTTCGCCGATGTCGAAAGCTATCGTTCGTTCGAATAAATAACATTCAAAACAAAAACAAGTTTTGAAAATTGTTTTTGTCTTAAATGTTATTTATTCGAACGAACGATAGCTTTCGACATCGCCGAACAGCCAGATACTGTACTGCTTTATAATGTCAGTGCTCAACTTTACATGTCATTAGGGTAGTTCTCATTACTGCCTTTCTGAAAAGTTTCACCGCAGTTTCCGGAGAGCACCTGTTGCACTTTAGGTCCTCATAATATTTACATATAAGTAAAGATTTCATTCAAATAGTTTCAATAGATTCAGGGAAGCAGATCTATAATTTTATTTAATATTTTTTTTTTTTAGATTAGCACTCAGGGAATGACGCCTACATAAGCAGGGCATTGTGACAGAACTAGAAAGGGTGATAGTGTTAAGAGGACAGAGGAAGACATATTAGATTATTTCTAAGTCACTATTTTATTTTTTACTTCGCCGGTGATAATTGTGCTATTATTAGTACATGACGGTGTTGATCACTGTCGGTTACGTTCAGCAACCAGTGTCATGTCTACGCCAAGACAAGCCTACAACAATTAATTCAATCTTTCAATAATTCAGGTTAGAAAAATTCTATAGACGAACTCGATATTTAAGGCATCGTTATCATGTATTTAACAAATAATTTTTTATGTTTAAGTTCTTTTTAATTAAAAAATTGTCGATAGACTTTCGTGCCATCTTCAATTTCTTGATTTTTCCATAATTTTTATATATCGCCACGCCCTTAGAAACAAATAATATAAATGATATATGCACTTATTTTATTTCACGCATTTTTATTGAAATTTAAATTATACAACTTCAGTTTACTGCAACATGAGACCCATTCAACCAAAGATCCTGTTATACCACGGCAAGTTTTCATTATCTTGAACCTTTTTGATCTAAAAGCAAGAATTTATGATATAAAACACAAAAATAAAATATGTATTTCCTTTACCGATTGATAAGGCAGCGGCTTGACATTTTGTTTGGTAAATCCGGCTTTTAAGGTACCAACTTGTTTACTGACACATTCTCCACTGTGTTTGACAGTTTTACAATTTACAGTCAAATCTTTTACCGAACGTTTAGAAATGTTTAGTTTTGAAATCTCCAACGAATTGGATAATTTCACAATTGTGAATATTATTAGAAATAATATAGTAAACTTTTTGAACATCTTAAAAATATATGAATGTTTCTTGATGTTTTAACCACAGCAAATAATCCTCTTATATTGTCTCGCTGTTATAAAGAACTAATCTTGTTAATCAATGAAGAATTTTGTATGTGAGATGTAAAATGAAAAATCAACGACTAAGAGTGAATCTGTCTTATTTATATCAGCTATAAATAAAAACAAGTACATGATATGTTAGTAGAAGAACTTCGAGCGTTATCTGAAAGGCAGACGTAAGAAGTTTGTTGAATAACAATCTTATGATAATCTTTTGTGAAATCTATATCTACTTTCCCGTGAACATATTAATTAGTAATGGAATTTATATTTCTGCAAGCTTCTTAACAGTTTCTAGTGTGTTAAACACATATTGTGAGCACTAATAAGACATAATTAAATATAATAAAAATTACTTGAAATATTTAAAATATCAGAGTGCATCATATAAGGTTGCACTGCGTTTCATTATTGAAACACCTTCACAACTACAAGATCAAAGAAATAATATTTTCTAAGAAACGAAAAACTTTAGGAAAGTAATTATCTTATGATATGGATTAAAAAAATTGTAGAAAATTATGGCAACAGTAAACAAGGACAACAAGGTTCAATTAAGGCAAACTACTCTCTCCAAAACAGTGGCGTGCAACAGTGGAATTTCTCCTCATACTATGCCAGTAGGAAAAGGTTGGAGGCTTTCTTTAAATAGAGTTTTTTCAAGGATTTCTTACATCTTCTTTGATATCCGATACTCATTTCTGCCCTGCTTTCTTGGGAAGGCCTGCTATTTACAAGGCGTTCACTATGCCTTTTAAAAAGTTCATTGCACATTCTTCTAAAATTAATTTATTGAAATTTAATTTATCTTTAACGTACCATTCATAAGCTGTTGATTTGTATTCACCTTGAAGAAATACATCCCACCTTTCAAGTTGCAAAATAAGTCGAACCTGCTTTAAGTTAGTCATATACCTGCTCTCAAATTCGGAACATATTTAATTCGGTATTTGAACAAAATATTCTCTTCCTGAAGGTATTGCCAGACTGGTGACTGATTCTTACAGACCAACAACTGATTCGAATTGCGAATTTATATATGAGAGTCACCCTACACTTTACATTCCGTTGTTATTGTGGGTAATTAATTGTCATTAGGAAATAGCGTATATGATTGCGTATAGATAGACCCCTACTTATGGCATTTGTATTGTGTTAGTGTCCTTAATACCGGAGACACGGAAATTTAAATAACAAATTTATAATATGTTGTCAAAAACATTCCGTGTTCAAAATTGCTGAACATATAAATCCCACAATGGAGGTAGAACTGAAAGAAAGGGAAATTCGTTAGCATTTCTATTTCAGTTTTGTTATGGGTCTGCATTTCACCAGTCGTGTCTTGGCAAGATTTTATATTACTCCCACTCCAGCACTCGTAGGACCAAAGTTTCCGTCGGCTTGTTAAACAATTTATGAAGCACTTTTTAATTATTTTAAAAATGATATATCTCATGTAGACATAAACAATAAATCATTTATTTACTTCAGGCCTATAATTAATATATTTAAAATTAACAGCACAAAAATATCTGTTCTTCACATTTTCACTATATCAATTTCAATATCGTCTAATAACAAGTTTATTTTTTTATCTGCAGCTTTTCTCAAACTTAGGATACTCGCAAATTTATGCAGAATACTTTTGAAAATCACATAGTAAAGATGTATTTGTTATCTAGATTTTCACCCAAAAAAGTTCCAAATACTCTGTAGGACAGAGTATTCTAAAATTAAATAAATCATTGCAAAAACTTAAACATCGAATTCATTCACTTACCTCTACACTCTGCACTTCCTCAGACTTATCCGAATTAGACTCATTTGGAATATTTTCATACATTTGCCCCACTCTGTTGTCAATGCAGGTGCCATCGTGCTTCATATATCTGCATGGACCGGCCAATAAAAGTCTTTCAAATGTCTTTGTATTATTAACTGTGGTAATTGGAACTGAATTAGCAAATGCCAAATGTAGACTGGCGAACATTAAAAATATGATTATTTCTTTAAACATTTTTTAATACAGAAAACTTCAACAAATGAATACTACAGAGACATGTGATGCACGCTGATAACAATCTAAGAATAACGTTCCTTATAATTTGAGATAAAAGCCAAGTAATTGGAGAGTCAACATGTTAGTGAATCATCATCACCTAATTTTTTGGACAGTTTTTAATTTGTAAGATTAAAACAAGACTGCGTAAATGTGTGTGTTAGTTCACAAAATTTTTATTATTTATAATATGCAGAGTCTTAAAAGTTTTGAATATTTAATCAAGAGCCATTATATGTGGGTAGTTTCAATTATTTTTAACACAGAAATTTCGCTGCTTTTGATTCAAATTAATGTTGATACTGATTTGGGTATTTTAGCCACTTTCATAAGAAATAAGTCATGGTTCTACTTCTGTTTTATTTTTATTTGTCTTTCATCACTTTTATGTTTTTTTTATCTATATTTTTTATTTTGCTTTCAGGCGTATACTTAATGTTATTAATAATGTTACTCATACGTCACATCGTACTCGTACAAGGTTGTTGGTGTGGTCATAACTTCTCACAATGTGCTAGTATATTTATGTGCTTTCAAAGCAGGTTAAATAAAAACTAAAGTAATTATTTTTAATTTTAAAGTTATATATTCTTAAAAATTTTTGGTTTAAACTGTTTTTATTACATGTCATCAAAAAAGCAGCATCTCTTTTACGACTTTATTGACAGGAGTTTGTTTCTCAAACTGTCAATTTTTATGGCGCTTAATTCCACCCAATTTGTGTATCAGTTTCAAAATTTTTTCCAATAAAATTTTTTTGTTTTCAATTATCTTCGCTCAATATAAGAGAACCGCTTAATTTTTTGTACTTCACTATTTATATGAGTTCTATAAAAGGCAGGTAAGCTTCTGCTGATGAATTTTCAGCTGGAATTGAATGATAAAATAATTTTTTAAAACCACTGCATGTATTTTTTTAGCTTTACGCTGAGGAAATTGAAAATTAAATAAAACGGGTAATTGTTATCTGAGAGCGCATTAGCATGTATGTAAATGTGTGTGGGTCTTTGTGTAAGTATGTCACCCTCTTATAACTTTTAAGCGGCTTCGCCGAATGGCATCGAAATGACAGCATTTCAAAGATTTAGATTAGAATCCCTCTGAATTTGAGCCGATTGCACTTGGCAGATTTGAAAAACTAAAATTAATCGGATATGTCCGTTCGTGAGATATTGTGAATGGATAAATTCGAAAAAATTTATATTTAAAATCTGCTTTCTCGACTATGTTATTTCATCAATCACCGCTTATCACGTAGAAGTCGCCTGATTAGAAAATAAAAAGAATACTGTCTTAGCTCGAAAAGGTCAAAAGCATAGAGTACCACAAGAAATCAGGTAACGATGTCTTTCCGATTATAACTAGCGGGCTGCTAGAGTCAACCGCTTTCCATTTATGTTTAATTGAAACTATAGGTTTATAAAGAATATGTATTTGAATCCATTAAACATCTACATTCTGAAGCTTCAGATTGTGAATTTCATAAATCTTTTTTAATAATTGGGCGAAGTACCCAATTTTAGACGGTTACAGTGAATGAGACGTAAACAGTGTCGCACGTATTGTAGCGACATGTGAAGCAGATATGAGAGCAGAACAAACACTTCCGAAAGAAGAAAAAAAAGCAACTTCAACATGTGATTTTGTATCGACAAGATTTGAAAACACTCATATTTCTACTGAAAATTATTAAGAAGAAGTTCAATGTTTATTTTGAAATGCAAACCACAAATATCAAAATAGCTTCAAAATATTTGCTTAAATAACCCAACAAACAAAATATGGAAATTCAATTCGTTAGTGCAGTTAATATGTGCAATTCTTGATCTCAAAGTTGTTGTTGTCGTTTTGTCATATTACAAATTTCTTGGAATTCTATTCAGCCATATATCTCCAAAGAGGTGTGATATGGATTTGAAGTTCAACTACCCCAATTCTCGTATTGTATCGCATATAAAATAAATCGCCTCGTGAGAATCTGTTCACAGATAGTTTTTGTTTTATTTAGTTTGAAATTGGAATATCATTAACAAACCAAAACGTTTAAAATATTTCTCATCTGAATTGCTTAAAGCTCTACAACCGATCTGAAATATCGATCATATAAAAACTATTTTTCTCTTATTAAATTGAATTTTGTTACCGAAAATTTTCTTTCATTCAGAATGGCAACATAAGTATTCTAAGGCCCACGGCAAAGTCAACATCAGTTTCATATATTCAACTTACACAGCAGAGCGGAAAGTATGTTTTCAAAATCCACTGCACTTGTTACGTGGCTCAGTTGATTGTTATTTGTATATGTTGAAAATTTTATAATAAAAATTCGTACGAGATCGGTATCAAACCGATGGTAACACACTTTTATTAAGTCCCTCTTTCGTGTTTTATTTTTTGGTTTGAATTCTTTTAAGTACATTTTTGATTTTTATTGGGTGAGTACCAGCCACAGCTGTTTAAAACTTCTTTAGCTTTTAGCAATCTTTCAATTCAGGAATTCTAAATAATAATTATAAAATTCTATCCTACAAACTGAAATAGAATTGAATATGTGCTACAAAAAACTATTAGCTAAACTAGAAAACTGCTGCATAGGAATTACCCACTGGACTAAACCAATTATGCATTATAAAAGTGCTCTGTTACTAAAGATTTCCTTTTAACCTTCAGTTAAAATAGACACTAACTAAAGCATCTTTGCCTCAGTCTTAATCAAAGTAATTTCATTTTTAGCAAGACAACAATTAGTCGCTAAATAGTATCACAAGAGATATACAAATAAAAAACGCTTCGGTCTTATGTGCCATCATAGGAAGTAGTTCAATAAATGTCACTTGTTATTAAAAACAATTACAATTAAGTCTGCAGCAAGTTTTCTATATGCAGCATGTTTGTTACAGAAATAACTTCTGTCCATTCCAATTTTAAAGTTTCCTTTATAAACACAAGACAAGTGAAACAAAACGTCAGCACAACGATTGCAGTGAAGACAAGTGAAAAATTATGAAGCATTGCTTGAACCTCTTTATTTCTTAATACTTAAAACAGAAACAGAAACAGAAAACTAAAGATGACGATTATGTTCGCTGCAAGGCAAATGGCAAGAAGAAAGAATTCACTGAAAAAGAAATGGAGCACAATAAAAGGTAAAAATCATGGTTTTACCATAAACCACCGAAACATGACAGTTACTTAACCACTTTTTTTCTTGTTGCGTTGCTTCTTTCCCAAGTTGTTGTTATGAAATTCTTATTAAATTGTAAAAACAACATTTTAACGAGTAGCAGCAGCATGAACATCATGTTTGTTCTTTTGGCCCATATCGATATTCAATAAACTGCAGCTTATCAGTTGAAATTGAAGTTTTGCAAAGAAAGCAACGACCGTTTCATTCATACTCGTGCAGCAGATTTTAAGAAACATAAAATGAAAACATTATTCATGTTGATGGGAACTTTCATATATCTGCTGCTTCAGGATGTGGGATATATACGAGCAGCTACCTTAAAGTGTTCCGAAATTAAGCCTGTTATTGATCTGGCAGATCATAAAGCGGATGCAGACAACAGCACCGAAGAGTTCAATGTGAGCAACAGTTCCAAGGAAGGAAATAAAAACGCATTAAACAAAATATTTCAAAACATCCAGTGTACGTTGGAAAAGGCGAAGCCGTGGATAACTGAGTTGCAGCAGGAAGCCAAGCGTCTGGAAGAAGCTGCCAAACTATTGGGTTTGGGTATTCTGCATTCATTTGGTGAATTCGTTGATAAATTGGTGGAAGAGACGTCTGAGGCCGCCATTAAAACCCAGAATGTTACAACTGAAAAGAGTGAAGAGATTGTGGCCAACACAACAGAAAGTGTCAACGAGGAGATATCACAGTACTTGTGTCCTGAAGGATTTGCCGCAGATCATAATGGAATATGTGTGAACGAGTCCGCTGAATAATATTTTCTATTGTGAAGATTATGATTAACTCGGATTTAATAAATATAAAATATATAAAACATTGTTGTCATCTGGTGCGTATTGAGAAAGATATAAAAAACAATGTGATAAAAAATATGGAAAAGGCCATTCCCTTAACTTTCCTTTAATATAACTGCGAAGCCTTTTGTACTATTTTATGCTCTTGAGCTCTTCGAGCTAAAAAACTGTTATTTCAAAATTTTAACAACCGCTTTCCACGTGGTAAACAGTGAGTGATGCAGTTTGCGATGACCATCAATGAACCGATAACACTAACTGATCGGATATATAATAAAAAATCACTCTCTTCGAATTATTTTGTTCACGATATCTCACGAACGGATTAAAAGATTTTTACACGGTTTACGGTTTTTAAATTCTAAGAGCTGATGAATCCATCGGAGAAGACTTTTTAAATTTATTAAAGGAAAAAAAAACGTTTAGAAAAGTACTTTTTTCTAAACTCTTTTGTGATATCTTGAAATCTACCGATTCAAATCGGTTCGAATTCCCAGAAAATTTTAGTTCCGAAACGCTGATTGGAACGCTAACCCTTTGGTTAGATTTATTTCAGTTTTTCAAAATAATTGGGCCACATACTTACAGACACAGATACATACAGACATATTGCCGGGCTCTCAGAAATAGTCAGGAATGCTTCCTAGGCCCTCAAAACGAGGAGATCTGACGAGAACTCGATTTTATCAAAAAGGGGAAAACACAACAACCTTCCTATTTACGAAAATTTTAAAATTGCCTAGTCGGAAGTTAAAAGTTGGTTAAAAAATTATATATTTTGTTATCACAAATATATATCTTACCACCTATTTAATGCAGAATATATCAGTCTAATGCAAACAATAATTGTACTTCATATTCGGCTAAAAATATCGCTTACGTTGTAGCTTCAATATGTGTGTGTGTTCTTTTATAAAAAAAATAGGCAACATCACAAACAAAGATATTTTGGTTTGAAGCCGATAAATATCTCACAGGGATAATTCTAGGATAATTCATGTATATTTTCGGGATAATTCTTCATGTATATTTTCAGGTACAATTTCCGCTCCAAAAGTACTACAGTGCTCTACTGATATTCTTCGTCCCATATTATTTCAAACTTTAGTTTATTTAGTTAGTTTTCGTGTCCTTGATGTTCGCCTCCTTTTCGAATGTTTCTTAAGTAAATGCTGCCAACATTAAGGACTTAAAAAAAAAACTTTTTGTTTATTATTTTATGGAAAGTGGACACATCCTTCATATGGAGTACAGATAAGCTTGTTGTGAGTTATTTGTACAATCTGTGTTTTCAGGCTCTTTTATTATTAATACCAAGATTATTGCCAACTCCAATATGATGCTAACGAGCTGTTAAAGAAATATGAAATGAGGGCTAATAAAGAAAAATTTATAGTTTTGCAGTACAATCAGGAGCTTAAGAACACAATTTTTAAAAATATCAACTATAATTTAATTTATCATGGCTGATATCTTCCATATATCGCATTTAAATTATAAACAATATTTGATATCTTCATGCCTATTTGAAAAAACAATCCAATAAAAATAAAGAGTATTATTTATTATTGTTAACTAAAAATAGGTCAAAAAACAAGAACAACTAATTAAATTTTATTTTATTTGCAAATAAGTATTTCATACTTCAACATAATCTGCTCTGAGATGAATAAATTTGCTAACCTTTATTCCATTTTCTTGAAACATTTCAAATAAGGGTTTGTTTCGGTTAAGACGTTTCCACTCGAGCCAATTCTCATGCCTTTCCTTCTCTTGCCTTTCTTTGGGTTTAGAAAAAGAAAATCGTCGCGGAGTACTGGGTCTAGAGATTAGGCTGGGTGGAGTAGCATTTTATGGAATTTTCACAAACTGGCTGCTGCTGTAATTACGGCCGAGAGTGACCAAGAAAAGCACCCAATACTTGGATATTAATTCATGTCAAACTAACTAATCGCTCAGTTTAGATAACAAAAGTCTCAGCTACCCCAAATATTTTAATATATTTATTTCTCCGATCGACCACTATTATTCTATAAATATATGGCGGCACTTGTGCAGGTTACCTCCACAACGGCACTCAGTCCTCTAGTTCTCAGCTATTGAAATTGATAGTGTAGAGTTCCTGTAGTATTTATGAAGCCTATTTTTTTTAGCAAAATGTAATACTTAATTGACACATAAAGTTCATTTGATTTCATTTCTTTTAAAATTCAAGAAATTGTTTGCTTTTAATGACAAACAATAAAATATATATAAAGAGGTTGACGGCAAAAGTGTTGCATTTAAAGTTACCGCAAAGAAATAAAATATTTAATTATTCGAAATGAAATAAATCTCTTATTGTGAAATAATTCTTTGTTCTTTCGATAAAATTGTAAAAAGTGCTTTTATAATTAATAGTATATGGAATTTCTGCACATTTTATTTATTTCAATTGTTTTATAAACTATTTTTGTGTACAATCAATCGGTGTTCTATAATTAAAGCCTAATTTATGAAAAAAATTTCGAAATATAACAGGCTGAAAAGAACGTCTTATAAAAGTTTATTTAATGAATCTCTTGTAAATTAACTTTTTTGCATAAATTATTATTATAAAATTTATCAACTTCTTACTTGACAAATTTCTAATGAAATTTTATCAAATAATACTTTGATAAACCTAAAATATATTTCGTAAATATACACTAACACACACTTTCATCTTAAACTCTACTGTAGAAACTTTGGTTTTGTGTTAATTATTCTTGGTAATACAACAATTATTTTCGCAATTTACTGCAATTGCCCAATGAGTCCAATATGTGACCATGACCACACTCCTGATCAGCTTTCAAGATATCGGGATTAATTATTTCCACATTTTCCAGAAAGAATTTTTTATCGGCAACTGCCACCTCATCGGAATCCTTATGCAAGCGATCCTTGAAATCATGGAACTTTACTTTTAAATCGGATCCCACTTCTTTGGCTTTCGTGGCTAACTTTTTAACACCCTCTTTGACATTTTCATTTAATTTCTCAGCATTTTCCTGAACTTTTTCGCCAAATTTCTTAGCACCTTTTTTAACTTCACAGCCCCATTTTTTAAGGACATCACTGAACTTCTCGCCAGACTCTTCCGTGCTGGCAACTTTCGGCCCAATACCGGGTATCTCACTTAGCGAGGGTAAAACTTTTTCATCACATTCCAAAAGATCACATTTAGAGTGGATCACCAAAAGTGATAGTATTAAAATGCTAAAGGCAATAAAATGTTTCATCTTTGCGTTTAATTAAAAATAATTTGTTAACTTCTAAACTTGTGTTAGACTTAAAATTGCAAGTCCAATTTGTTTGTTGTGTGCTTCCGTTGGCGTATCGCGAAAAACTGTTTGTATTATATTGACGTTTTATAATCAGAACACTTTATTTATTTATTTAGTTGCCTTCAAATTAAATTTCATTTCTTTATGTTACATTTATTTATGTTTTTGTTCTTTTTGTTCATTTGATCTAAAGTGGCTGTTGAGTGCGACTTAAATTTTAATTCAATCAAGAAAATTGCCTTCTCCTTTCTACTCCTCGCATGCGTCGTGCGTTTCTTTATTGTTCGTTTTATTTACACTCAAAAAACCATGTCATATAAAATGTTAAATATTCAATTACACTGCTTGCGACGGAAACCAACTCGTTATGGTCATCATCGTACTGTCTTATATAATAAATTTGAGTCTAATTCATGAAAACTTCTTAGTGCATGTTTAATTTACACAATCACTATTGACTACTTCAACACTATCCAACGTTTATTAAGCCGTTAGAGGCAATGGAAATAGACTTAATTGAAATTATGAAAACAGAAATGCCACATCTCTACCGATTTTCAACGGAATGTAATAGAATGCCACAGTGTATTCCGTTTTGCAATGGGTGTCTTACCTACACGGTGTAAATTAGCAGTTTATATCATCACATACGCTGCTTGTCCATTCAATTTGAATTTGTGTAGCTGGAAACACTTTGATACATAGTAGGTATTTTAAGTGCAAATGACTAACATTGATTTCTGAGCGTATTTAAGCACACTGTTTGATTATTTATGACATTTATTTTCTTAAATTCCATAACAAATTTTAGCAGTTTTATCTTCCTATTGATCGAGGGACTGAACAACTGTTTAAGCTCATTAACTGCTAAATAACTTGTTATGATATTTTAATATAGAAATTTGAAAGATTGTTTACTCTCCATCGCATTGTTCTAGTGAGAATTCCATTCTGAGAACAATTAAAGTCAACACCACATGCGTTGTTATAGTTAATTACGAGTATCTTGGAAAAGGCATGGCATGACTCATCAGAATTGCAAATATTTATTTGCTTCCGTCAAAAATTCTCACTTTCTTTTATTGTAGACTCACATTACATATATACATGAGTATGTACTTATATGTACGACTATACAGTGCATTTAGGGTATCGTAAATTAAAAACATCAAACTACCCTACCCTCGGATGGCATAATTGACGATAAATTTCATGAATTCTTTATATTAATAGAAACGTTTACAAATATGTAAAATAGTATGAATATTATTGTAAATTTGTTCTTAATTATGACTGTTAACAGCAACGGTTTTCTTATTCACTAGATTCTTGTTAATTATATTGTTTTAATATGATATCATGAATCGATCATATCGCTTAATATATACCAAATTACAAAAGGAATAGAGAAAAACTTTTATTGTTTTTAAATAATATAACTCAAATCCATACGGATAAGTATCAGTCTAGTGTTAAAGTATTTTGGTAACTTCTTTTTTTGAAAATTGCTGCGGTTGTGACACAGACGAGTTGTTGTATAGCATGGTCCATTAGCCAGAGACAAATCCTGAAGTTTAACAATAGAAAAGTTATTGTCGTTTGTTGGTCAGCAGGTAAGAGAAAAACAACAAATGCAGCTGATTTCAACCGAATCATATATCGTTAAAAATGCTACAGAATAGTAAAATCGGTATATGTTCTATACATCGCCATTGTATTTGTAAAAGAAATTACTGAATTGCATTATTAATGAAACTCTATATATTCACGTAACAAGTACGCTGCCAGAATTCCATATCCTGGATGAATGTTATTATTGCCTAAATCTCAACGTGTCTAGCTATTTAAAAATTAAGTAACAACCCTCGATTTTAAGGCTATAACAAGTGGCAAAAAAGTATAAGTATGACACCCTGTGAAGATCACATTTTATTTTTTGTTATCGGAGATATGAACCTCCATGATGTACAGATCGCATATTAAATTGGCTTTTTTTTTCGTAGGCATACACCTTTTCGTAATCATTCAAAATAGCTTTGAGTTTGGCATTACCCTTTACCATAATATTTACATTGATGATCAGCCAATTTTGCACGATCTGTAGAGCTGATAACTAAAAATGCAGATAAATAATTGTGATGCCTATCTGTTTATATTGAATAAAAAGTCATTCCTATTTTCGTATCATAAAACAACAAAACAGTAAAAAGAATTTTAAAAAGAATTTCATCGTTAATCAAAAATTGTATATGAAAAATTACACTTAAATATTTTGCATAAAATGGTTTCAAGATGCCCAACATTTAGGCATAGAACTTTCACTTTAAAACAACTTATTTGTATGAGATTTTAGGAATTGTCACAAAGTTTTTAAAAAATATAAGATAAGTAATTCGAAATTACTGTATAGGACTTTAACTAAAATGTTTTCGATTGATTACATATAAAACAAAAACAATTTATCAAATTTTGATATACTTTTAAATACAATTGTATGACAGTACGTATCAACCAAATTATAATTAAATAAAACAAAGTGTTAGTGTGCTCATAACACAGTCAGGTCAATATATTTAATGATCATGAAGTCAATTGTGTTTCTAGAAGTTTCCGGAATTTTGATTTCACAGGCAGGTCTTAGCTTTTTTTCTATTTCATTGTTAAAAATTCATTGTCATACTTATAATGTCATTAGCGCGCTCAACAAATTGAGAAGACTTTAGTTTTACAATAACAGTTAAAAATAGTAAATTAATAGTACTGATGAAGAAAGTGTTGCAGATGCCGAAAACAGCTGGTCCTTAAATTGAATATATAAACAGATGCTGAATTTGCCATGTGTTTTAAAGTACATTTAATTTCTTTCTGAACTAAAAATACTTTTGTAACAATTATATTCTAGACACATAATTGGAAAAAATTTGTTTATCATAAACAACTTCATTTCATTAGAGAGTAGTTAACAAACAATATTGTAGACTATACGAAAACCGTATGTTAGAATGACAAACTTAAAAATAGATCAAATAAATAAGAAAAAATATTACGTGGTTACATATTTAGTTTGGCTCTAAGTAATGCAGAAGATGACACGTGTTCATGCAGAAATATACGCATATAAAAGAAAGGAAACAGAAGATTTACTTTAAGAATAGCAGATATACTTTAACCCTTTTTTTGAACGGAGCTTGAAAAGACCAAACATTTGATATAACAAAAGATCTTATTTGCCATGACCAAATATTAGTCTTCTTTCACAAGAAGTGTACCCCAAATAAAATAATCCAATAGACTTGTTGAAGGTTGTAAGCGTTCAGAAATAGTCCGAGACTATCAACGGGAGTCAATTGTTATACGCAGCGGTACGTGTCTTATTTTTGATATTGCCTTGACATTAAGGTCAAGATATACTTGTGGAATAAGCGAGAATATTTTGTGGGAATATGTACATAAAACTGTTAAATACTAATTTACATTCCAGAATAAGAGATATTAAGAAAAATACATTAATTCTCTCGTATACTGATGCTTTATGATGTCATTGTCCTACTCTGCATTTATTATATTTATATATTTGATTAAAGAAATTTTGCAAATTAGTAATAAAATATTTAGAGCAATTAATACAAAAGGGAACAAGGCACTGCAATACAATCAGCTAAATAACTTATGATCTGTATTCAGATTGTGTTGTATCAATTTAATGAAGCATATTTTCGAAATTTTTTTGTGATGTTAAATTTTTAGGATCATAATCTGAGAGATAAATAACTGACAAACTAATTATACTAAACAGTTTTATTACTCCTCGAAAGATGTTATGGTGGCTAATAGCTTGTGGACCACAATAACAGTCCTAATATTTAGTACTCGATGTCATATTCAGAATAATCACCATTTTCGTCCTTGTTATTCTCAGCTTGTTGAATTTCATCGGAATAAATATACTCAGTCTCGTCAAGTTGTGGAACTGTAAACATTTTCGTTGCCATTTCAAATCTACTGGCAGAAGTTGTAGCTGTTGGTTCTGTAGACGGTTTAGCAGGCTCCCTACTTGCCCCATACTCTTTACCTAAAACATGAGTATAGAAACATATAAAATATAAGGAAATTTATTTAATAAACTTACACATAATCGAATCTCGATTGAAATCACAAAAGATGAATGTGTCAACATCTTCATCGGTCATTAATGCCCCATATGCAGGAGGTTTTTCTTTGGTATCAAAAATCTCTATAATATCTTCCATATACTGATCATGTAAATATATCGGTGGTCTGCGTCGCACATAACGTCTATAAACAACTGGATGTTGATTGAAGGGATTGTAATGACGATTATCAAACGGTGCACTTTCCACTGGCGGCAGAAAATTTAGGCTAATGAGAACACTTAAAATGAGTGTAACCACTAGAAAATTATTTGCTAACATTTCGTTGATTGTTGACACTTGAATGAAAATTAATTTTGTGAAATGCAGTGAGTGGAGTGGACTCTTTGAATGCTAAAAACATAAATAAAACTGATTTTGTTATTGTTTTTGCGATAATATAAATTAAGATCATGATCTCTGCTAGACGATCACAAATTTAAATAATTATCATGTTTTGTTTTGTTGGCTTAAGCTAATTTATTGCGGTGTATACTTTTTGGTGAACTGGAAAATATGATTTCAAATACTTTTTTATAAATAAAAAAATATTTTATATGCACGAGCGAAATTTCTAGATGTGTGGAGAATTCTTTATTTATTTAATAAGAAGTATATACGATCATGCAAAATTTTGTATTATTAATTAATTAATATGGTTCAACAACACAAACACACCTTTTCATTGTTTGGCATTGAAAATTCTATTAAACGATTTGGAAAACCAAAATAGAGTGTCTCAGTGTAGATGAAAATCAATAAGATTGTGTAAACACATTCTGAATAATGAACAGTATTAAATATGCTGCATTTTATTTATTATATATGAAATATTTTTATATCAGAAATTTCTGAATTTAGTGCTTCCAATGTGAGGTTTTTCAGATCTCATTAAAACTAAGTGTGGTTAATCCGAAAATAGATTTGTGCCGTCATAACCAAGATTCTCTGTATTCAAGTCATGTCATAAAATAATAGCACGAAAAAATTACTAGTGTGAACAACCCGTCATAACTTATTCTGCTAAATAAATTTGTATATATAAACTCTAACAGCTGCTGTCTTGATATGAGCTGAATACATTTTTGTTGCGGCGGCACACGGAAGAACGTTCAGTGGCTGCCAGCAACGTAAGTTAAACGAGAAAAATTTTTCACGTGTATATATTTACTTTTTGCGATTCAGAGCTTTTTTTAATATTTTTTATGTTGTATAAATGTGATTTAATGTACAGATAAATAGGAATGAAAAATTCGTTAACAATTTTTTTTAGTACTGAATCATATATAAGTAACGGCGTCAAACATATACTTTCGCTCAGATCTCTAGAGCACTTTCTGACAACACAAAATCATACCTGAAAGAGTGCTATTATTTTATGACTTTTTATATGTAGAACAACAACAAATTTCTTAAGCTGGTCTAAAGTTTTATGACTTTATGACAATATGACTAAATAGCACGAAGTGTGAATACCCCAATTGTATACAGGGTCTTAATGGAACAGTTAAGTTTTTTTTTAAATGTTGGTATTTAATAAAATAATACAGAATAAATTACATTTCGCCAGAAAAGCCAGGGTTTAAGAATAAGATAAACGTTAATCCTCAACTTAAAACCAAAGCCTTAGTCGGTAAATAGTGATATCTCTATCTCATCATCATCATTTAAACACACACCATTTTGTTTAAAATAAAATTTTTATTTACACTTCTTTACAAAATTATTATTATTTATTTTTATAATTATTGATTTTATTTTGTCACAACCATTTTTTAATTTAATTCTCATTTCTTCGACTACTTCTTACCATGAAAAGTTAAGCAATAATTTTATCTCACTTTACCATTTTGATGAACATCAGTTGAATATTTTAAATCTGTGAATAGAAAGATAAAAAATTGTTTTAAATATGAAAAACTGAGTTATAAACATTTTAAAGAAAAGTTAACAAATCAATAGTAAAAATATGCTACTTTATTTCGTGTTGTTTTGAAACTTTTTACTTTAATAATAGATATCAGACAATTAATCAAAAATATATGTTCCTAAAGGTACAAACATTTAAAAAATATATTGCAAACGCGTAATTCATTTCTTGTATTTGGATGATATCCAAAATAAATCAAAGCTAATATTTTGTGTGGAAAATGAGATGAAGACAATAAAAACAAGTTATTACGGAAATAAATAAATAACGAATACCTACAAGTATGTTTCTATGTGTTCAAGTTCTGTTCCAGATACTTTTGTTGTCAAAAAATATGTCGACACATGTGAGTGCCCTGACCACTATTGCGAATATTATAAATATTTATGACCAAAAGCTTTTTGCATTCTTTTTGAAACTAGAACACTTTCAGATTCTATTAACAATAAGCAATTTTAGGTGATTAATTATTGTCAAAGTTAAGATCGCAGTAGGAACAACAAATAATGAAAATACTCTCTCCTAAAGAAATATTTTCACTAGAGCAGTATTTTTGAAAACAACATCCCCTGGCATAATCACTACCGCTATGGCCTGTTCGTCAGTAGTAATATATTGTGGAGCGAACTGTGTTTCTTTTAAAATATATTTCATTTAGTTAACAAAGTTAATATAAAGGTTATAAAAATTACAATACGACAGAAAAAAGGCATGTTTGCGACAACTATTTTATGGTTTCTATAATCATCTGTGCTAAATGAAAAACAATTTTATTCATAATAAACAAGTTGATCAAAATATATTAGCTTCCATTCAATTGCAATACAATACGGGTGGCATAAAATATAAATTATTTTTGAATATATCACAAATTGTTTTTAAAATTCCTGCAAACATATTTTTCCCACGAGTTTTGTTTAAATAAAAACACATCAGTAAAAAACAAAAAACAATTTGACAACTGACTAATTAAAATCGATAGGAAACTTATTTTATTAAAAAAAGTGTTGAATGTTGTTTTTTGGGAAAAATAAAGTTTAGTCAACTTTTTTAAATTTATTTTATTTAATTTGTTTTTTTTTAAATTTAGTTTTCGTTTCTTTCTAACATACAAACTATTAAATTTTTTTCTCAAAGTTCCATGAGTTTTTTTATTATCACACGTCGTCAGCAAAATTTTATTGTCAAATTCTAGCAGCAAAATACAAGTTTTTTATTGTTATATACATATATTATATTAATAAATCAATTTACTAGGAAAATTGTGTTGATTATGTGCAGACGATTATTAGATTTCACAATATTGTACAACCTGGCGATGTGTTCACACTGACAATTAACAATTTTAGACGATTGAAAAATTTACAATTTCATTGTCAGACAATAAAATTTTCTGCCTACAAAATTTTTCAGCTCACACAATTCCCATAAAGGTTTCATTAATTAAAATGTTATTATACATTTTTAGTATAAAGCTATATATTTTTTATTTGATTTCCATACAATTTTCCTTAAACACATTTCAACTTTATTTGTTATTAATGTTTCCAATAAAAACTTTTCTTTGTTTTCTTAAATATAATTTGTTAATAAAATTATATCCCTCACAATGGTGTCATGGCCAGATGTATTCAAGCGCATCTGTTAGTACAAAATAATTGTACAATGTCTGGCAATTGTCTGACAATAGTAAAGTAAAATATGGACATGATTGTCACACAATATTATTATCCTACTATATTATTGTCTTGCAACACATTGACCATGGTTTTGCTGACAACGTTGTGAGCCCCAAATTATAAAAGTCTTTCTCATAAAATATATATTGTGCTTATAAGCTGCTTATAAAACAAATTTTGTATAAATATGTTTAGCAACTTGATGCCAGTATATTTGAAAATAGTTTATAAATAACTTCTTGCTACATCTTTGGGATAAAAAGGATTTGGTTTCAAAAGGAAGAGTCGCTATATTAAAGGTTAAGGGCATCTCTTACTTAACTTATATTTTAAATTGCGCACATTCTTATACTTTGTTTATATATAGCATATACTCTATTCATATATTGAGAATTTTTTTCAAATGTGCACACCTGTTGTGACAACCGCCTACTTTGGATAGATAAACATTCTGCGACTTTTGCCATATAACTATGAAAATATCGAAAAAGGCAAACATTTCTCTTGGAGTAAAATGCCGTGTTTGCTTGTGAATCATTTTCTTGCATACTCTAGTGGTAGATGATTTATAAATGAGAACAAGACTAATGTCGATTTCTTTTCTAGAAAATAATGCAAACTTTTTCACACTTTTTAACAGAAAATGGCAACATTTTGCCATTTCAAAATAAGGAATTTATTAGAAATGGATTCAACACCACTCACGAAAAATAATTTCTGTTTTAAAGCTTTTCCAAACCGCCACTTTTTAGAAAAGAAGTGAAAAAATGTTGCATGTTTTCTAGAAAAGAAAACGCCATAATAGTGTTTTCACTAAAATGTGGGTTTAAGATTATTATCAGAGATATGTGATCTTGCGTTCACTCTGTATATATAATGAATTCAGGTTTTAGCAAAGTTTTCAATAAATTTAATGACAATAAATAAATTTCTTAAAGAAGTAGGTTCATTTCTTTTCTTCTTTTTTTATAAAATTTAATTCACAAATTCTGTTATATGATTAGTAATTATTTTAAAATCCTTATACAAAGTAAATAAATGCTTGGAAATCATATTAATGCATATTAAATTATGAAAACTCTGAAGCAAAATATGCGGATGAGGTGGATTTTTCTGTGCATTCTTCGAATCATTAGATTTAGCGGGGATAAAAACAGGCTAATACAAGGTTGCATTTTATAGAAACTAATTAAATCCCATTCAAATAATTTAAGCAAACTATTTTGTATGGTAAAACCAGGCTTAAACAGTTGGTTTTAACGTTAATAGCAGAATTTAATAAAATCATGTCAGTGTTGAAACTTTATAACAAATCACATGAGAATACTAAACGTTTTTAGCATTGAAGATCGTTGAAATTGATTTTAATTGAACACCCGCATCCATTATAGCAGATAATCACTTTATCTTTACAGATGGCTCGAAATTGGAGTAGCCACATGATGTCCAAATTTTAACAACGCTCTTTCTTATGTCTTCATAAGTGACTAGACGTTGTAATTCACAAGGGCTGTTCAAAGTGTTCATTTACAAATTGATTGACTAATCATGAGTGCTGTCGCACGTTAGTGTAGATACTACTCACATCAAAAACATTGTTGTGATTTCGTGAGACACTGGAAAAGTCAAAATGTATTTCTAGTTTTTGTATATTTCTAAGACTCATATAATCAATGGATCACTCTAAAATAAATAGCATGACAAGCGCAACTAAAAATTATTTTCAAAATGATAGAAACTTCTCACAGCTTTGAGGAACTAGATTTCGAAAACAGCTACTCTACTCTACTGGCAAATATAGAGATATAAAACTGATGTTGACTCTTCCTTGTGCTTGGGAACTTAATCATGAATTAAAAATAAAAACACTTTTCAAACAATTATCCTATCAGGATAAAAGAGATTATATATTAATTTTTCAGAACATGAAATATGGTCAAGCAATTGTAATAAAAATGATTCCTCTATATATTTTTAAAATCAAAACAAAATTTTATTCAAGAATTCCATACTGTCCGTGTCAACAGATCTGAAAAAAATGGGCCAATCAAGTGCAGCAAGCCTACCTCCTTTAAATTTTTTAACCACGAAAATATATGAAGAAAAGGCGTTCCTGGAAGGATTTGTAACGTAAAACAGACACTTTATCAAAATCAAACCATAATTACAATTGAAATTCGTAAAGGAAATGGACTGGACTAAGTGAACCAGGTTAAGATTTATGCAGGTAATTTTTTTTTTTAAATCCTTAAACAACGTAGAGACGAGGGTGAAGAGTTTTGAAGTAGAGACAATCTAACATATAGAAAATTTATCACTGATTGGAATTAAACAACTAAGAAGTGATTAGAAGAATTTATCATTTAGATTTCCATATCTCTACAACATATACCAACCTTTAGTTTGATTGCGCTCTTGTGGATGTCTACGCAAGTGCCTGGTGCCAGTATTGCCACTTGAGGGTTTTTGGCTTACACCTACTGCCGCATCTTCATCTGATGTTGATAATTGATTGTTTGATAAACTATTTCCATTTATTAAATCACATCTTGGCTGCTGGTTTTTCTTACAAATAAAATTAACAGGACTTGAGTTTGTGCCAGCTGATGGCTTTCGTTCGGATGACGAAGAAGTAACGTGAAGTTGTTGTGAACTTCGGAGTGACTCCGTTGAACGATTTTTAAATGGTCGTTTTCTTCTTCTGGGATGTTGAATGAAACTGTCCTCTTTCACGACCAAAGTGCCCGCGTTACAAGTACGCAGGAAATAACGAGGACTTTGCTCAACTTCATTTTCTTCAGGGAATTCGGGGGAAGAGAAGCGACCTTTTTGATAGCTGAAACGCTCGAGTATAGACTCGGAGAGAGCAGAAGATCTGCCCGAACTGTGTGAGCGGCGATATTTACGTTTCTCTCGAGGACCTGAAGAGGACGAAGTAGCCGTCGTAGTTGACGGCGGTGTAGGTAAGAATTCGGGTACATGTGATTCGTTATAGTTTTGTTCTCCAGTATCTACATTATTAAAGCGAACTACTCTTAAAGAGGATGATCTTCTGGATAAACCATAATCTGGCAGGTCAGTGGTGTTAAAGTCAATGGCCCTGCGACTGTTATGTGGACTTCTAGATGTTTGTGAATTTCGTTCTGGAGATGGGGTGGCTTCTTGTATGTGTAAATTATTGAAATCTGTTTCGAAAGTTTTACGTATGGAATGCGTTAGATTTATGGTGGCTGATCGCTGGCGATATTCCGGTTGCGGTTGGTTTGACTGATGAGAATGTTTATCATATTTATCGTGTTTCTTATGATCTTCTTCTTTGTAAACTCCTTGAATATCGCCATGGGCATCAACTAATAAATGGCCCTTATGATCGTATAATAAAATACGTGGCAAAGCGATGTTGTTACATGATTTTGAGGTAGTGAGTTCCCATTTCCAATGTTTGGGTTTTTTCAACTTCAAACTCAATATATTTGCAAATGCATCATCATCTTCAGCATTGTCGCCATGTGTGTTATCTTTATCTTGTTTTCGATTATTAAATTTATAATTGGCATTACGGACTGCATCCTCAACATCTTGTGTAGATCTCTCGTTATGATGACTAAATATGTGATCGCTTACGTTTTGTGTTGAACTTGGTGATTCTGAGGTTGTTGTCGCTGTCGTTGTTGATGCTGATGCTGACGTTGGTGGTGTGTTTTGATGGTTATGCCAACCGCGACGTCGACGATGCATGTCCATAAACAAATCTGACATTGTTAAAAATATTGTGAAAATCACACAAGGAAACACTTGTGCGATTCTATTTTCATTATTCACCTTTTCTGTTTTTTTTTTCCTTTTTGTTTATCGGGCTCTCTTAAATGGCTTATTTGCTTTCTTTTTTTTTAATTTAATTTCGATAAATTATTTTTAAATTTTATCTTATTTAAAAATAAGATATTGAAATTATTATGATTCAGTTTTGATTTAATTATGAAAATATTTACACCATTTCCAAATACATATGCATTGTGAGATTATTTATTGCTTAGAAGTAATTTTGTATGTTAAAAGAATTCATAAAAATCCCTTCCTGTTGCACTATTTCATGATTTTACAAGAAAAGGAAAAGCATGTTATAATGGAACACATTGTTATTCGGAAAAGTATTATATAACAAATAAATTCCCTGCTTTTGTTTGCGCTGAGTTATAATAAAAAATCAATTCCGAATATTATGTTAGAGGAGCCGCGATTTAGATGAAGCTATTTAGTTCACAATGAGCCGGATAGCAGCAATAGATTCTGCTGCAAGTCCCTTACCACGATACTATGTTATACGTTGGGATCTCTAATGCAACCATAATGTCCATGAAATTTACCACAACAAAAACAAGTGTCATGTTGATGTATTTTATGATATATTTGAAGAGGTCATAAGTAGTGGTAGGGTCTTAACTGACTGATTCTGAGTAGAAAACCCGTGACCGATGTTGAGATATCTGAGCCGGCTATTTAAGAACTTTTTGCATAGGAAAGCATATTTTCTACATATTAAGCGAATTAAGATCTTGATTTCAGCCGAAAAGGTATTGACCTAAACTTACTTTCTCATAAGAAAATATTATAGCATCAGGAACAATTAAAAACAAATAGTTCTAGCGGAACAATTTAAAATAAACATAAATATTTTTAGTTAATATTTTATTTAAAAAATTAGAACAAAAAATAAATTGTAGGGTAATAGGTTTTTTCTCTCTAAGCAAAATAAAAGTTTTATATGAAAAGGACTAAATGAGCTTCTTCGATTCGAAGAATAGTAGTTATTTAGGGTTAAAGAGAAGAGAGTAGAAATTAAGATTAGAAAGCAAACTGAATTTCAAGAGTACCTGAAGCTTAGTGGCTGTTTCGTTTCGCTTTGCCTCTCTCTCTCTCTCTCTCTCTCACTCTCTCGCCTTAAAACTAGTGGAGTTATCAATAATTTTTGCAGTGTCTAAAACGGTATGGCATATAACAAACATATACAATTGGAAATGGTGTAAGCAGAAATATTTAATTGTCCACCTGTTGTTCAAAAATTTTATGATCGCTGTCTTCCAAATTGATGGCGATTCGTTTATATATTCCGCAAAAAAAATATGAATTATAGTGTCACACAAACGAAAACAAAAATAACATAATGAAATGGGAATAAGACGACATAAAGTATTTCGAGGATTATAATGTAAAGAAAATTTCTATATATTTTCGACTACAACTGAAAATATCATTGTGTTTATGAAGATCAGCATTCAGCCGCTGGCCAGAAGCCAACCAGCAAACGAAAAATTATTTTCTTTTATTTGTATATTTAATTTATAAATTTTTTTTCTCTTTCAATTTATGTTATTTAATTTAAATTTCAATGAGCCGTTATTCGTTTATTTTTGTAAAATTTTTTTTCTTCGTTTAAATATTTATAGAACTAAAACAGATAATAATGATGACGTGCAGAAGGCGGACAATGTATGTGTTCAGTAACAATAAAACAGTTTCATTCACTTCAATACAATTTTATTCTGTAAGCAATTCGAGCACACACTCGCTTCATTTATCATTTAACACTCTGGTGTTTATCTCGTTTTATTGGCACAACTACATTTCTTTAAGTGTCGTGTTTTTTTTTGCTCTTCTTCCAAAATGAACTACAATTAGCACATATTTTTTATTTATTTAAATAATCCAAATTTTACTCTTCGATTTTTGTTTTTATTAAAGCTTTTAATTGGGCGTTTGTTTTTTAAAAGATATTTTCATTTTATTTATAGTTTTGTTTGTTGTTTATTTTTATAGTCTTCAACACATGTGTGACATTTATAAACAATTTCAGATGTTTTTCTGTTTGGATATCTTGGGCTGTGTGAATGCGTTTTTTTTTTTTTTTTGTTGCTTTTTTACAAAAATCTTTCAAACATTTTTATTATTCTTTTCTGTCCGAAAATTAATCGTTCTCAGCCATCCGACCATTCTCAGCGATTTTGACCAACTGTTGTGAGAATTTCTTATCTGAAAGCAGCATAAGTATCATCAGCATACGTTCAGATGAGTTTCCTTTTTATTACACTTTTTTTCTCCGACTCTGAGATGTTTAAACATCTTGTATTCATTTGTTTTTATTTTCGTTATATGCAATGATCTATACGAGTGTTGTGTACATTTCAGAAGAAAAAATTAAATAATTTTACGCTCCCACTACAATGAAAACCATTTAGTTTTGCACTCATTAGAGACGTAAAACGGGAGACGTACAGATTTGAAATATATATATATATATATATATATATATATATATATATATATATTGCTAAAAAGTTTCTCGACAATATGTCTCAAATTGTTTAAGTTTTTAAGTTGGTGTCAGAACGATTGCTAAACAATATTTAATTGGATATAAACTTTTCTGTTTGTAAAGTTGTTTATTAAAAATCTTATTAATATCGCCAGAGTAAATTATGTACTTAAATCCATCAAATCAGTTACGAATTGGTAATCTTTTATTGTCTCTTACACAACACTACGATGCTTCGCAACTCGAGTTCTCCTCTGCACTCAATCATGACTACCATAGTCATTTGAATTTTTTAAACCTGCTTTAGTGCAAGATTGTGTTAATTGATGTCAGCTTCTCTCAACGACGAAGGCATAGCTTTAGTCGCTGAACAATAGCGACATCCCTTAACACCGTCATATCCTAAAGTGTAGAATGCAGCGCCTTCCTTCATCGATACCTGCGAAGCAAAAAATTCTCTATCTTCTAATCTGTCTTTATTCGTGCTCTTAACCCTGATTTCCAGTTCTGCCAAAATGCACTACATATGTGGGGGTCTCCCAATGAGTTCAAGTCCAAAACAAAGGAAAATTATATATAAAATTATTGAACAAATTTGCTCGGAAGAAATCCTTGAATATTGAAACACCAGTGACAATATTTTGTATTTACTAACCGCTTTAATATATGTTGAAGACTGTTAACCTGATGCATTGATCTTGTCAATCGACTTATGGGCGTTCATTTACAAAATATAAAAAATCAGTTTTCCTTTGATCTCTGATGATGAATATATAAATTGAGGGTGCTGTTGGCTAAAGTGGTGAAGACAATTTATTTTACAATGCAACAGCCAAGTAGACGATATTCTATAAGAGAATATCCCACTACACTCTGATACTTTGTTGTTTGCTTGTTTAATTTGTTGTACAACTTTGATTTATAAACAAAATATTTTTAATAATTTTTATTTCTTATTAAGTAAGAAATTACCTGTTTAAGTGTTTTTATAGCTGCATGTGTACGTGTGTGTATATATATAAAGAAATATATATGCAATTTGGCCTCTTGTTTTATTTTAATATAATTTGTTTATTAGTTTATTGAGCAAATAAAACTAATTTTAGTTTGAATATATACAAATATATATAAATTTTTTTAGTCCTTATTTTGGATACACAAAATCTATATCTTGAAACTTAAAAACTCAAAATTAAATGTAGCGTCTGCAGCCCATTAACGATGCAAAATGATTTGTTCATATATTTTATTACTGGACCGTAACGATACAAATATTTATGTGGAAGAAATAAAACTATTTGTTGGCGGGTAGAGCATAGAAGTAAACAACATAATAAAAAGTATTTAAAAAAATTTATAGGAAACTAAAGAAACTAATTTCGCTAGTTGTGGTTTTTATTTATTAAGTCAAACATTCAAGAAAGATTTTCAACATTTTCAATAGGCTTTGAAAATTTTACAAGCCCGTTAATTCACTGGAAGTTCTTGCAAGATAAGTTTAAGAAATCAGTGTTTTTATTGCCTTCAAAGTATAACTTTGAAATTTACTTCGGCTTCTGAAGCGGAAATATTTGAAACATGCGGACATTTCGTTTTAGAAAACAATTAATTGACATTAAATATATCTCAGTTTCGCAACTTAAGCCGCCGCAAGCAGTCACAATAGCCTCTACTGTTAGCAATTGTCTTCTAAACTGTATATTTCCAAACGAAATTTCTGAAATTACTGAAAAGAACTTTCTGATATTGTAACCCAGTTCTGTAAAATAAGAATAAAAAAAGATAAAATTATATAAATATTTTTTGCTAATATAATTAAACCAACAGCATGAATTTGAAATAAACTTATTAGCAAAAGTACTCCCTTACAAATCAAACTGGCAACCCACCCTAAATTAAAGGGGAATCACCTACAGATGTAAAACATAATTGCTGATATGATTAAACCAGGAACACTGGAAACGCAAATGTGCAATGAACCTTAAAATAACATAAAAATTAATTTTACTCGCTTCAACGGCAGCAAATAAAAAAAAGTTTCTGAATATTTTTGTGTTGACTTCTAAAAACGCCCCGTAAAAAGCCTTTAACCAAAGGCTTTTATGACGAGACGGTTACCACACCGAATATCTCTCATTTTAGAAACACAATCACTAAAACATGGTTTGTGACTCATATCGTCTGCAAAATTGCTCCCATCAAATTGTTTCAAGAGTATTTTATTTTCTCATTTTTAATAGTAATTGATAATTTTATTATCAATAAATTAGAACAAAAACATTTTGTTGTTTATTTGATGTAAATTCATTTAGTAGAAACCAAATCATTATCGGCGTAACAACTCTATTTTAAATAAATTCAAATAATAAACTAAGAAAAATGAAACTTCGACTGTTAAGGTTATTGATTATTCTTTTGATATTAAATTTAAATAACTTTATAAAACCCATCGATACGAAAAGAGTGATATTTTTCAATAGAAACAATACTCGCGTGAATTCAGATTTGAATAACACCGTAGTGGATGAAGCCAGCATTTTCAGTGTAATACGCAGATGTCGAAAAACGGATCATAGAGGCAGATGTCGAAATTAACCCGCAACTGTCAGATCATTTATACTTACTGTATTAATTATTAAAATTTTTTAAATTAAAATTTTATTCATTGAAAATAAAGTCTAACATGCTCAAATTAACAAACAACTTCGTATTTTCATTAGAAGTTAATTATGAAAATTTTTGTAACGAAATATATTTTAATATTGAAGCAAAAACTAAAAACCTTCTTTCCTCATGAATTAAATAATTGAAATTTTCATTATTTTTATATGGAAATATTTACTCTACGAGAGCAATACCGCCTGAATCTACCAAATAGTTTTAAATATATATAATATAAATAAAGAACGCTTTCTATATATGCGATAAACGCTAATCAATTCTAACGAATAGAAAGAGACGAATTGAAATCAAACAACTGACGATAGACAGCACATGATAAAGGTTTTTTTAAAAAACAGCTGTAACCAGAGATACCAGAACTTTCTTTTTGCTATGTTCACCGAACTTTTTTTAAGATATCACCAAGATCTCCTCAGAATACATATCTTCTAATAAATGCCAATTTCACAAAATATATTTATGTTTAAGTTATCAAAAATATTTTATGTACATGATAATAAATTTCTTAACTCATCTCTCAATTCGATAATCAAATGAAGTCGCTATAATAAATAATATATTGCTGAATGCGATTTCAAATATAAGAAAACATTATTGGGAAAAATAAACAAGAAAGATTAATTTTCAAATTAGTGCATATTTTGGGAACCTGTCGTTTTTCAAACCTAAAATTATGTGCTGATTCCTTTTTCCCAAAATGTTAATAAAAAATTCAAAGCGATCAAATGAGGGTTTTAAGCTGGTTCCTATGCGCATTTCACTGGAGATAATGTAGATCATCGGGAAACCTTTACCTAATATTTCTTAAAATAACTAGAGATATTATTTTAAACTTCCACTTTAATAAGTGAAAGGGTTAAAACAAATATCAAATTATTGCCGTTTGTGTATATCTGTTCGACTGTGTGTGTTTATGTAAGCGGGTCATTGCTTTTAAACGGTTGAAGCGAATTAGTGGTGTTCAAAAGATTACCTGCGAATCGGAAACGAATCGAACTATTCGATTTCAAGAAATCTCAAACTAATCAGTTCTTGACACTAAAAAACCCAGTTGTTCGCTGTTAGATCAAAATCTTATAATTCCTTTGGGATATATCGGGGGAAAAAATATGTCCAACAAGTGATTTGTTTTCTAAAAACTTCGAAATTATATAACTGAAAAGTTAATATTCTCTGGAAACCGGTTGACTTAAACATTTAAATAACAGGGTTTTAGCTCGGTGAGCTAAAATTTTGTCATTAAAGAGAAGTTGCAGGAATATCTTTTAGGGTCAATTGTTTCCCCTATATATTTTTCCTTTTTGTAATTTTAAGTAAAACCCCCACGAAGCAGTTTTTAGTATTATTTTATTTGCACTGCTACTCAAAACAGTATCCACCCTACGAAAATATTATGTTCTTACAAAAATTCTTTTTTTTATCTTATCTTATTCGAATGCGGTAGCAAAGCACACCGGGTGTGACTAGTGGTATACGCACATGAAGATATATTATGAGTAAACTTGGAAATTTGCACGTGAGTGATATCTCAAAATCAATCTAATGAAACGTATTTTCGTTGAGTTCCTTTCAGAATGGGATTTCCAAACTAAAAACATTTTCAATGCCAAAAATGGGATAGGGTAGTTTTTTTATAGCATCACAATTCAAAGATATTTCAAACAAATGTATTTTCAATTAAAATCGAATTTAAAGTTTTATTAATAAATAAACAAATGTAGTTATTTCTGCATGGTAGAGGAGGCATTTAGCTACAGCATGATCTCGCCATACTTCATAAGATGAATGAAGAATACTAAGCCTAAGACTACGAAATTAGCCATGAATATGGTATCTGCGTTAGTGAATCCTTATGGTAATTGTTGTCGACTTGATTTAATGTCCTTTCAGAGTGATTGACAGCGTGTTGTACTAAAGAGCAGCCTACATCACCCTCCTTCATCGGTACATCAGCACTACCTCTCCTTATCAGTTCCAATACTTGTACTGCATTTAGAGGATTCATTCAATGAGTGCTGGTCCTAAAATTTTATCCAATTATAAGGTAGTAGATTAATTTCTTTGCCAACAAAAGCTTTGAAAATAGACAAAAAATCTTTTTTTATATTTGCAAACAATTTTTTTTTTCAATGATTTCAATGAACTGAAATTATTCGCCTGTCACAAAATACCCCAGTTCTTTCTATTGTCTAGCGTATGATTGATTGAGGAATTCTTGTCTCTTACGATAACGCGATAACAAAGACGTTATATACGTGAGGTTAATAACGAGATAACTCGAAATAGTTATTTAAGTATTTGCGTCAATCACATTTATTACTCGAGGTTTATTATATAATTCTCTAGCTACGCACCTAAAAGAAGAAAATGTATATGACACATAGATTTGGGTTAAATTTGGGTGAAATAATTGACCATTAAAAAATGCTTAATAGTTAAAATTTATTTAAATACATTAAACTTACCATGTGGATATTAACGACGAACAGTAACGAATTTGTGAAAAAACTGTTTCTTTTAAAACAGTTGACGAATTGCTACTGGGACCAAATTACCGCATTTGATATCGATCGAAAGCTCAATACTAATTTTATACAAATTTCGATCGCTCCGAAAACACCATTTGGCAACTTAAGAAAAAAATATTTTGCTGGATTTGAATAATATTCAGGTAAAATAGTTGTTGAAAATCTTTTTTTTTTAGAAAAACACCTGGAAAATAAATGACTGGCATTACCTGCTGGCATGTCTTTCAAATAATAATCCATTCATGAATTAGAATTACTTAATTTCAAACTAAAATTATTATGTGATTCTGTTTGTTGATAATGGAATGTATTTTGTTGCTGTTGTGATTAAATAATTTTACGTGCAAATATAAACGGATTGCAAAGTCATTTATTATAATTGAATATATTGAAATAAACATTTAAGTAAAAAAATAAGTTAATAAAAAAAGACTTTGCAAATTGCTTCTTTATGCATCCATAGTTCCGATGTATGGATCCACCAAGAATGAATTTTTGAGAAATAGAATACGATAGCAATAAAAGGGTGAAAAGGCAACTACCGCGTATAATAAAGTACATGAATGCTGCTAAAAACAACTCGACACGTACTTCGTACTTGATGTTACATGTACTTTAATAGGTTAAATTCAAAGTAAAAACAGAATTCCCTTAATTCAAAAATCTTTCTAATTGTTGAACACAGCACAGAGCTTCTTTACGCATTCAGCTTTTTTGAAAAAAATTTCCAAAATTTTTCGGAATTTTAAGGGATAAAATCGTACCTATTTTAGGTACTCTTTTGCTATGATAAAGTTATACATGCTTATGTTAATGAAAATAATTTTGAGTACCTACTTGCCGCTCAGTAGGATTCTAGATAATAAAATCTATATTATTTTCAAGGGGAAAAGGAAAGAAAAATATGTTAATTAAGAAAAAACTTAGCTAAAAATTGTAAATTGAAGAAATTTAATAATACTGAAACGTATAGAATTTGAGTTATATATTATTAGTAACTGATGCAGTGTAATACGGTACCTTTTTGAAAAATTACGAAGAAGGTACTTTTCGAAAGGTACTTTTGGAAACCAAATTGTTTGAGAATGGTACTTTAAGAAAAGAGTATCCTTGAAAAAAGTACTCTCTAGAAAAGGTGGTTACTTAGGAGGTACTTTTGGGGAAAAAATCTAAAAAGGTTTTTAATAAATTTCACAAAAAATAAGGTATTTGTTAGAAGAAGTGCTTTTTGGAAGGAAAATACTATTATATATGAAAAAAATTAATATATTATATTGAAACTTGAAATATCAAGAACTGGATATATTGGCTTTATTAAATGGGTGATTTCGTAGGAATAAAATTTGACGAATTACCTGCTGTTAAGAGAAACTTTCAATCGTACTAGTCTGTACTCTTTAGAACTTCAGAATAGTTACCGAATAAAAGAATTCGTTCGAATTCACTGCCAAGCATGTGATAGAAAATGTTTTCCATATTAAATGCTTAATAAATTTTCTTTATAGAAGTTTTCTCCGTGACCAGTTAGTTTCTTCACAACAATTTTCGTTCAGAAATCAATTTCGAAATCAGACAACTTTTTCATCTTGATAGCTTATCAGTTTGTTCATTGACAGCATTTAAATACGACACCCATGAAGATTTGCTATCTTTTTAATTACAAATTTATTTAAACAAATAAGAGCATTTGAATTTCACAATTTTATACAAACCTTCGATAATATTAGGGTGACCATAAGACATGCAATTTTGCTTAAAACATGTAGATTCTTGTACAATAAAAATTATGTTCCACAGTTTGGAAAGAAGTCATTCTCAGCCATATATTTCATATAGAATTAAATTTTTTTCCGAAGTAAATATAAGAGAAAAGTTTTTCCAGGCCCGCTTAGGAAATTAGTTTTTTCGTGTTAAATAAAAATGTGTTAGAATATATGAATCATGTGTTACGCAGACCTTGTTAAAAAAAGCACGTGGTAGCGTTGTCTAATTTGTTAGTTACAATTAGTCAAATGATACCAATAAAACTAACTATAAAACTGAATAACTACTAAGATTTAAGGTGCGAGCAGTATCTAATTTGTAATGCTTTTACGATTGAAATATCTATATCAAGAGAGACAACTTATACTTAATCAGATGATAAAAATGTTTTCGTATTTCTTTTAAAATTTTTTATTAAAATATACAAAAATCTAAGTTTGCTTTAATTAACTTTTCTTCGAAAAAAAGAAAATAGATATGAAAATAAGAGACGCATATCAAATGAACAAGTCTCGTGACAAGTTGATAGATTACAAACTTTGAGTATTCGATTTGGATCCGATTTTTTTTTTGTGATACACTTTTACAACGTGTTAACACTTGTCACACCTTCAAACTTGTATAAATTTTTCCCACGTTGATCAAATATATACCCAGCATATAGAAAACCTTGATATCTATCAAAATATATTCATGATATATTAATAAGCTACAAACAGTTGAAATAAGGAATGGTAAAGGAATATGCACCAGAAAAATACACCGGAAAGTATTTAAACTATTGCATTCACCCGCACATCACTATAAAACCCCCCTGTGAAAACATGCCTTGTTATTGATATCTTATCTTAATAAACTAAACACATTGTTAATAATGCAAGAACATCTGGTCACTTTAGTTATGAAAAAGCAAATGTTTATATATAAAATCTTAAATGGTATCGATGGTGATCAGTTAAATACAAGCATTTGAACAACCCACATTAATGTTCTTCAATTAATTTCATCCAAAGAAATCGTTTATATTTTACTCGAAAAATAATAGCAGCTAATTTAACTATTCCAATTTTACTGAGTGATATTAAGTGTACAAATCTAAAACTATAACACACATTTTAATATAAAAAGGCAACTCATCGACATACAAACATAATGTTTTTATTTAAAGCACATAAAATAATGTCAACGCTATTAACTTTAATGCTTTTAATTGTGATTTATTTGCCATTTGAATCGGAAGCAAAACGTGTTATATTTTATTCCAAGCCATCTGTATTTACGGGACAATTATTTGCAACGTCACCCAAATTGGAACCGTGTCCCAAATGCCAAATGAGAGATCATCGTGGACGTTGTAGGCGTACACTATCATTTAAGACAGGTAAGTGGTTACAACACATCAATATAATTAGCTGAAGATGTAGTCAGATAAATTTGTGGTATAAGTAATAGAACGTATAATTATTAGCATTAAAATAAATAAATAGACACATAAGAGAAAAAGACGAAAACATTTTAAGTCTTAAAAAACATTAGGCAAATAATAAAAAAAGTCACAGACAAGGCTCAAATCTTCTTTATATTGCGAATGCTTAGACTGCAAAGAAAATTCTTTATCAAGTTACGTTCAAACTTATGAAATATTTGCCCAAAAAAGCGTAACCACTAGTAGCATTTCACTAGGGCTAATGCAAATCATCAGGGAACCTGTACCTGACATCTCTTAGAATTACTAAAGATATTATTTCAAACTCCCACTTTCAGAAGCCTACAACAAATATCAAAGTCATAACAATAACTCACTGATCGCCGAAACGTCAACCAATTGTTGAATAAATAATTAAGTAAATAAAAAAGGAATAATTCAAATTGCGCAATGCGACCCATCTTCCAAATGGCACCAGGGCGATTAAGTTAATGATAACTTAACTTCGAGAGCGAACTAATTTATATGTTTTTAAGTATATATACTTAATTTGGGAGCTTTGTTATGATTGTAATACTGGGAAATCATACCGATCATAAATTTGTACACATTGTGAAATTCGTATTTGACAATCCATAATTATTGATGTCATGCAGCTTAAAATACATACGATTGTAACAAAGTTTTTAATTAAGCAATATGAGAGGCTTTATTCACAAAACAGATTGCATGCTTATAAGCTAGTTATAAGACAAATTTTGTCCTTAAATCAATGATGTGCTGCCTACTAAGCGTTCATTGCTATCCCACGTTGCCTTCATGTTTGAATTCGAGTTTATTAAAACTCTGATAATAAAACTGATATTCGGAGCAGATAATTATCTAGTCGTTGAATATAAAAATGTTGATATCAGAGATCAAATAGAAGCCAAATTTTCTTTATATATCGCTGAAAAATTACTTTTATATACACGCAAATATATAAAAGTCTAGGTCAGTACAGATATATCTTTAACCTCTCTGATTCTTTGGTATTTTTATTTAAAATAAATAGATTTTATGAGATATTTTATATAATTTAGTTAGACAACGCCAAGGTACCGCCTTATTTTTAACACACATATATATTCAGTAAACGGTACTAACTTTTGAGATATTTTCTCAGAACCGTTTTATGACTAAATATTAAATAATAAGCGATTGAATAAGCAGCTACACCTAAAACAGCTGACAATGACACAGAATTTTTTCTAGACAAATACGCCGGGTCGTTCACACGTTCTTATCAATTGTTTACATGGCCTGAGTCTTGATAAAATTTTACTTCCTACTTGTACTACAAATTTTAATTAATACAGAAATTATTGAGTGACAACATTTTAAAGCATCATTAACTCATTTGCTCAAACAAACGTCATAATTTAAAAAAAGTGTTCACTTTGTCATATCGTTCTTTACAATTAACTTGTACGTAAATTGAAAACTTTAAATAGAGGCATTATTATAAATTGATGTTAGTTAAATGTAGGACTATATAACGTGTAGGAAGTTGGCTTTTATTCCGAAATGTCCTTAACATACCAGATAGTTTGAACCTGCCCTTAACTAAACGTTTAATTCCGGTTAAAGTAAAATTATAGTTAATGAAAACAATTTTTATATATCTGACTTTTAATTAACACGAGGTTGTAGTAATAGGCGAAAAAAGATTTGTTTTACAAACAGAACTTCCTGATGGCATTGATTGATTAAATGAGCACATACCACATCTTCAGTAACATATTTTATTGTTACAGCTTCTGAAATACTTACAAATGTCATTGAATTAAATCTTTTTATTTATTTATTATAAGTATAATATGAAATTTATTTGTTGGGTGGTTAAGCAATGTCTATATGCATTTCATTGGCGCTTCTTACCAAATCGTCAGTAGACTTCAACCACAGTTTTGCAAAGTCTCAAACTTCTCAACTTATTAAAAGACTTCCAAAAACCATCTGAGAATTATGTTAAATAAATTAACTATAAAAATTCACAAACAATTTCAAAAAAGCACATTATAATAAGTGTAGCAGGCTATGAAACTTATACAAACCAAACCCAACAAACAACTTTTATTCGATACGACTCTATTTTATTTTTCTATACCTTTATACAATTAGAAATCCCTTGGATAACAATGAAAGTATTTATAAGGCAAAATGAAAAATAAAATCTCAATTGAATTGTTAATAAACTAATTTTTTGACATATTGTCATTGTACTATTATAATATGAAATTTTATTTTATTTATTATAAGTTTAAATAAATTATTTCGTTTCAGCTCAAAAATGTTAAAAAATAACTCTAAAGGAAAGAACTAATTATTTTGGATGGAATCTCTTAAAACATATAAACGTTAATAAACAGAAACCAACGCTTCACAGTATTATTAGCAAATAAATTAAATAAATTATAAGAAATTAAATTCAATTATTATTGTTAAGTTAAGTAAATAAATAAAATTTTTGTATTATAAGTGACTCTTTTTTGTTTTATTTTACTTTTAGTACATCAACCGCTATCGGATGGTGAAATAAAATTAATATTTCCTACACCTTTTTAATGTAGACGAATTCATTTGATCAATCTATATATTGTAAATTCGCCTTCGTTTTGGTTAAAAATAATAAAAATATTGCTGTAATAAAATAAATGAGCATTTCGTGTGTAATTGTCTCGGTATTAATATGGGATTTTGGAATATATAAATTTAGGAACCTTGTGAAAAAGGAAGTCCGAAGTTTCCGAGTCCCTGTGAGTAGCTAAAGTCTTTATTTTTAGACTGATGTATTGGAAATGTTTTTAAAAAAGAAAGAGCTTGTGTTTGTCTGAAAACTATCGTAAAGTATGGCTTGACAGCTGCAAATGTCAAACTGTGTTGACATTTTGGTTTAGCAACTCATCATTAACCGCCAGAACAACGCTTCCAAATTATCGAAATTTGCTTAGAACAAAAAGTCTATTTGCGGAGTTCATAAAAGAGTTTAGCCATTTTACGTCAATATAAAGAAAGCATTAGACTTATGGTCAACTAAGTTTTCCATATACTTGAAGAGTAATCTTGGCTACTCTGTGGTTGGTGTTATTTTAAAATGCAACAAAATTAGACAAGCTGCTATGAAGACATTTTTATAATATATGCATTGTGCACCACTGTGCACTGATAACAAGCAAATGCATTTATATATAAAACTTTTTTATCAAAAAATTGTAGCAAAAATATTGGTAATAAGCATACTTGTGGGCTGATTGGAAAATTGATTTCGTTTAAAATTTTTTTGTGTGAAAGTTCAAGTTAAACTGCCGTATTCATAGAAAATGTTCTTAAATTTAATTTTCATTAAAAATCCTTTAAGTCAACACTATTTTGTGTGAACAGGTATTTTAGCGCATATCATTAGAATAGTCCTCTATGATACAGAAGAGGATAATAATTGGTTCCATAATATATATCTTACCGATTTTATTAGTTATTAGATTACATAACTACCGAGGTGAACCAGTAGTGGTGGTAAACTTTTGCCCTTCTTAATATAAAAAAAAATTATTGTGTTCTTATTGTATGTTTTTAAAAGGAAATAGGAAATATATGTTTGACTGTATAAAAAATTATTTTAAAAATAATATAATGAAAATCGAAATTCTTCTCAAGCGAAACGCGTACTTAGTTTAAAAAAAAATTTCATTTTAGAACTAAAATACTACCCGAATATAACTTCAAATAAGCATGAAAGTCATGAATAATAATAATAATAATAATAATAATAATAATAATAATAATAATAATAATAATAATAATAATAATAATAATCATAATAATAGTATGAAATAGAGAAAGGAAAGAAAACAATAATAAAAAATAAAATTACGGAGGTCAATATATTTGCGTGTTTTTTACTATTTATATATATCTAAATATCTTGACCAATAATTTCATTTCTGTGTTACTGCGACAAAACCCTAGAAAGCCACACGATGTGGAATAGATTTTTAAAACGAGGTGATGGTTTCATGCTGACCACTTATACCCTACTTTCCATAAAAGTACCTCATGCATGTGCAACAACGCATTCAGTGCATCACAATATTGAATGCAAAAATCTGGATCAATATTTTGATCATCAACATCACTAATTTTGCCATTGTTTCTTAGCAAATTCTGGTGCTATTCAAGCAAATTTAAAACGCTTTTTAATAAATTTATGCTAGAAATTAAAAAGAAATATTTCAATTATGCAGATATTAATACATACCTTTTAAATCATATATGTTTAATTAATATTGAAGGACAGTAACACACAGGAATATGTACCACGAAACTATGTTCGGAGGAGTTAAATATAATAAATCGACTTGGAAAACACTCACAAGGATTTTTGTAATATTTTTTAAAAATGCTTTACTCACGAATGATTCTAAATGATGTTATTGTATAATCAGGAGCTGCAACTAAAGTTAGAAAATTATTTATATATACATGCATATATATATATATATATATATATATATATATACGAGGAGAAAAAAAATTTACTTCCTTGGAAAAAACCCCAAATTAAAATTTTAATCAGTAGTGAGTTGTAGTCAACGCAACAATTGTTTCTTTTTTTCTTACTTTGCAAACGTCACATGTACAAAATCATTTGAAAAAGTCATTATCTTTTACCTTAAACAAGATGTTTGCTAATGGAATTCTTTGGAACTACAGTCACTACACTTCTAAAAATAAATATTGTACGATACGTAATAAGTGGCGTCGAGAAAGTGACGACACGCGCCGAGTTTTTGTGTATGTTGAAATAGATTTTTTTTAATCGGAAATGTGTGTATAGTTCATGGAAATTAATATTACGAGTGCAAACAACTATTTGTTACATAATAAAAACTTGATATGGCACAGTGCGTCGAGTTGAAATAAAGAGCGGATGAATTATTTGTTAAGTGTTATTAAATTAATGACTATCCCTATTTAGAAAAAATAATAAGGTGTTAAATTTTGTGTAAAAATGAATAAAAGGCTTCCCTTATAGACTTTTATAGTTGGAAAATTTTTTTATAAATTGGTCAATTATATATCAACTTCTATTTTAGCTGCATAAGCATTTAAGTTTATAAAGAGGTGGAAATATTGTTGCAACAAAAATTTCTGTGATAAAAAGTTTTATATCAATAATTTATTTATATATTTTCCGGTCTCTATGTGCTGTATCTGCGTGCAACATGAAATTTTTAACTACTTTTATAATAAATTTGTACCGTATGGTATCATATTAACTGCGATATTGCTTGCCAATACTTCAAGAGCCTTCAGTTTGTCGGCATAAACGACAGCGTATCAAAACTAATTCAGAAGCGTTAAGTCACACGAATAAGAGGGAAAAAGGTTGTCACCAATTTGATTTTCCAATCAATCGATTGCTAAGCGAGTGACAAGTCCTGTCTTCCGATTGGATCCAAATATCCTGGATGATCGCTCTTCAGCGTAACGACTGTTCCTTATTCATATCGACAGAAATAAGTTTCAATGATGCTGCCAACATGCATATTGCAACAGACAGTAAGTTCTAATAGAATAAATGGCGACTTGGGGAGTACCGTTGGTTCAAACGCGACCATTTAGCTAATTGTATTTAATCAGATATTAGCTTTATCACTAAATATATTGATAAAAATGCTCATCTTCGGCAAGTTTCAAATGATCCAAATGATAGAGACGTCAGTCCAACGGCAGCGGAAATTTCTATGTGCTGTTACAAGATCTGACATCGCCACGGAAAGAGTCGCTGTAGAGTTAGTGCTCTGGTCTATATACAATACGTTTATCTTGTTAGTTTTTCTTAATTGAACTATTTAGACCAAATCAAGAGCTAAATATTGACGATCGAGAAGATTAATTTATTTTGTGAATAACGTTCGCTTGTTAACAACTTGCCATTTTGATGTTGCATAAAAGGGTCCACAATCTCTTTACCCAACATACCCTGAAACCTGTTCAAGGTTATTATACTAAATTATTTTTTTTACTGCCAAATGTTTTCTTTGCAAATTTAAAATAACTTAAATAAATGTAATTTCAATTTTTTAAACATTTCCCTTAGGAAACAATCGCCCCAGAGAGTTCGACGTACTGTGTAAAGCAGCGTATCATTAATTTTGTTATCTAAAGAATTTATAAGTTTGGGGATTCGCTTAGTGATAAACAGGGAATAAGTAACAGAATAATAAACAAAACTAAAAAAACCGAAAAAAGTGTTGAGCAGGCAGAAGTTAATAAACAAACGACAGCCTTAACACAAAGTCAGCGAAATTTCAATAGCACTTTTGTTGGCATTAATAATAGTACAAATACCGTTTGTTCTTATCTAATCGAAATAAAAGGAATTATTAACATTTTTATCAATAAATAATTGTTTACTCATATGCCGGTCTAGTCTTAGTAAATTGAAGAAAACACACGAGTAATCAAAACTGATACTCAATTTGAAGTTGTTTATAAACGAAAGAACACGCACGTGGAAGTATAGCGGGCTTTTTTTAGTCAAAAGTGTAGTTGATTTTCTTTAAAATTTTTTTAAGAAGATTTTAATAGTTCTATAACAAAAATGCATGTTGCTGCGGTGTTCAAAAGTTTATTGGTGATTGTCATTTTCTTGCTGGTTAGCTTAAGGGCTCCAGTCTCGGCCACCAAAGTGATATTTTTTGGCAAACCTTCAGTACTCACGTCTCAACTTTTAATTACGCACAATCGTGCAAGACCTTGTCCACGAGGTCAGTTAAGAGATCATCGGAATCGTTGCAGAAGAGCTTTAACTTTCAGTCGAGGTAAGTTTTATGACATAATTTGTTGTAGTTGCAAATTCTATATTCCTCACAATTTGTTTAGGGCATCGAAGTTAAAGCCAAACAACTTTGATGAGTCTCAAATTAGGTTTATTTGCTAAATATGTGTCAGCACCGGCCAAAGAATTGTATTGCATAAAAGGAAAACCTGCCTGCAAGACAACAAAAGTGACTGGAGTTTAGAGTGATTAAAACATGACACACAACTGGCGACATAAGGAATGTCACGTAATACTAGAGTTTTGGTAAGGTAAATTACTGAAATTTATTTAAGTTCATTAAGGAATCTATTATTGATTATTTGAAAAATTGCTCTGTTAAGATTTTGTGCTAATAAACTGCAATTTGCCAGATCAATAATGTCGAGAAAAATATATGACAAGAAAATTATAATTAGAACACAAAAGTAATTATCTAGTTTAATAATTTTTACCATAGTTTTTTTTTTTATTTATTTATATGAAGCCAATGAATAATTTTAGAGCCCAATAAATTGTTCTACAAATATTTTTAATTAAGCGTCATAAAGATATTAGCGTTGTTTTAATTGCTTTGCAAATATATATATTTAACTTCAATAACTGATTAGAAAACTTTCTGATAAAACTATAAGAAACTGTAAAAAATTATTTCCTTTTATAAATGAAAATATTGTGCATACATTCACAT